>OX411560.1:18153028-18165528 GCA_948146395.1 Fragum whitleyi
CAGAAAGCTTTGCATTTGAGGTATTTCACTTTCCCAAAGTAGGTTATATTATGTAGAAATTTAAAAAAAAAATCTATATTTTTTGGTATTTTAGTCCCCCCATACCCCCCAAAACTTGGGCCTTTGTAATATGAAACACATCTGTAAAATTTTGTGTTTTATTCGCATTACAGCCCTTAAAGCTGCATACGATGAAAAGTCTCTATTCCCAGCCTATATACGAGAGTTTGAAATGAAAATGAAGGCTTATCATCAACAGGTCATCAACAATCAACAACAGGTATAGATATCACGGTTCACATATTTGACTCGTCACAAGAAAAGGGATCATCTGGGTAGTGCATAAAAAGTCGCAATTAGTCAATGCATGGGTTGCGCAGACTGACTAAGGTTGAAACATTTCCAATTGCTAATTTTCTTACTCTAGAATTATCAAATGACCTTGTGAAAGAATTTTTGAAACACGACCTGGTTGGCCTGTACTAGGACCAATCTGTTATACCAAATTGTTAATGAACGGAATTCCCAGATGGTCCCTTTTTGCATGACAGGTCTCATGTTTCTTAACCCCTTTGTCATGCTGAACCGGGAATATTCCTGCTATGGCAGTTTGGCCACTGTTGATACTACCTGATTTTAATTTTTGAAACAGAAAAGATTGGAAGAAGTGTTCTCAAAATAAATACTGGCTCACATTAAGTGCATTCTGCAGTTTGATTTTAATGCAATTTAACCAAGGTATTTATTCACCATGACAAATACGCCAAAGGTGATGTTGGCATTTTAAATTCTAAGAGATGAGGTAATTTTCAAAACTTTTGTTAATTAATTAAAATTATACAGATTTTGCTTTGGTGGAATCAGCCAAGTTAAAGGCTAACATTCCAGCCAGAAATTTAACTTTATGTATCTGGAAAAAAAAATAAAAGGATTGCATTATACTGCAAAGTTCTTATCAAAATTTTGAATGATTCATTGCAGTTTTCATTTGTACGATTTCCCATTTTGGGCCACTAGAGTATAAGTTTAAAAAGTAACAACATTTGTCAAATCCAATAAGCCTTATATCTAACGTGTTTGATATATCTGACTTTATATCCATGATTGATATACAGTCGATATTGCTCGAGCGACCACGTCTATTAAGCCACCAATTTTATTTAGCGACCACGATAAAAAGTCCCTTCACCGTAAGCAAAATCTCTGAAAAAGAGGACATTCTAAACGAAAAATTGGTTATTGTTGAATCTTATGTTGTTGAAACCATTAGAACCGTCTGAATAAGATGATTCTAATGGGTTTAAACATCTTAGGATTCAGTATGACTTGACCGACAATCTATGAATGCTATCAAAATGAACCGTCATATTTATTATGATATTTTGTATTAAGCGACCATTCCCGTAAACGACCGCTTTATGATGGTCCCTTAAGTGGTTGCTTAACACAAGTTTTACTGTATCTCGTTTTATTTCCACAGCCCAAACAACTAGGTAACATGAAGAACCGTCCAAGCTTACAGAATATAGGATTAACACTGGGATCACAGATGCAGAAAGGATCACCAAAATCAGGGACCCAGTCTGTCAGACAGAAAGGCCTGGCTGGACTGAGATTAAAACCTATTGGTGGACAGTCTAGAAGGAGTTCTGTTACTACAGAGTCTTAATTTACGTATTGCTGACAACACCTTATTACCTTCAAAATTGCTACTTAGATCTTTAAAGTTGACACTATATTAAAAAGTTGTTTGTCTTGGAAAATATGAGGGTTTTGACTAAAAACAAAGAGGAAGCCACTAGTGGTTGGCTTAAAAGTTGTAACTACAGCTTGAGAAAATTGAAAAAGCTGTAGTTGTAACATTTAGCCCATCCATCCAAAAATAACTGGTGGACTCAAACACAATTCATAGTTCTAAAAATGGCTCAAATAAACAGTAAAGAAAACCTGTGAGTCATAATTACAAATCACTTGCCCTTATATTTTTAAATGTCATTTGTCTCTATTACATAAGGACTTAAAGATGAAACAAAATGCAAATAGTTAGTTGGTGCTTAAATTTTGTCATGCAAGCTGTCAGTATGATATTAAAGTCATTTGACAACAAAAATATTGGATAAAAAATAGAGGGAAAAATGTCATCAGAGCCAACTGGTCTAAAATGAATGATTTGGTTGGATAGTTGATGATTGATTGATGGGTTTGAATAAATTATAATGTCTATAAAGTGACAAGTTTTGTCTTTATGTCATTGAGAAAGTGCAGTTTTTATTAGTGGTTCTTTTTGTGGGGAAGGGTGGTGCTGGTGTGGAGATGAGCTACCTTTCCCAACAATTGTTGTTCCATTTTAACTCTTGTCAGACTGAACCTGTTATGTTCTTTCATTGTCAGGAGATGGAAACAAAGATCAGTTTGCACTTATTTCTGATCTTAAATTACTGACTCACAATTAGTAAGTGCTTTTAGCACTTTGATTTTAATGAAATTTAGCCAGTGTTCTTATTCAGCGTGACAAGAGTTAAGTAGTCAGTGTGAACCTGTTGTAAGTGTGAAATAAATAGAGGATATTGAATGAGTAGTCATTGAATACTGAATCTATAAATAGATAAAAAAGAGGCTGCACAGAGTATTTCAGTATTCTATGAGCAGAAATTTAATATTCTATTTGAATTATGACCTGAACTTTACAGATAAAGTGAAGGAATTCCAGAAATTTATCGATTCAATTTATTCTGCGAAACGTATAACGCTTTTTGTGAATTGACGTCATCATCAAATGTATCATGAAGTCATTTTCACGATGAAAATATAACATTGCTTTACATTATTAACTTATTTGCAAAGTTACTCAACTAGTGTAATAACACAGGTGTAATACAATAAATATTCAACGTGGTTATTTCACTCCCTCAATGTAGATCATTTTAAAAGAGATAGTTACAACAGTTTCATGCCAACCTTACTGATCATTTTGTGATTTTTAATTTTCGACGATTTTACTTTCTGTGATCCTTTAAGCACATATTATTTTTACACACAATGCTTTTATTCATTTTATTATTGTATTATTTTAATTTCATGTTTAATTTCAATGTATTTTTGTAAAGAAATAAAACTTTTTTTCTGTTAATTGTAGTACATGTATTGTTTCCCTCAATCAATAAAATAAATGTTTTCTCAAAATAAGTGGCTAGTCGTACGGGCTTGTATGGCTATAGTCTCCTGGGTTTAACATATGGGAAGCTTACATCAATGGGCAGTTGGTAGCGCGTCGGACTGTCAATCTAGAGGTCCCGGGTTCGATCCCCGACAGCGGCACTCATTCTTTCCGACTATTTGTCTCTCACCAATGGGTTGATAATCGTAGACCTATGTGAGAAAGTAGCTGGAGGCTAGGAAAGGATGTAATGGTTGTAGTGGTTAGAGAAATACCAGGAATCCATTGTTAGAAACTCCAGCCGCTGCGATATTACTGAAAAAATGTTGAAAATGGTGTAAAACTCCATTCAATCAATCAATCAATCATTAACATACGGGTCTGAGCAGTTAACCAGTCCTTACTAGATAGGCTTGCTGTATGGGAGTTTTTCAACCAATCAGAATATAGTAAAATTTTCGATTGTCTACTATCTTTGGATTTACAAACCCATTCTTCAATATGTATTCTATCAACCTTACTGTGTTTAAGAAAATATGTGTTACCAAAAAAAAAAAAAAAAGAAAAAGAAAAAAAGAATGAAATAGTTGCAAGTTTTAAGGAAATATCTTTATAACATGCCTAGATAAATCTGGGTGTAAAATGCTTATATGTACTATGAGTATAACAACACAAACCAAGGGACGTTAAAACGTTCCACCCTGTGTTGCCCGTTTAAGGTCACATGACAAGTTCTGCAATAAGCTTTGAAATAGTTTTAATTTGTTTATAAAAGTTTACAGTAAAGAACATTGTTAAATTTAAAAGGTGTATGATATGATATGAAATTGAATCAGTGGGATGAGCAAGTTGTGAATAAAGCTGAAGGGAGGTAATACAATATTACTGATTTCGTCCAAATTTTTAATGAAGTTATGAAGTGTTTTGAATGATTTGAGGGGGTTAAGAATGAGGAATATTATTAACTCAAATTTGATAGTCTATCTATGATATGATTTGAATTTAGAGAACAGCAAAAATATAAAAAATCTTAAAATTCATTTGTTCATATTTTCAGCATTGTTTGTAAAATGGTATCATCCACTTTAGTATGATGTATTTTGAGGATAACAAAATAACAAAAAACTTGCTATATGATCTAGGATCATTCGGAACATCACTCGGCCAATCTCACGATCAATCTCGGATGTACATAGACGGACTATTTTCAAAAAATTCGAGAAAACCTTGGAAAAACTTGATGACGTCAGTTAAAATGGCGCTAGCCCTCGAAACTGCGAGTGGAAACATTCGAATCGCCAACG
Source organism: Fragum whitleyi (assembly GCA_948146395.1). Taxonomy (NCBI): domain Eukaryota; kingdom Metazoa; phylum Mollusca; class Bivalvia; order Cardiida; family Cardiidae; genus Fragum; species Fragum whitleyi. The sequence goes on from OX411560.1 coordinate 18,157,490, forward strand.
CTAACGTTACTCGTTTGAAGTCACTGACGTGAAACCATCGTATCCTTATATAAATAACTTTAGATTCTTAAATAACGGCTAAAAATCTTAATTTTTGAAAATGATTGTCATTTTCAAAAATAAAGATTTTTCAGTCGTTATTTACCATAAAAATATCAATCTAAAGATAGCGCCGGTTCGCTAGTTTTTCTTACACTGTTTCCGCCTAACAAAATAGTTTTTCTTACACTGTTTCCCCGTAACAAAATGTACAAATTTGTTACATACCCATCCGCCTTATTTACATCCGAGGTATGTTGTAGTTTACGGAAATGGCCGAGTGATGTTCCGAATGGATCAAAGATCATTTAGTTTTTAACCAGTGTAATAACACCATGTAATATCAAAAATATTCATCGGTTATTTCACCCTCATGACATAGCGTCAGCCTCATTCGAAAATAACATACAAATTCCAATCTGTCAGAGAAGTTTTATTGCATTTCAAGCAGATAAAATATTCCCGCGTATATGTCTACTGCGAAATGCGCAAGATTTTCCGTGTGGAAACTTCATGAAACTTGGTCAGAATGTTTGTCAGGTCACAAGTATTAACCTTATTGAAAATGGGAAGGTTCCATGCTTTAATCATGGGAAAAGGGGCCTTAATGACTATTTTCTTATTACAGTCTGGAGGCCACAAATATGTTCTAATCTGCATGAAACTTGGTCAGAATGGTTGTCAGGTCACCAGGATAAGCCTGTTGAAAATGGTAAGGATCCGTGCCATATCACAGGAAAAGGGACCTTAATGACAATATTCTTGTTTACACTCTAGAGACCACAAATCTTAAAGGTACAGCTACGACTTTTGCTGGAAAATTTGATAATTCGCAATTTAGACAAAGATACGAATGTGAGCAAAATAGGACCATCATGGTGGTCTTGTTATTATGATCTTCCATAAAAAAAAACGGTCAACAAAATGAACACGATTTTAATTTCAAGTTTTTCCTTCTGAAAAGTAGGTAATTTACACAGATCTAAACTATCTTTTCGAATGAGACAGATTATTTTGATATTACAAAAATACAGTCCATCTTGCTCTTGAGAGCAACCACGTCATTTAATCAACCATTTTATTAACCGGACGTTTTCAAAATTCCCACCTTTAAATCGAAAAATCTTAAAACGAAGATAACATTGGTCTATAAGTATTGTAAAGGAATCATCTTTACTCACGATAATTGTCTCGAGTAAATGATTCTAATGATTTGAGCAACATAGGATTATGGGGAAAACAGCAATGATTTACGTGTATTTTTTTTTCAAAATTATGTTTCTAAAAAAACAATACTAAATGAGACGATTCTAGTGATTCTTTGGCAATAAAGGCTTTTTGATAAATTCGATATAACATACAAATTCAATCAAAATTATGTTTTTGATTTGTAAAAACAATTTGCGTACTGAGCCACTATCTTCTATAACAGCCGCTTTTGATGGTCCCGTAAATGGTCGCTTAGTACAAGTTTTACTGTAAACATATTAGATTGGTCGTTACATAAATTTTCGTTGCAATATAATTTGTTGGCGTCTGTCATCATTATTATGCCATCTGGGTGATATTCGGCAGAACATGTGCTTAAAACGGCACCTGGAAAATAAAAAGTCATCCGTCACACGTAAAGGGAGCATCGTAAAACATATTTTTGAAAAAAAGTGACTGTGTCAAGTAAAGGCTAACCAGAGGAGACGAGTTTTGACAATAGAGGAGCCTTTGCGTGACATTTCCAACATTTTGTAATATTCGTGAGGTACGAACATTGAGTAACGTAGACAGCCACATACTGTAAATATAAAGTTACCTGATGACCTACAGATGCTTTGAGACCTTATCTATCTACTAAACGCATAGTGAAGATTCTGGTCAGACTATGCGGATGCAAAGGCTGGTCAGAGTCTTTGCTTTGCGGATATTTGAAATTGTCGGAAATCTCACGCATGGTTTCAGATATAAAGAAATGTAGAATATTCAATCTTTATTCAGAAATCCCTTTAATTATCAGAAGTTTCGATCCTAATATAAAGAAATATAGAATAATCATTCTTAATTCAGAAATCTCTTTAATTATTTTAAGTTTCGATCCTAATATAAAGGTATGTAGAATAATAATTCTTAATTCAGAAATCCCGTTAATTTTTAAAAGTCTCCATCTTGGCCAGTCTGCGCTAATCACGTAGTCTAACTTGGGTCGATGCATTTCGCACTTCCAAAATGGTCCATTTCGTGTGACAATCACAAATAAATAATGTAATTCTGAACCCTAAAATATTACTCCTTTGGCAGGAGGTATAGACAAAGATCAGCCTGCACAAATGTACAGTCTGGTCTTGGTCTATACTGCCTGATTTTCCAACTCAAATTGAGGCCCGAGGTTATAAAACTTTTCTCAGGTTCAGGCACAATTTTCAGGTCCAGGCCCAATTTTCTCAAATTTCAGTCTGAGATTAAAGCCGTAATTCTGTTTTTTTTACTCATTTTAGTGTATTAACATAAAAGATGATATTATTAGTTGTTATAAATAACAACTTATTAATGTCATCTTTTATTTTTAAACATTTATTTCAATTTAAAATTTGAGAAAATTGAGCCTGAGCCTTAGAAAGTTTTATTACCTCAGACCCAGAAAATTTTTTTCCTAAACATATACTGACAAACAATATGACATTTCAGTGCTCTGCACTTCGATATTAATGCCATTTTGCCATTGATTTATTAGGTACGTCAAGGCTTAAACATGGTTAATGTGGGCTTAAAAGATAGGTCTCTAGGTACAATCTATGAGAAACCTTCTTCGTGCTATGGGCCTAGTCCAGCATGTTTAGTGGTACATGTATTGGATAGGGCTCTCAATCCTGGGATTGTTAGTTCGAACCTAGACTGGCTCCCGTCCCACTGATCTGAAGTATTGTGAAAAAATAAGCCGAATTCAACTAGAGAAAAAAATTCTTATCAGCTTATATTCTCTGACTGGCCGATCAGTGTCAGTTTTTGAGAATATGGGAGGTAATTTGAAATAAAATAGTTACACATGAGTAGTCTACCTTATTAATTTTTAAAACTAACTGACAGCCTGGGAGCCAGGCTAGTTCGAACCATGACGAGGTCAACTTTTATCTCACATTTGACGTAAGTCAATGCAACATTAGTCATTTGTCTCCCACTAATGGGTTTTTCTTTAATGCTTTCAGTGGTTAATCGATAAAAAACGGTAGATTATCACTTGATAATCTCACAGCAAAAGCAGTGAAATTATCAAAACCTTATTCACTGTTTTTGTGCATTGCAATAAGTAACGTCACAATTAATGTTGCATAGCAATCACGTGCAAAATGACGCACTGTACGAAAATATGTCCCAGAAATTTCACGTTTTGTCTCATTTTTGCAATAAAGAAATAGAATGATCGTTTGTTTTTCGAGTAAGATCGATTGATATTTTTTTAAGTGAACAACGAAAGCTATATTGTCATCGTCAAACATAGCTTTTGTTGTTCACTCAATGAAATATAAATCGATCTTACACTGAAACAAATAATTATCCTCTATATATTTTCAACGTACCATAATTACAATTGACTGTTTTAAGGGAAGATTATGGATAAAAGATCCCTTCTTTGGGTTTTTTTTTTGTTGTTTTTTAAGTAAACAAGGATATCCCTGAGTACAAGGTCATGACTTGAACAAACTTAGTAGAGGTCAACTTGATGATATGTACCAAATATTCAAGCTGTCTACCTTCTATTTCTTCTAAGAAAATTTTAGAAAATCACCCACTCCTTGTTTCTATGTAAAAAGGGATGCGCCCGGGGAAAGCCCAAAGGGTCATGATATGAACAAACTTAGTAGAGGTCAACTTGATGATATGTACCAAATAATAAAGCTGTCTACCTTCTATTTCTGCTAAGAAAATTTTAGAACATTTTCAACTCTTTGTTTCTATGTAAAAAGGGATGCGCCCGGGGAACGCCCAAATATTACCTTAGGGTCATGACATGAACAAACTTTATAGAGGTCCTCTAGATGAATTTATATACCAAATATTAAAGCTGTCTACCTTCTGGTTTCTGAGAATAAGATTTTTGAATAATTCTGCTGTTTGTTTCTATTTAAAAAAGGTACACGCCAAGCCGGAGCCCAAATATGAGCCTAGGGTCATGATATGAACAAAATTGGTAGAGGTCGGCTAGATATATATCAAATATGAAAGCTGTCTACCTTTTGGTTTGAAAATTTTAAAAGATTTTCTTATTCCTCCCCCTATTTTTCTAGCCGAAAGGAGTTAAGGTTGGATTTACATCAACTTTGGTAAATCCTGACTCAAGGAGCATGCCTGCAAAGTTTCATAAATATTGTCCCACCGGTTATTGGAGGAGAAGATGTTTAAAGACATTGTGGACGACGTGCATTGTACGATCACAATAGCTCACCTGGAGCACATCATGCTCAGGTAAACCAAAAAAAACCTACACTTAGTCTGTACCGTCAAACAAGATCCACTACAAGTCACAACTGTATGGCCTGTACCGGATGAGCGATAACACAACAAGGTGGATCTCTCTGAAAAGAAATGCTATATTACAGTAAAGAGCACCGTTTCTTTAATGCTTTTTGGTGGTTTATCGAGAAATAACGGTAGATCATCATTTGATAAACTCATCGCCTAAATGTTGGAATAATCAATTATACCCCGCTTTTGTTCAACACACTCTATCTGACGTTTGTAAATGGAACCTAATAATAGACATCACCATGAACCTTGCATTAAGTCAATCACATGCAAAATGACGATTTTTTACATAAAAAATCCCCAAATTCTTATATTTTGTCTCACTTTTGCAATAAAGTAATAGAATAATCGGGTTTTTTTTCTCGAAAAAGATTGATTTATATTTTATTTCATGAATAACAAATGCTGTATTTTCACTCCTGGCATCGTGGATATGGCATCGTCGCCTAACTCTGCTAAGAGCGATGTCCTTATTCTTGGAGACGTTGTCAAATCGGCGTAGGTTCAAATCCCGAAAGAGTCAAGACAAATTATTTTTCGATTTTCGTTGAAAAAGACCGACGTTGCTATTGTAGATGAGAAATATCATAATAGCTACGTCAAAATAAAATAAAAAATGAAACAAAACTAAAAAGAAAAATAAATCAATAATTACATAAAGTACTTCGGCACTAATAGCTTTATTTCATTTTCAAGAATGCAATTTAAGTGTATTTAATTTAGCCTTACAAAAGCCTTCATGTATTGCTGATTGTTGTACTAGATTTAGTTTAGAATTAAACGGTCCTATGTTTAGGACATAAAAAACGTTTGCAAACATTATGAAATGGTTCCCGACTTTGCTCGTGAGTACACGTGCAAAGCTGGGTACCATTTTGAAAACGTTTCGCAATCGAACTCATCTCATACACAAGGGCTTACCGACACCCACTTTTTCTAATTTTCCACCGATCTTCTCTTCAATTCTTCCTCTAACTTCATCGTTAGTTGCAACTCTTATGGCGTCAAGAAGTTTATCTCTTATTCTGCTGCTTAGTTGTCTACTGGCTGCTTCATTTGACCTGCCTCCGTTTTCATCTGGCAAAACAACTTTGACAGCATCGTTCAATGTTTCTTCAGTCTCATCGTTTGGTTCTCTTCGGTTGTTAAACACCCAATCGTTAAATATTGCGACGTCCATTGGCCGAGCTCCCTTAGGACGAAAGAGAACTGGTTGATCGATTGTTAGTCGATGATCGTTTAAATTTTGATCATTTGTAGGTTGATCTTTGATGTGTTGATTGCTTTTCTGGCGATCGTTTAAGTGTTGGTCATGCTGGTCGTTTATTTGTTGATCGTTCGTCTGTTGATCGGTTAAGGATTGATCATGAGTCAGTTGATCGTATGACTGTTGATACTCCTTTCCTTCGTCCTCCCATTGATCGTATGTCTGTTGATGTGTCTGTCGATCGTCTGTCCGATGATCGTCTTTTTGTTGATTGTTTCTCTGTTGATTGCCTGTGCGACGATAGTCTTTTTCCAGATCGCCCGCGTGTTGATTGTCTGTCCAGTATTTATTACACCGATCCTCGTTACAATAATACGTTGTTGATTTTCCTTCATTTACATATCCGGTCACGTGTTTGGGTCCACATCCGGCACCCACCATAGCTGGAATAATTAACGAGGGTTCTATATAAACAGATAAATATATAATACGTATTTAGTGTTTTGTATGCAAAAATATATCTAACGAGGTTGGGAGAATTATAACAGGTTTAACCTATAGACGGGAAAAGTAATTTGAAGAAAGAAATGTTATCATACGGATATTTCTTTAGTTATAAGAAAAAAAAAGAGTCTTTGACGAGTTTTTATCCGTTTGAAAGACGAGAAATGCCGGATTTGGTTGGTGAGTTTGCTATAAAAAGATCCAGTCACGTGTTTTGGTCCACATCCTCCACCTACTATTGCTGGAATTATTAACGAGCCAGAGTCCTCTATAAACAAATCGGCCTGTGCGTGACATTTCCAACAATTAGAGATGTTTATGAGTCGCAAACATTGGGTTGTGTTGTCAGCCACATACTGTAAACAGAAAGTTACCTGATGGTCTACATATACTTTGAGACCTTATCTGTCGACAAAACGCATAGTAAAGACTGTGGTCAGACTGTACGGATGCACAGGCTGATCAGAGTCTTTGCTTTGCGCATATTTGAAATTGTTGGAAATCTCAAGCTAAGGCTCATTTAATAAATAAGGAGCCTTTGTCGAGTTTTTGTCTGACTGAGATAAGCCTGGTTTATATCTGTTTGAGATGATGAGATTTACCGAAATAAGTTTACGAGTCTTCTCTACACAGATAAAATCTACACTTTAATGAGTTTAATCTGTTTAAGTTAACCTCTTTTAAACTCTTTTAGATGACAAGAAAGACCGAATGTATTAAAGTGTCTTCAGTAAAAAGATTTAAACGAGACGGTCGAGTTATTTTTTGTTCAAGATGACAAGAAATACTGAATTTGTACGATAGATCGAGTTTTTTTTCTATTTTTTATCCGTTTGAATGACGAAAAAAAAAAAACGATTTAAGTAGGTAAGTATTCTAAAAGTAGATAATAACGAAGCTTTGACTTCTTTCATAATATCATCCCAAATGGTCCTAAAATATATACAATAAAGCCACGACAAACCAGGTCAATTATTAGACGCAATACTTACGGATAGTCCCGTGGAATATTTGGACATGGCACTATCACAATTTATTGTTGATCAAGGTTATAGTGTTAAATACTTACGAAAAGAGATGTGCATTATATGGTCAAATAACATGCCACCATTCCAAGATACTGTAAATCTTTGTAATACATATATTCTTACAACATGACAGCCAATATGCTTCTAAAGATCTAAGCAATTCGCGGACTAGTCGAACACAACGCACAATACTTACGGATAGTACTGTAAACTATATAAACATTGCACGAGCTATAATCACAAGGTACTGCCGATCTTCGTGAATTATATAAAATCTTCCAAAAAGTCAACCAAAATGTTCTTAAGGAAGTGGAACCGTATACATTCCTTAACATTTCGGATCTCATGAACTTTCACACTGTTAACCGAGGTTTCCTAATAAAAATCATTAGGAAACCTCGGTTATCACTGTTAAAGTTTATTTCCTTCGAAACGTTTTGAAACTATCACGGGTTCACTACCTTTTAGGTATAAAAATTAGCGACAACGAACCATACCATAGGGCCTATGTAACGCATAATACTCACGAATGGTGCTATGAAATATGTGGACAAAACAAGAGCCACTATCACAAGATACTGTCGATCTTTGTGAACTGTATATCTTCTTCCAACATGTCAGTCCGAATGTTCCTGAAAAAGAAATCGGGAAATGTGAAATACACAATGATTGGTTGTTTCTATCTATCTATCTATCTATCTATCTATCTATCTATCTATCTATCTATCTATCTATCTATCTATCTATCT
>OX411560.1:18770528-19153028 GCA_948146395.1 Fragum whitleyi
CATCTTTATGGTATATTCTGAGATAATGGTCAAAATTATCTAAGTTGGCAAATACGGGAAATAAACACCATTTGTTTACAGATTCAATATGAAAACATAACCATACGCACCGAATACGCAGAAATTTTATTTAGTTGAGAGATGATGATAAACTAAAAGGTAATCTGGATAAGTTATATACTGGCCAAAAGTCCTAACCGGCCACTTTAAAAATGACGATAACTTTTTTAAAAGTTCTAACATTTTAATGAAATTTGATGTGTGTATTTTTAAGCATAATGTACATGGATTTCTATTATGATCTACCAATAGTTATCAAATTTGGATGTGTAATAAAGGAAAAGCTCAAAAAGCTCTAAATCTTAATAGAGCCCGGGATATAACACTTTCAACAAACCAAAGTACGCAAATCGTTAGCTTCAACCCAGACCAAGAAAAAAATCAGAAAACATTGTCAATTTTGTGTGACCTTTGACTACAGGAGAAACAGAAAGAATAGGAGGCATGGTAAAATGGTATTTAAATTCAACCGACAAACCATTTTATCTAGCGATTATGCTCAAATATGGTCTGGTGTGAAAAAAACGATCTGTCAAACTGATTTTTTTCACATATCCTACATTTTGTAGCTCAACGGGAATTATCAGTCTATATTTTATGCATTTTTGATAAAAACATGTTTTAGGTGTTGTTTCTAGGAACCGTTTCTCTGCATACAGAAGCTATATCACTTTCTTCTAGGGTCATATGCCGCGCACAATTGTCGAACATTTTCAGGTTTTTTCCTAGTCTATGTTGCAGCTAACGACCCATGAGACAAAAATCGCTACATTGACAATATTTTGAGCTCTGTGTAAATTTAGAGCTTTTTGAGCTTTTCTCGTGTTGCGCTTTAAACTCAATGAAATAACGGTAACTTTTCGCCAAAATCATCTGGAAAGTTGCTTAAAAATTCACATAGCAAATTTCACGAAAATCCAAACACCACAGAAAAAAATATCTTTGTTTTCAAAGTGGCCGGTTAGAAGTTTTGACTAGTATATATGAAAACACACAGTACTAAATTTAAATGTACTGAGAAATTATATTTGAAGCGATTTCTTTTAATTTAACTAACAATACGGGACTAAATTTGTTCGCAAAAAGATACAAAACGTTTTCTATTGGGAAAGGAAATACTCCAAGACTAAAATATGTGCATATACCGTTTTAAAATGCGATTTCGTAAATGATAAGAAACACCCCGGAACTTAATCAAGCATGGGCTCCTCGCGTAAAAATAAACCTGGACTGATTCTTAATGCATGAACGAGTTTTAATTAAGTTTTTTATAGGATAAGAACCTACAGGGCCATAATAATTTAAGAGCACAGAACACTAGCACAACGAAGCTATAGACTAGTTTCATTTTATGAAAATTGTAATAAATCGTAGCACAAGAAGAGCATTCTACAAGTCTTTTTGGTCAGAAATTGTAACAGTCGGATAAATAAACAATCCAAGTATTCATTTTCTTACTGTATTAAGGTATTTTCTATAAATATACATGTATCACATTCAATATCAGGGGAAAATTCTGAAGAAAGAAAAAAAAACGCTTTGGTAATTTTCGTAGAGATAATTGTTTAAAAAACTACACTTGGGCCGTTTCGACCGAATGCAAAATCAGAAATAAGCCCTTCTTACAGTTTTCAGAAACAGCTAATGGCCCTTTTAAACCAAACTACGGACCGTTTTTTACGGAATAGCGGCCAGTTTAACTAGATACTAAAAGGAATTGTAGATCGGTAAGTAAAATAGAATTAAAACAACAGAGAATCTTATAGAAACAGACAGGTATTAAAGTTGCATTTTTTTGTGCCTGAGGCATATATAATGGAATAGAACAGACGATGGATTTAAAAAAAGGTTAATATTTTCTTTTCAACGCATTCAGCCCAAATTCAAATATTCTTTTTTCCTTTAATCGTGTTACTTTTACCTAATTTTGTGTGATACATAATGACTGTGTAGACTTTATTTTTAATACACATTTCGGTTGAAATAATTCCAATCAGTGGTTCCACCATTTCCACGTGCTGTTTTTGTTTACTTAATTGGAATGTTCGGCATTGTTCGACAGCGGAAAACATTATTTAGAGGGTTACTGAGTTTCAATAGGGATTAATTAATGATCTGGTAAGTTCACTTCTCATAAATTGTTGCATTCGACGCATATTTCATTGTTCCTTGTATATATATATAGGTTGCTTGGCATTTCATTTTTAAAGCATGTGTATTTTGTGTCCAAACAGCGAACCGTTTCTTCATCGGGATTTGCACAAGGACACAAACAGGAAACTGATAAGACCCGACATACACGATAAAAGTCAAAATGTAAAATAACGTATGTCGGGTCTTATAAATAGGACTAGGGTTATGTTCAGTTCTAAACACTTATAAGTAATGGCTTTCCTCAATACTTACAAACCTTTTTTATTGACATGGTTTTGACCAAGGTCTCTTTGAAATTTACTGAATAGAGGGAAAATCTCAGCAAAATGTAATGTGGCCAAGAAAGTTGGTAAAATTTCTCACTCAAAAGTCCAAATTTCTTGCTGAAATGTTTAATCCACAAAAAAGTATGGAACTTGCTGTTGTTGGGGCTTATATTCACTACGGTATTATCCAGATATAAGATATAATGTAACTTTGCGATTCATCGACCCATTGGTGAGAGATATATAGTTGTAAAGAATGAGTGCCACCATTGGGGAATGAACTCGGGACCTCTAGAAAGACAGTCTGACACACTACCAACTGCGCTATGATGGCGGCTGAAATCTAATTTGCCTGATCACCTGAGACGTAAAGATCCGATATTCAGTGTCGCGGATGATCGGGGATCAGTTCAATCAACCTCAAAATCAACAAATCTGTAGAGATTATCGTGGAAAATAAACAAAGTATCGTGATTTATCATGATAGATTTCTGAACTGGTCCCCCATTACACTTAATAAAGATAAACCAGGAAAGAAAATAAACACCCGAAGTGCAAGTCCTCATAAGGACAGGTCCTCACAGTGTTCCAAGTTATATAATGACATAGAGCCAACAACAACTGATTAATTCGTATTGCTAATTTAGAAAGAAAGTAACTTTTATGCCCTTGTATCGAAAAATCAGGGGCATATTGTTTAACTATTGTCCATCTGTCTATCCATTGCCGTCCGCCTATCACTCTGTCTGAAAAACGTAACCAAAAATCTTAGCATTACCAATATCTTCAACACTATTTAAGATAGAAGCCTCAATTTGGCCTACAAGGGCACTCATGCTTTCCGACTGTCTCTCACCAAAGGGTTGATAATGGTAGAGCTATGTGAGATAGCAGCTTGAGGAAAGGAAAGGATGTGGTGGTTGTATTGGTGAGAGAAATACCAGGAAACCATTGTTATTGAAAGCGGCATTAAACTCCATTCAATCAAATAATCATATTTGACATGATGATATATCTCAAAGATCCACATCTGCTGATATCTAAGTCAAGGTCATGTGACAAGGTCAATGTCATCTGTCAAGGTCAAATAATTCAAAAACTTAACCAAAAAACTTATCATTGCCAATATATTCAAGCCTTTTCAAGATACAAGGCTCATATTTGACATGATGATAGATCTCAATAATACCGATCTGCTGGTATCATTCAAAGTCATAGTCATGTGACAAGGTCATCTGTCAAGGTCAAATAACTCAAAAACGTAACATTGCTAAAATCTTCAAGCCTTTTAAAGATACATGTACAAGGCTTATATTCGGCATGATGATAGATCTCAATGATACGCATCTGCTGATACCAAAGACAAGGTCATCTGTCAAGGTCAAATATCTCAGAATCTTATCATTGTCAATATATTTAAGCCTATTCAAGATACAAGGGTCATATTTGGCATGATGATAGATCTCAATGATATGCATCTGCTGGTACCAAAGTCAATGTCTTGTGACAAGGTCAAGGTCATCTGTCAAGGTCAAACTTAACCATTTTTTTTTTTTTAGTTTATTGAAGGATATTATAGATACCCTTTCTCATAATTGGCATGATGAAAGATCACAGATAAAGTGCTGTAGGTTTCAAGGTCAAGGTCATGCTAAAGGTTAAGGTCATCTGTCAATGTCAACATTTTGAAAAAAAATGCTGTTACAGTGGCTTTTGTGTTTCACAAACACATCTTGTTATTCAAGTGATAATACTCATTATACTGCAATCCAGTTGTGGGAACTTAACACTTCTATAATTACGCTCCCAAAGCATACTGTTTCAATTAATGATGAAGCCGTGATATAACTGAAAAATGTTGAAAGCGGTGTTAAAGTCCATTCAATCAATAAATTCCCTTAATTATATAGAGACTCATATGAACACTATTTTCTAGGCTAAAGCCTTGGTCAACACAACCAGTCTTAGGCAGACAATATGTACTATCACCCGGAACAGGGTTTTACACAAACAATTTTTTCCAACCAGCCTGAAGGACCTATTTAATTAGGTAGAAATTCTATTAGTCCTCCCTGATAACAATGGGTCCTCTGTGAACACTTTATTTAGTCTAGAGCAATTTATGGATAAAATTGTAAGGAAAGCAGTACGAGAGAAGAAGAAATTGCTTGAGACATGCTATTTATCCTTTTTCCACGTTTATGATAGAACGTGAAAAATATTGGTAGTGGAAAGGATTTTTTTCTAACACGACAGATTAAAATTGGATTAATATGGCCGTTTACTACAGGCCGTAAGGACAAGCAATATGGTAGCTTCCTGCAGTTCTCCCTAAAATCCACAGACCTCTGGCCTGAGGACTGGTATTAGTGGTGAACTGTGCTGAAGGCCATGTGATATAAATATATATATATAATAGCATGTTGCACAATTTTTCTTCCTGATAGCAATTGGTTAAGCAACCTAGTGCTAAGTCCCATTTGTTAGCTGTAATTTGAAGTCCTATCATAGTCAAAAGTCTTCATTAAGTGTGGTCCTCACAGTGTCACAAGTCAGGAGTGTGAAAGTCAAGCTTTTTATGTCTGGTTAAAAATGCTACTGTGAGTTCTCATGAATTGTGGTCCTCACAATGTAAAGCCAGAAATATTGATATTATTTTCTAATCTCTTAATTATTGACAAATGTAAGGCCTCATATTTAGCTCACCTGAGCACAAAGTGCTCATGTAGAGCTATTGTAATCAAGCTGTGTCCGGCATCAGGTACTCAGTCCCTATCTAGTGTGCACTCTTGAGGCCACATCCAAATGTCTTGAAACTTGGACAGAATATTTTTCTCCATCAAATCTTTGTCAAGTTTGAAATTGGGTCAAGTGGGGTCAAAAATGGGGTCAAATTTTAGGAAAACTCTATCTAGTGTGCACTCTATTGGCCTCATTTTTGACCCAAATGTCTTGAAACTCGGTCATACTGTTTGTCTCCATCAAATCTCGTCATGTTTGACATTGTGTCAAGTGGGGTCTACTTTGGGTCAGGCGGTCAGAGGGTCAAATCTTAGAAAAACCTTGTGTGCACTCTGAGGGTCACTTTTTTAGCCCAAATAGCTTGAATCTTGGTCAGAATGTTTGTCCCATAGAATTCGGTCAAGTGGGGTCAAAAATGGAGTCAAGGGGTCAAATTTTAGAAAAACCTTGTGTGCACTCATGTATCTACCACTTCTCAACCTATTGCTTTAAAACTTTTCTAATGCATTTGGGACCCCTTTCCTGTTTCTAGACAAAATTTTGTTACTCAGATTTGGATTTAATTATGATTTTAACCCTTTTTATATTTATAAAATTGTTTAGAATTTGCCTGCAAGCAAGTTTTTAGCTCCACTGGCCGAAGGTCACTTGGGCTATTGTCATGGCCATGTGTCTGTCGTGCGTCTGTCTGTGCGATCGTTTCCTTAAAACTCTTCTAAAAAACTACTGCATACAATTCAATCAAACTCTACAGGAACAATTCCTTGGGGTTTCCCTCTTTCAAAGTTTTCAAAGATTTTTGATCCAATGAAAAACAGTGCCAAAATAAACATGGCTTATTTCAATGTATGGTAATAATTTTCTCAGAACTAACTCTGCTGCCATCAAAGCGCAGATGGTAGCTTGTCGGACTTTCAAAATAGAGTTCCGGGTTCGATCCCCGACGGCGGCACTCATTCTTTCCGACTATTTGTCTCTCACCAAGACTAAAGGTCCCGGGTTCGATCCCCAACGGCGGCACTCATTCTTTCCGACTATTTGTCTCTCATCAATGGGTCGATAAGTGTAGATCTATGTGAGATAGCAGCTGGAGGCTAGGAAAGGAATTAGTGGTAGTACTGGCGTGAGAAATACCAGGAATCTATTGTTAGGTGCTCCAGCCGTCGCGATATAACTGAAATAATTTTGAAAGCCGCGTAAAACCCCATTCAATCAATCAGTCTCTCATAAATGGGTTGATAATCGTAGACCTTTGTGAGATAGCGTCTGGAGGCTAAGAAAGAATGTGGTGGTTGTACTGGTAAAAGAAATCCAGGAATCCATTGTTAGGTGCTCCAGCCGCCGCGATATAACTGAAATAATGTTGAAAGAGGCGTTAAACTCAATTTATATCAATCAATTCAATCCCTAATGGTCGCACTCATCCTTTCTTACTATCTGTCTATCACCAGTGGGTTGATAATTTTAGACATATGTCAGATAGCAGCTGGGGATTAGGAAAGAAAGTGATGGTAGTACTGGTAAGAGAAATACCATTGTTATATATGTTTTTAGCTCACCTGAGCACAAAGTGCTCAAGGTGAGCTTTTGGGATCGTAGAATGTCCGTCGTCAGTCGTGCGTCGTGCGTCGTCCGTCGTGCGTCGTCCGTCGTCCACAATTTCTTTAAACATCTTCTCCTCCTAAACCAGAGGGCCAATCTTGATGAAACTTGGCAGGGATGTTCCTTGGGTCAAGCTCTACCAAAGTTGTTCAAATAAATGAAATCCACCCTTAACTTTCCCTTTACCCTTAACAAAAAGGGTGAAAATATGAAAATCTTTAAAAATCTTCTTCTCTGAAACCAGAAGGCAGACAGCTTTCATATTTGGTATATAGCATCATCTAGTCGACCTCTACCAAGTTTGTTCATATCAAGACCCTGGGGTCATATTTTGGCTTTGCCCAGGCCCAACCCTTTTTACAAAGAATCAAAGAGCGAAAATCTTTAAAAATCTTCTTCTCTGTAACCAGATGGAAGACAGCTTAAATATTTGGTGTGTAGCATCACCTAGTGGGCCTCTACCAAGTTTGTTCATAACAAGACCCTTGGGTCATATTTGGGCTTTGTACGGGTGCATCCCTTTGTCTCTTATGAGCACGAAGGGTAAAAAAATGAAAATCTTCAAAAATCTTCTTCTATGAAACCAGAAGGCAGACAGCTTTCATAGTTGGTATGTAGCATCATCTAGTGGACCTCTACCAAGTTTGTTCATATCAAGACCCTGGGATCATATTTGGGCTCCACCCGGGCGCAACCCTTTTTACATAGAATCAAAGAGCGAAAATCTTTTAAAATCTTCTTTAATCGAAACCAGAGGGCACACTGCTTTCATTTTTGGTATGTAGCATCCTATTGTGGGCCCCTACCAATTTTCTTCATATCAAGACTCTTGGGTTAAATTTGGGCTCCACCCGGGCGCATCCCTTTCAGCTCATCTGAGCATGATGGGTGAAAACGGGAAAACCTTCAAAAATCGTCTTCTCTGAAACCAGAAGGCAGACAGCTTTCATATTTAGAATGTAGCATCATCGTATGGACCTCTTCCAAGTTTGTTCATATCAAGACCCTGGGGTCACTTTTGGGGTCAACCTGGGTGCATCCCTTTTTACATAGAATCAAAGAGCAAAAAGGCACATCTGTCTTGCTCTTCGCTAAAAATGTTCCATGGTATTGATCTTAGGCAATTATCTTCTTTTTGACATCTGCTTATCTAATTTATGTGATGTCCCAGGGCTCATAGAGACTCAGGTGAGCGATCTAGGACCATCTTGGTCCTCTTGTTCATGGGTAAAGGTCATTTCTCAATTATGTTATTATTGTAGTATAGAGGAAACTTGAATGATAGATTTCAACCAAATTTCACTTGAGTGATCCTTAGTTAACCCTTTATCAGATTACAAAATTTATTGTGATTAGAGGAGTAATTTGTCTCAAATGGGCAGAGGTCATTTCTCTACATGTTACAGTACGGAAAATCAGGAAATTGACAATCATTTCAATAGCATTCTGATCATTCAGGGGCTATCACGTTCAATCAGCTTTAAGCGTTAAATCAGCGTTTTGGGAACGGCTAGGAAAATAAAAGGCATTTATAATGAAGACAAAAGAGGAATCATATTGACTATTCTGACAGCCCCGACAGCGAGTTTTTGGGCATGTTTATTCTTACTATAGTTCGGCCTAAATACCGTTTCAATTTGTACTTAGCCATTAGAGAATGAAAGGATTACCAGCCAAGAGAGTTCCTCTTCTTTCTTTGAACAATGTCTTTATTCAGGGGCTTGTTTTGCCAGGATCGTACATGTTTCATTAAAGGCAAGAACATTGTTATCCAAATGAAATATTGCTGAAGAAAATTACTTTCAATGAGTGTTCATAGACTGGTGAAATCAATCCTATTTATGTTACTCTCCGATATTTTATTGATTAGGACATGCTCACCAGCCATGACATACAATTCATTCTCATACCAGGGATCCATGGAGACTGTTATCTAGGTTCTAGCTTACAGCTGGGTTTTCAAAGTTAACCAAATGTTGATTAAATTTCCCTAGGAAAATAAATAATACACTGGCAATAGGTGATCCTTTAGATCCTCAACTACATTTTAGGGTAAACGTAGGGCTGCCAATTTTTACGAATAAGTTTCAGTCAACTTGTATCAAAACCTTCATCATTTAACTATTTAGTCCTATGCCGGGGTATGAGCACCTAGTAATTGATTCATGATATTTCTATTAGCAGTAATACAGTAGAACAATCTTGATATTGAAAATTGAATGGCTTTTGATAAAATTGAACGAGTGTGATGAGCAAGTTTTGATTGAAAATTGTTCATGCTGCAAAAAATAGAAAGCCATGCTGCACAGGTTATGCTCATGAACACATTAAGGGACGCTGAGAAAAACCCCTTATTCATATTGTATTGTAAAGGCTGTTATATGTACCTTGGAATAGTCAATACTATAAATAAAATCGCCAGTCAGCTTCTTCGATAAAAGCTACGCTTGAATGAAGATAGCCTACAGTTAATGCGTATGATTAAACTTAAGTAATACCAATACACCTTATGGATACAGCTTTATGCACTCAGATATCGCATTTCCTTTCAACCCAAGATAGGGGACCCAGCTTCCGAAAGTCGTATTTTAAATCAAATTTTTCTATCAGGACATAAGAAAGATAATTGTGGGATAATGAAGGGAATGGATATGAATTGGGTACGAAAACTAGATTATGTCTGAATGGATTAGCCTCTCAAAATTGGAATGCCAAGATACCAAGACTTTGATTGTCTAGACTATTTTTGAAACTGTCCTTTCAAGAAATTCCTTAATTATACTCCTTCAAAAATGCATCAATCAAAACTTCGATTTTCAACCACATCTATCGGGCAAATTTATTGTCGAGAGGTGGTTGAGTCCATGTGAGTGCATAAGGACATAAGGGAATGATAGTTACCAAATGTTACTTCACATATCACTGTGCCGCCGTCATAGCGCAGTTGAAAGTGCGTCGGTCTACCAATCTAGAGGTCCTGGGGTTCGATTCCTGATGGCGGCATTCATTCTTTGCAACTGTCTGTCTCCCACCAATGGGTCAATAATTGTAGACCTATGTGGGATAGCAGCTGGTGGCTAGGAAAGGATGTAATTGTTGTACTGGTGCGAGAAATTCCAGGAATTCATTTTTAGGTGTTCTAGCCCCGTAATATAACTGAAAGAAAATTGAAAGCGGTGTTTTACTCCAGTCAATCAATTCCTATTTGAAGAAATTTCAGTGTAAGTCCTCATTAAGCGTGGTCCTCACAGTGTCATTAGTCAGAGGTCTGGTGGTGAGGTATTGTTTTCACTGACCAGCCATTGTATGTAGGTGTCATTTGGAGTTAGTGTCCTTTCTCCACAAAAAAACCTCTCCTCAATTACAGGGCAAATTCTTATGAACCTTTGTAGGAATGTTCCTTGCATTAAGCTCTACCCAAATTGTTCAAAGAATTTGATTTTGTGCAGAACTCAGTGGTTTCCTCAGCAACTGTTGAAAATTCTTTTAAAATCTTCCTGTTCAAAGCCATATGGCCTAGGGCTATGTCATCATCTAGTAGACCTCTTCCATGATTGTTCAGATTTCATCTTCAGGGTGTCAAAAGTTTAACTTTTTGCGTGCCTCTATAGCTAGCTGTCTAAAGTAACAGAAATGTGGATGCATATTGTTGTGAAGATATCTTCTTTGTTCAGACTGTACTTAGTGATAACGTTTTTTGACTAATATGTTGAGTGGTTTGTTCAGAAGCTTCAAAGCACGAAGATTACTCAAATAAGTGGCATGAACACTTGAAATTTACATGAAGGTTCTCTAAGTGAAACATTTGAGGTGGCTGATGCAGGGTTTTAAAGAAGGCAGGTTTTGGGCATCTGAAACACATAAATAGCTAGACAGAACTCTCAAAACTATGTGAGGATAGTCCCTATGGGGATCAGCTTCAGAAAAGAATTGAAGATTGTTATAAACCGTTTTGGAATACTAACCGTCTCAAGACGGATCGCTCTCCGTTTTGGAATTCCAACCCCGATCGAACCATCTCGAGATGGTTTGATGCCGATATTCCTAAAGAATCAATAATAAATTCAGCATTTGCGTGATAATTTATGGTCCAACGAAGATCGCGTACTAATTTAGTATGTTAAGATGACAATAAAAATTAAAAAAAAAAGAAGATTGTAGCAATTTATGGACAACCGTTTTCTCCGTGATACTCTCTACGAGGGAGAATATTGACAAGCCGATTACTCGGATATTAGCGAACTTTAAAACCTACAGTTTATGAGAATAATTGTATAAAGCTACAAATACGCGCAAATTTTAATAAAATTTGGCCAGAAAAAAACACAAAATCTGTGGGAAAATCGAATATCCTGTCTTCAATGAAATAACCGCTAATGGGACCGACTAGTTATACGCCCCGCACCGGATAGCTATGCAATATAGGCCTTCCCTTTAAAATCTGACAGTAAACAACTATGATTGCGTATTTTGATGAAAATCAAAAACAAAACTGGTCTATTGTTTTATAGAATACCGTTACTACAGGTTTGACAGGACTTTTATGAAAATCCCTAGAATGAATCTGACGATAGTCAATTACCTTTTCAAATAACCAATAGATCTCGACCACTTAGAATTTTTCGAAGGATAAGTCTTGTCCAAATGTTATTTTACAGCATACCTGTACCCCCTTTACATGAAACAATGAAGGCTATTTGCAAAAATCGGGGGTACAAGATTCAAATTTGGGGTGAAAAACCCCTATTTGAGGGTTTTGGGAACCCTGTATTTATGTTTTGACTTGCATCAAATTCTCTCAGCATGATAAATTCAACATGAAAATATTTATGATATGCTGTGGCAGAGTCAAAGGTTTCTTGTAACGAAAATCATTTCATATTTGATATCAGGAGACTTTCAAGAGTTATTACAGATTTTTCCCCCTGCATTTGTACTATATAGAATTGTTTTACCAGCATCTTTGTTTGCCTGTGAAATAAAGATGTTTTCATCACTTCAATACTATTCAAATGAATTAATTTCGGTTTATGGACATACACATCACTGAATGTCATCGTCATCCTGATAATATCAATTATCCAGTTCAAGCTTTTAACAAAATATTCCCGTTTCAATGGCATTAGTGTTATTCTTTTTTTAATATTGCATATATTTAAAGTTTTGAAACCTTCATATAATATTCCCTAATAACTCAATCCTGCATAGGATTAATACATTGAAATCTTTAATAATACTGTATTCCATATTTCAAAATTAACAATTGCCCCGTCCCAAATTTGGGATATCTGTATATCTGTATATTTTGGAATCAATATTTGAATATTTTGAACTAACTAGAAACATTGGACTGTTGTTTATTGTTTTTTTTAACATAACAGTTTGAATGTTAGTTTCATTTATATTTTGCCCTCTTAAGCATTCTTTTAGTCAAAATGCAGTTACCTGTGTATTCTCAATAGATCTGTATATCAGGTATAAAAGGCACACATAATGTTTGAATGGCAAGATGTTACTTGTAGTGTGGAAATATACCGGAGTATCAAACTTCCGGTAATGGCGGCGCCCATGTTTGGAAAATTGTAACACTAATTTTAAGCCTGAATGTTAAATGTTGGGACTTACACTTGAAGTAAATTAAACCAGATCATAGTAATTATGTCTAGACAGCACCAGCTCCCCCAAAAACTATTGGATTGTATCACAGGGGTAGAAATCGACGAAATTGCGGAGTTTGAATCGCCGGTAAAAACAGATCCCATTCCCACTTACGAGAAATTAACCATTCACGATCAATGCGATGGAAGGACAAATAACGCATCATTCTTAACTGAACGTCCAGAAATATGGAAACAAACCCTGGGAAAATACTTCAAAAACACAGAAACCCTGAAAGACGGCGCAACAGTAAAAATCCAGTGTAAGGGAGATAACCCTAACACAACTTATTCAATCAAAATAAATTTCTACAAATCGGGAAAAGTCGTAATTCAAGGGCCAAAGTGCCCCATGTTCGTGGAAGATCACTTTGAAAATCTTAGGGACATAGTATCTAAAAGTGAAAATATCAAGAAATGTGAAAACACAAAGTCAAAATCATCCACAGATAATGAAGAAGAAACCCAAATCCTAAAACCTGTAACATCGAAAAGTAGCACTACTGATCACAGTGACCAAGACTCAAATATAAATGACACCATTCAAACCCTAGATCTCCCTTCAGATATTCAAACATCAACACCAAAGT
The DNA here is from genome assembly GCA_948146395.1 of Fragum whitleyi. NCBI lineage: Eukaryota > Metazoa > Mollusca > Bivalvia > Cardiida > Cardiidae > Fragum > Fragum whitleyi. The sequence goes on from OX411560.1 coordinate 18,783,600, forward strand.
ATAAAAAAAGAAAACAGGAAGTGTGCTCACCATCAATCAAAACACGACTATCTGAACATCACGACTCACTAGCATCAAAGCTATCATGGATAGGTACCGCAATTGAATCAGTTGACCAGTCAATCCAGTCAATCGCAGCTATAATGGTCGAAGTCAAAAGCATAGCCGACAAGTTGTCTAATAACTGCATATCACAGATACAGCCAAATCACAAAAACATGAAGAGCCAAATTAGTGAATTAGATGCCAAAATAAAACATTGCAACCAAAATGTGGAGTCACTCCATGTTAAATCAAATGTTAATGACACCCAGATAAAAACAATAATGGAAAACCAAAAAAAACTAGCCGATAAACTTGATGTTATACAAAAAATGATTAATGAAAAAAATGAAAACGACAACATTAGAAACGACCACCTACTCAGCGCAATCTCAAAACATAATGACATCGATACTTCACAGATCCCACAGTTGAATCATTCTACAGAGAAAGGAAAGCAAGAAACATCTGATAAATGTATACTTGAGAACCCTATCAATGTTGTCAAGAAAAATGCTAAAACTTGCAACACTCTCATCCTTAGCGACTCTATCTTACAGCGAATAAGACCGGCAAGATTTGCAGCAAATGAAACAACAATCAAGAGATACGTTAGAGGCGGAGCAAAAACCTGTAAAACCCTCATAGAAAAAGAAGGGCTTAACTACTCCCCGAACAGAGTTTTAATTCACATTGGAACCAGAGATCTTAAAAGTAATGATGTCAACAAGAATGACTTTGGACAATTATTAAATACTGCTCGCTCCACATGGCCAACTAGTGAAATATTTGTACTACCATTGCTATATAGAAAGGACCTTAACAACAATACTGTAGACGAGGCCAATCGAAACATCAAAGCAGCAACCCAAGATGTTACAAACATCATGTATTTAAAGGAATTCATTCCAACAAACGAAATGTACTATGACGAGGTTCACCTCAATGACATTAAAGGAATTCCATCTATGGTTAAATACTTAAGATCACAAATGAAAATTCCGTCACCTCCTCAAAGGCGTTACTCATTCAATCAAAGCCTACAAGTAAATAAAACAGGCCACCATTACAAACAAAATACATTCTATGGAAAGCGACAACAACAACTCCTACCTCCGACTGATGCTAACAACAACCAAATGCCAGTAAACCCACCTACCCCTCCATTCCAGGTGCCATTCTTTAATCCGTGGCTCTTTGGACCATGGAACATGCCGCAAAATACCATGAACATGCCGCAAAATACGATGAACATGCCACAAAATACTATGAACTTACCAACAAACACGATGGCAATACCACCAGTAAATTTCAATAGACGTTAAAGCGACAAAGTGAACAATATTGTATGTGTGAAAACCTAGTCAGTGGTAAACAAAATAGTTATACTACATAACTGTTAACTAAGTGAGGTGTAGATAGTACTTGAACAATATTTTCTTTATAAAACCAGTTCACTTAATGTTTTACTTACTTGCTTACATATACTTAATGCAGCCATACAGTATCATTTAAATTACCTCAGAGATTATGTTGACCTCAGAGATTATGTTGACATACAGCTTACCTCATACCATATGGTTCACAAATTATGTGCCTGATAAACCTGATATAACAATTTTTTTTAAATAGTCCCAACAAATTAACAACCTCATACATGTGTCTTGTATTATAATGAATATCTTGAATATAGGAACTTGGAATATCCAAGGATTAAATAACTACAAACTTGATAACCCTGACTTCATAGATATTATATCTAATTTGCATATCTTTAGTTTAGTAGAGACTTGGAGTGACAGTGGAAATACATTTAATATACCAGGATTTAACCACATCATTAGCAATACTAGAAGTAGGAAAAAGAAAGCCAGGCGTAATTCTGGTGGTATTTCAGTTTATTGTAGACCCAGTTTAATAAAAGGTATTTCCATTTTGCCTACTGACCATAATGATATATCATGGATTAAACTTAACCACAACTTTTTCAACCTGAAAAATGATGTTTTTATAGCATTTATATATTTTTCACCAGAAAACTCAACAGGTTCTGAAAAGGATATTGAGGAGACTTTTTCTTCGCTTCTAAGAAAAATAGAACAATACTTACATTTAGGTGAAATTATAATTCAGGGAGACTTTAATGCATATACACACACCACTCCTGATTTTATCGAAGAAGACGATATTTTATACCCAAACTCTGAAGACAATAAGTATCTAACTGACACTTGCACTAAACGAAATAACTGGGACACCAAAAGACCAAATAAGAGTGGCAAACTCCTACTTGACCTTTGTAAAGAAAGTGGTCTCAGTATTCTTAATGGAAGGACAAGTGGAGACCTTTTTGGAAAATATACCTGTTTTAAATACAATGGTGCAAGTACTGTTGATTATGCAATTGTATCTGCAACCTTATCCCCAATTATAAGTAAGTTTACTGTACATGATTTCACTACTTTGTCTGACCACTGTGCTGTAAGTTGCTCGATTCTGACCTCATTTTATAAAAATCAAAACTTTAAGAAGACTAATGTCCATCCTCACCCAGGAAAATTTCTTTGGGATCCAGAATCAATCAACCGTTACGCTTTGAAACTTAAGTCAGATGACATCAAGAATAAACTTAAACAACTCGCAGACTCTGACTTTATTACTTGCAATGATGCTGTTACAAAACTAAATACCATACTTCAAGAAGCAGCATTGTCTTCTACTAAATTTTTTCAAAGTAAAACACAAACAAAAAAACGAAAATCACCCAAAAGAAAACCTTGGTTTACACAGTCCTGCAAAGACTTGCGACGCACAGTTAAACATTATGCCTCTCTTATCAATAAGTTCCCCTTCAACGGCTCTCTGCGTAAAGAATACTACTCTAACCTATCTAGGTACAGAAGGGTATGTAAACAAGAAGAAAGAGCATACAAAAATAATATCAAATCATGCCTTTACCATGACATGAATACAAATCCTAAATCATTTTGGGAACAACTCAACAAATTAGATAAAAGTGGTGTTAGTGAGGAGATTGAAAATAAAGAAGAGTTTCTCAACTTCTACAAAAACTTGAATACAGAGAGTCCTGCCAAAGACAATAATCCATTCCATAAAAAAATTATTACCAAATTAGATACAATGAGTAAAATTGTAATTAATGACAAGACATCTTTTAATGACCCAATTACATCCAATGAAATTCTTAAAGCAGTTAAATCGTTAAAAAATGGCAAATCTACATCAATAGACTCAATATCAAATGAAATGCTTAAATCAGGTATGCCAATGCTAATTTCTCCCCTATTGAAAATTTTTAATAGGATTTTTGATGAAGGTTCATTCCCTAAAATATGGAATGAAAGCATCATAACACTTATACATAAAAAGGGAAATAGACTTGACCCAGCCAACTATAGAGGTATTTCTTTAACATCTAATTTAGGTAAACTATTTAACAAAATTCTCTTTAACCGGTTTTCAAACTATGTGGAAACTAATGAGATATTGTATCCAAACCAAATAGGATTTAAACAAAAATCCCGCACATCTGATCACATCTTCAGCATTAAGTCAATTATTGAGCACAACAAAAACTATGACAAAAAAGTTTTTGCAGCATTTATTGATCTAAGGAAAGCCTTTGATACAGTCTGGAGATCAGGCCTATTTTATAAACTTCTTGAGATAAAAACCCCTTCTAAGATATTTGAAATAATCAAATCAATGTACCAAAACACATCATGTAGAATAAAATTTTCAAGTGGTTTAAGTGACAGATTCTCGTCCAACTGTGGGGTAAAGCAGGGTGATGTACTTAGCCCTCTCCTTTTTAATATTTACATAAATGATCTGGTTAGCACCCTTGAACAAAACGATATTGATCCCATTACTGTAGGGGAAGTAAAATTAAACTCACTTTTATTTGCAGATGATATAGTCCTCCTATCAAACTCTGAGAAGGGGCTCCAAAAGTCATTGGACATCTTACATGAATTCTGCAAGTCATGGAAATTACAAGTAAATCTTGACAAATCAAAAGTTATTGTATTTAACTCTAATGGAAAGACTCACAAAAATTTCTTCAAATATAATAACAATCATTTAGAAACTGTTGCTTCATACTGCTATCTAGGTATAACTATAAAACATACAGGGAACATCAAAATATCTGGCAAAATATTAATGGAAAAGGCGAGAAAAGCCCTCTTTAAGATAAAAAGACTTATTGGCCTGAATAACCCCTGCAACCTGCTAGAAAAACTCTATGATACCCTAGTCGTCCCAATTTCGCTTTATGGTAGCGAAATTTGGGGATTTTCTACCAACTACAACTACTCAGACCCTTATGAAAAACTGCATTTGAAATTCATAAAAGAAATACTTGGCGTACACTGTAAAGCGTCAAATGCAGCATGCCTTGCGGAAGTCAATAGATTACCATTAAAGACTAGAATAATAATCCAAGCCATCAAATATTATTCTCACATTCTTGATTCTAATGGAAGCCTTGTAAACAGTTTGTATTCTGAGACAAAAGATACAAATTCATGGGTCAAGCTTATCAAAAACACACTTGATGGTCTTGGTTTTTCATACCTTTTCAACAACCCATTCATGTTAAAAACAAACTTACAAAATATTGAAAGGAGAATCAGAGATATCTCTCTTCAAACTTTAGAAAATGAATTAAACAAAAATAATAAACTGGCGTTTTTTAGAAACTTAAACCGTTTAAACACAAGGCCCTCTTACGTTGACCTCTGTAAATTTAAAAATGATCGATCAGCACTTGCCAAAATGAGAATTAGTGCACATGAACTCTCCATTGAAAAGGGTAGACACTTCAACATGCCAAAACAAAACAGGAAATGCCTCTGCTGCAATAACGGAGATATTGAAGATGAAATGCATTTCTTAACAAGATGCAATACCCTCTTGAACATGAGGAAAAAATTTATTGATAAACTTAACACGATATATTCAAAACATATAAAAATTAAAAATCTATCAAGATTTATTATATTTGATCTATTTAACAACAAATCACAGAAAATTTTGAAACTTTTTGCTGCTTTCATATCTGAATGCTTCGAAATTAGGCAAAATATGCTAAAACAGACCCAAAAATAGGTACTCAAGGTACTTAAAGTTTTTTTCATCATAAATCAAGTCCATTTTGAGTCACTTCTACTGTCACTCCATGTCAGAAAAAATGTTTTCATTATCTTTTGAAATGCTTTCTTTGTGTGCCATGTTTGCAATGACCATTTATTGTTAATGAGTTAAGCAAATAAAATATTGTATTGTATTGTATTGTATTGTATAACTTGAAGAGATACCAAGAATTTATTCTTATGTAATTGAGTATTTAAGAAAGAGATGGGATCATTCAGCGGAAATAAATGATATATGATTTACGATTTAATTCTAGTTTTAGAAAAATATATTGACACAGAAACATACTGACCAGCCTATCCACACAGTGCACTCAGTCCAAAATTTGATTCCTTTACCCAAGCAGCATGGTTCTTTTTTGCCAAACAGCCCATATATTTAAATTTATCCATACTTCATCACTCCCACAGACAAGCTGCAAACTGTTTACAACATGTCCCTAGACAGTCCTTTTGTGCATGATGGGTCACATGGGTCTATAACAAGAGGTCCAGAATGGCCCTTAACCACTAACCTGAACTTTATTGGTCCAGTGGATCTAATCCAAATAATCCAGTTAGATTTAGTTTATACTCATTTACTCTAGTGCGATTGCAACAAACGCTTAAGCTTATAGAGTCGCTCTCGAACACTTAATCCAGATATTTTCATGTCCATGAGAGAGAGAGGTAATGGTTTAAATCCACTGCTACCCAATTTCACTGCTGGGTGAGCTGGAAATGGCTTTTAAGTGTTTAGCCCATAAACAAACCTGGACAGTGGTGGAACTCAAACCCACAACCTCCAGTTCATGAGTTGAGGGCCTTTACCACTAGGCCACAGAGGCAGTGAGATTTAGGAAATGACATTGTTTAAAACTCATAAGTAGCTTGGACAATCCTTAAGGTGAACTTTTGAAGTTGAGAAACAATATAAAACTAGTGCACTGTAAATAAATTTATTTTCTAGAAAAATAAAAACATGGTCATATTTCAAACAATCTAGTATACTGACTTGCAAAAAGATAATATATATTTTCATGTCATCAAAAATGAGCACGGACAACAATTTGTAGAAATTTGACGGCTTGTCACATAGCAGATCTAAGTGCCGATATTTTTGTTACAATTCTTTTGCGCTGAGACATCATATTGTAACATCTTTTCTTCACATGCATTTGATCAATTGTGTATAATAACAAAGTTAAACATATGAAAGGGATGAGAAAATCTTTAATGTTTCTTTTGCAAATCAGTATACTTTACAAATAACAGCAAGAAATAAGATCACACTCTTCTGCTAGCGAATAGAACAGAACTTAATAAAGACGGTTTCAATATGGTGGTTTTGACCACAAATACCAAAATTTTACAAATTACATGCATAATCATGCTATACCTAATTTGGTTGTAGGAGACTATGTAGAGCACCAAAGATTTTTTCCATTCAATTTGCAATTTCTTTTATCTCCTTAATTTTCTATGGAACGGCCTTAATCTGTTCTACTTGCTAAACTTTAACCCTTGTCATGCTGAGTAAATTTAAGCTAAAAAATTTTCATCAAAATCAAAGGGCAAAAAAGCACTGAAAGTCCAAACCTTGGGTCAATTTTTATTTGAAAAACTTAATCTATTGACAATTCTGGTCCGAAAGTGAGAAACAGGTGGTGTAGACTAACATTAGGCTGCACATATGTGCAGGCTGATGTTTGTCTATAGCTCCTGGCAAAGCATGAATATTCCGGGTTCAGCATGACAAGGGTTAATAATACTGTTAGATATGTGTTTAGTTGAGCTATACAGCAAATACAAATACATTACAGTTTGTTAAAGAAAGCTATTATAAAAGCACCTTTGTTTTGATTATGCAAGTTACGCTAGTTGGAACACAAATGGTACCACGGAGGCAGTATTTTATCAACTTTTGTTCAGGGGAAGTAGAATAGTTACAAATACAAATTATAACAGGGGCTGACTAACATTACACACTTTAGGCAAAGCATAATACAAAATAAATCCTCTATCGAAAAATACTGTTGATGAATGATCATAACAATGTAGCAACAGCTTTTTCAAGCTGTAGTCAGAGGAACGGTGTATTGGCCCATCAACAACATTGAAATCACTAAAATTATCGCTTTAGACCCCTTGCTCTGTCATCCATTTCTCGCCAAAAGGAGAGGGTGGACGTTCGGATTTACTATAAATAAGACGGTTGTCTAATAATGTTTTCTGCCTCTATCTTGTTAATGCCCCACTTTACATTCAACAGCTTTATCAGCATCTGAAAAATACACATTTTTCTGTTATTTTTAGTTTAAAAAACATGATAATTTACTTGCTCAATGTTGATTTTCTTGCCTTCTTTTTTGCTATAACTCCATTAATTTCTAGTTGATTTAAGTTTAAGCATAATATATCTATTGAATACCCAAATTGATTCCTTTCAATATCCTTTTATATTGAAATCATGATGGGGTTTTCCCTCTTCTTTCAAAACTTGGGATCATTGTATATAAAGAAGGCTCCTTTAGCAATTTTTTGGTTCATTTCCAAAAAGTTTAGGGTCGGTGGTCTAGAGGTAGAGCGTAGGCCTCTTGACCCAAAGGTCCTGAGTTTGATTCCCAAGAGTGGCTTGGATCTAGGTTCTTTCATTTGCCCACACATTTGGTGCGAGTACTGTTGAATTTTCAAAGAAGAAGAATCGAGAGCGATTAATCTAAAATGTAAGAACTTGTTTCCCAATTGATGTAAAATAAATAGGTTTAAACCAAACCAAGAAAATTCCTAATTCAAAGAAACAAGGGGGATACCGAGATCCTGAATTATATAATTGATACACTATTGAAAAATATAAGGAGGAATGTCTGCAAAAAAATATTTGCTACTTATTTGTTCTTTCTTTTTATTGAAACAGGCTCAGATCTACTGCTCAACAACCTATACATTTTCCAATTTATGTACATAGATCTCATACTTTAAATCAAAATGAACACAGTTACTTTCTCAGTGGTCCATAGTTTCATCAAACTAGAAATGAAAACCTGTATGGTTAACTTTATTGACAGTAAAATATCGAAAAAAAATACATATCACTTTACACACCTCTGGAAAAAGGACATAGTCTTTGTATTTGTTGCTTGTTATCCCAGCCACCTCTTTATCTATAAACAGCCTGATTTTAATCGCCTGGAAGAAAAGGATGTAGGTTATACATATAGGAATAAGAAATTGAATATTCATTTATAAAATGAAATATCCTACGTATTGTATACTGTTATGAAATGGAGTCTCTAATTTTGTGCAACTGCTTGTGCTCATCTACATCTTCAATTTGATATATTGTTTAGCTGGGAAAACTGACTTTTTTGTTAAATGAGGCAGCATTAAATTTGGTTCAAAACCCTTCACATGAACCTAAGCCAGCAGAACACTGGATCTTGTGTACTATAGATGGAAATTTGGGTTAAATTTGAGGTTTTTCCACAATCTTTTACATGAAAAACTTGTGAGCTTGTATATAATTTTATTAAATGCATATTCCTATAAGCTTAAAAAATATATCACCACTCACCACATCGTCAACCGGTACAGTTAGGCCAGACTTGCAAATCATCTGGGAAATCACAGATTTAGTTGGCTGGTATCTGCTGGCTCTCCAAGATGCTATTTTCTTGCTTGCTATATCATGTAGAAATCCCTTTGGAAAAGAAATTGATACAATGTGATTTAAAAAATCTCAAAATATCACAATTTTAAAACAAGATGTGTTTGTGAAACACAAATGCCCCCAAAACAGATTTTTCATAGAAATTTGACCTCAAGACAGATGACCTCGTCACATGATCTTGACCTTGGTAGCAGCAGATGTGTATCATTGAGATCTATCATCATACCAAATATGAGCATGTATCTTAAATAGCCTTAAGAATATTGACAATATTAAGTTTTTTGGTTAAGTTTGGCAGACAGACAGACGGACAGATGGACAACAGAAATTGACAAAAAAGATCATCTGTGTATTTTAAATATAGCAGATATAAAAAAACAATTTTTTTCTTCAGGAATTTCAAGTAAATTGATCTTGAAGTTTTGTTTTTAGCTCCACTGGCTGAAAGCCACTGGGGCTATTGTCATGGCGTTGTGTCCGTCGTGCGTCCGTCCGTGCGTCCGTGCGTCAGTGCGTCCGGTCGTAAACTTTTTCTTTAAAAATCTTCTCCTCAGAAACTACTGGATGGATTTCAACCAAACTTCTCAGAAATGATCCTTGGGTGACCCTCTTTCAAAGTTGTTCAAGAAATTTTGATCCAATGAAAAACATGGATTTAATGGGCGTGGCTAATTTCCAAATATGGTAAAAAGCGAGTTTTCTCAGATTCTAATTGATGGATACCAATGAAATTTTACATTAATAATCCTTGGGTGACCCTTTATCAGTTTACAAAAAATTATTGTGATCAGATGAAAAATGTGCATTTTATTGGCGGAGGTCATTTCTCTAAATGTTATATAGTGGAAACTTTGAAAATCATTTTCTCAGAATGTAATTGATGGATATCAACAAAATTTTACTGGAATGAACCTTGAGTGACCCTTTATCAGTCTACAAAAAGTTATTGTGATTCGATGAAAAATATGTATTTTATGTGCGGAGGTCATTTCTCTATATGTCATATAGTGGAATCTTTCAAAATCATTTTCTCAGAATCTAATAGACAGATATCATCCAAATTTCACTTGAGTGATCCTTGAGTGACGCTTTATCATGCTACCGAAAATAATTTTGATTGGATGAAAAATATGTATTTCATGGGCGGAGGTCAATTCTCTATATGGTATATAGTGGAAAATTTGAAAATCATTTTCTCTGAACGTTATCAATGGATATCAACCAAAATTCACTGGAATGATCCTTGAGAGACCCTTTATTAGTCTACCAAAAATTATTGTGATCGGATGAAAAATGTGCATTTTATGGGCGGAGGTCATTTCTCAAAATGTTATATAGTGGAAACTTTGAAAATCATTTTCTCAAAATGTAATGGATGGATATCAATCAAACTTCATTTGTAAGATCCTTGGGTGATCCATTTTCATGCAAGCAAAAATTATTGTCATTAGATGAAAAATGTGTTTTTTATGGGTGGAGGTCATTTCTCTATGTTATATAGTTGAAACTTTGAAAATCATTTTCAACATCAGTAGAACTCAAAAAATCTAAAAATCTAGTCAAAACTTTTATTTGCTTTACAAGAATTTCAAGCCTGTGGAGCGACTCAAGCCATTCATGGCTTTCTAGTTAATTTAGAGTTGAAGTACGGGTAAAACAAAGCTGGATTATATGTCAAAGCAAGGAGCAACAATTGCAAGATAAAAAGAAGTATTACCTGCTTTGAAAATAGACCTTTTTTTTTTCAATCTGAAATCTGTTATCACTAAGTAAATGTCTGTTTTGAAAGTTGTATGCCTTAAGTTTTAAGGAAAATAGAAGTTTTTCTTTTTAAATTTTCATACTAATTTACCTTAAAAATTGACCTGTGATCTTCCAAAAACTTTGTAACCACTGCTGTGTCATTCAGTAGAGTGGATCTGAAAAGAGATAATAATCATCACTGTAGAAAATATTTAAATAAACCTTAAGATGAAGAAGCCAGAGATTTTTAGCTCCTCTGGCTGAAAGCCATTGGGGCTATTGTCATGTTGTTGTGTCCGTAATGTGTCCATCTGTCCGTACCTGCGTCCATGCATCTGATCGTAAACTTTTCCTTTAAAAATCTTCTCCTCAGAAACTACTGGATGAATTTCAACCAAACTTCACAGGAATGATCCTCGGGTGACCCTCTTTCAAAGTTGTTCAACAAGTTAAGATCCAATGAAAAACATTGATTTAATGGGCGTGGCTAATTTCCAAATATGGTAAAAAGTGAGTTTTCTCAGATTCTATTTGATGGATACCAATTAAATTTTACATGAATGATCCTTGGGTAAACCTTTATCAGTCTACCAAAAATTATTGTGATTGGATGGAAAGTACACATTTTATAGACTGAGGTCATTTCTCTAATTGTTATATAGTGGGAACTTTGAAAATCATTTTCTCAGAATGCAATTGATGGATATCAACCAAATTTCACTGGAATGGTTCTTGAGTGAACCTTTATCAGTCTACCAAAAATTATTGTGATCAGATGAAAAATATGCATTTTATGGGGAGAGGTCATTTCTCTTGATGGTATATAGTGGAAACTTTGAAAATCATTTGCTCAGAATGTAATTGATGGATATCAACCAAATACCTCCGGAATGATCCTTGAGTGAACCTTTATCACGCAGCCAAAAATCATTGTCATTGACTGGAAAATATGTCTTTTATGGGCAGAGGTCAATTCTCTATGTGTTATATAGTGGAAACTTTGAAAATCATTTCAACATCAGTAGAACCCAAAGTCCCAAAACATCTTAAAATCTAGTAAAACCTTAGATTTGCTATTTCAAGAATTTCAAGCCTGTGGAGCGACTCAAGCCATTCATGGCTTTCTAGTTTTCTTTACTGTTGTTACCATTTCCTAAGCCTGCAAGAATCACATTATACATTGCTTTTTGTCAATATGCCCTAGGTCAATGACAGTTGGTATTCTTCTAAAATCAAGTTTGATATTACATGAATCGTTTGTGTGTAATTTCCTTAAAACTATATGTATGTCTAACAATCATATTCATTATTGAAATTTACATTCTTGGTCTCATATTTACTTACCTTCTGACATGTAAGGGACCAATTCTGGTGCATCCACAATTTATTGAAAACTGCTTTTTCCTACGGCCCTTTATTCTGTGCTCAATACACTCTGAGTGGTACCGCCTATGGCAATCATCACACCGTACCCACTCCAGCTTAGGTGTTTCTCTCTCTATGCAGCAGAGGCCAAGGTCAGCTGCACCACATCTATGCAAAAACTGGTCTAGGTCGTCTGCTCTACGAGGGATTGCTGGTACAAAATGGTTGTATCTGAAATCAAATCAAAACTGTTCAAGTAAAAATTGATAAGGTATTCTACACGGAAATAAGCTGTGATTTAAAATTAGAATTTTCATCTGTCATTTTTTTCTAAATTTTTTACTAATTGAAACAGTCAGTGTTCAACAGACTACAATGTTTAAAAAGTTCACAGGAAAAAAAGTTATCTAATAAATTCCTTTCAAAACCATTTACAAAACAATTTTTAGTTGTACAAGACTTAACTTTCTGTTTTACTAAATTGTGTCTGAGTTTATATTCCATTTAATATAACTAGGATTAATTTGATTATAATCTTGATATACTAGTGTCCTTAATTGAATTACTTGACATTCACCTTGACAGAGGATGTGTTAAGCATTCTTAATTTCCTCTAAATATCACATCCCTCTTTGATTACAAAATGAGTTTAATTTAAGTTCGTGCTTACTGGCCCCCTGACTTTGGTAAAAAGACAAGAATTAAGAAAATATTCTTATTCTACTGCTACAATATTTCAACTAAAGCAGTTGACATAACCATAGACCCAAAATACATGAAATGATATTTACTTATGATATAAAACTAGGATCGCCACTAACACCTGAGACACGTGGTTTCTAAGGAAGACTAGTAGAATGTGCCAAACTGCAGGTCCTTCAGGCCTGTAGATAATGGCCATTTCATTTCCAAATCAATCATGATTAAAAAAATCATTCCCTTTTAAATACTCAATTTCTTCAAAACCCTTTGAAAAACAATGTGCAAACAGAAGAAACTGCTTGTCAAAAGCAATTTCTTCTTTGCTCACACTGTTTTCCATACAATTTACATCTGAAACTGCTTCAAAATAGCTAAGGTTTTCACGGAGGACCAGTTATTATCTATGAGGACCTGTACGAATTAAGACTAATAGGTCCTGGAGGCTGGTGGCAAGAAGAAGTTAGTCTTGAACATATATATGCATAGAAATACTAGTAGTTAATAGCTAGTATGTACATGTGCACTCTTATTGTTGCTAGAGAAGGAAAACCTTTCAGCTTCAATTAACTGAAGCTGCAATTATGAGGTTTTAATTGTTATCCAACCAAGTTTTTTCAAATTGGCACCCATTCTTCTGCCCATCTTCCTATGGACAATTCCTCTTGGAGCAGACTGTGCATCTATAGATAGCTACATGGACAAAGTCTTCCTAAGCTTTCTGGGTCAGTATTCTATGTGTACATTAGGCAATAGATAGCAGGCTAGCTACTGCACCTCCGGCAAATGACATTGTGATATTGAAAAGCAAAAGTTACCTTAAATTGCCATCTGATGGTTGTAGATTGAAAGGCACACGAACTAAATCAATAGTATCCTGGCCATTTCCATAAGCAGTCATTGGCTCTGCATGTTCTTGTACACAGTGTACATTAATTGTCTTATGCAGCATGTGAGCTATGCTCATAATGTGTACAGGACCTGTAAATAAACAAAATATAGTTTATCATAAATAACATCTTTGACCTGTGGCAGTTATAGTCTCAATGATAAAATCAGTGGTGTCAGTAGTCTAAGGGTAGAGTGTCAGTTTCTTGACCGAAAGGTACTGAGTTGGATTCCCGTGAGCGGCTATCAATCTTAGTTCTTTCATAGACCCACACATTCGGTGAGAGTACTGGTGAATTTTTCAGGAAGCAGAATTGAGAGGGATTATTTCCCAATCAATAGGTTTAAACTAATGATAAAATCAAAAAACTGAAAGTGCTGATAGTGAACACCCCTGTTCCCATAGTAAGGTAAAAGAGATAGTCGAAAAACTACTCAATATCTATAGGCATTATATTGAAACATGTCCAATCGATTATGCCATGCAAGTTAAAAGCTGCGAAAGTATCATTTCTTTAAAATGTTGATGGAATATTTTTATGCCCCCGTATCGAGAGATCGTGGGCATATTGTTTTACTCATGTCCGTCCGTCCGTCTGTCTGTCTGTCTGTCCGTCTGTCTGTCCGAAAACTTAACCCGAAAACTTAACCTTGCCAATTATCTTCAAGCCTATTCAAGATACAAAGCTAATATTTGTCATGATGATAGATCTCAATGATCCGCATCCTCTGGTACCAAAGTCAAGGTCATGTGATAATGTCAAGGTCATCTGTCAAGTTCAAACTTTGAAAAAACTTAACCCGAAAACTTAACCTTGCCAATATCTTCAAGCCTATTCAAGATACAAAGCTAATATTTGGCATGATGATAGATCTCAATGATCCGCATCTGCTGGTACCAAAGTCAAGGTCATGTGACAAGGTCAAGGTCATCTGTCAAGGTCAAACTTTGAAAAAAATGCCATGTCGGAGGCATTCGTGTTTCACAAACACATCTTGTTTCATATATGGAAGCAAACTCTGCTCATAATTGGAGGGATTTTCATGGGAATGATTTAAATTCCTATTGTTAAAGTGTTCCCTGAGATAATTCTTATGAGATTAGGTTGACATCCATGCATGCCTTAGCTTTTAAGAAAAGGATATCACCAAATGAACTATATGAAATTGACATCTGCTCATAAAAAGCATGATTCGCATATAAGCATACTAATATCTTGAAGACTAATTCTATGTTGCGTAATTTTGTCATTTCGGAAATAGATTTAGACAATGGTCGAAATTAAGTATTTTTTATTAGATGATTTTGTTGCTAACATTATTTACCTAATGTGATTTCTATTTATGATTTGTAATTTTAGCAGCCACTCAGAACCTTCGACAATTAATGCTCATTTAACTGTGATACAATTGCATGCTGTTAAAAGACATGAAATTATGTGTTTTATTATTTGCTAATCATCTTCTGTAAAAACATTACTGAGAAAATTACTCCTTGATTGGATATAGAGAATAAAGGCTCTTTTCCTCTATTTCTCATTGGACAATACATTTATCAATAGGAGTTATCTTCTTGACTAGATATACATTCTGACCACTTTTTATGAAGATCGTACCACAATTAAGGCTCCTAGAGTGTAAACAAAAATTGTCATTTAGGCCCCATTACCTGTGATATCAAATGGATCCCTGTCAATTCCAAAAGGGTTTATCCTTGTGACCCGACAGACAATTTGACAAGTTTCACAAAGAGTGGGCCAGATTAGTGGCCATCAGAGTAAAAACAAGAAAGTCTTCATCTATGCCCCTTTTCATGTGAAATAACATGGATCCTTCCATTTTTCTTTAGGCTGCATCCTCATGACCTTACAAATATTCTGACCATGAAGATTGGGCCATATTTGTGGCCTTTACAGTGCAAAAACTTAAATTGTTGAGGCCAGACGCAGGACGACACACGACAGACATTCAATGATCACACAAGCTCACCTTGAGCACAATGTGCTCAGGTGAGCTAAAAATGCTGACTCTTCTCAGCTCATTGATAACAGTGGTATTTAGTTTTATTGTTGACTGTTTCAAGGGCTTATGTTAGAGGTCCTGGGTTCGATCCCCGACAGCGGCACTCATACTTTCTGACTTTAGTCTCTCACCAATGGGTTGATAATCATAGTCCTATATGAGATAGCAGGAAAGAATGAAATGGTTGTACTGGTGAGAGAAATACCAGGAATCCATTGTTAGGTGCTCCAGCCGCCAGGATGTAACTGAATAAATGTTGATAGGGGTGTTAAACTCCATTCAATCAACTCAAGGGCTTATGTGTGTGAAACCTATCTTTGACCTTGGGCTTAAACCTAACCTACCCAAAAATAATATGGTCGTTTCTTGGTTCATTAACAACAATTTGATTGTTTTGATGGGGTTTTACCCTGCCCTTCAGCAATATTTCAGTTATATTGCAGTGGCTGGAGCACCTGGATTCCTGGTATTATCACACCATTTCTACAAGTAATCTTTTCCAAGCCTCCTACTGCTATCCCACATATGTCTATGATTATCAACCCATTGGTGGATGATAAATACATGTAGTCAGAAAGAATGAATGCTAATGTCTGGGATTGAACCTGGCACCTTTTGAATGAAAATCTGATGCACTACCACTGTCCTTTGAAGGCGGCTCCATTGTCAACAAGAGATTTAAAGCACTGAACCAAACAAAAAATTCTCTGTTGGACAGGACAATGAGCATATTTTCAAAGTCTGAAAAATTTTCTTCTAAGCTTTATTTAGCCAAATACCAATAGATTTTTGAAGACATTAAATACCGGAGTCATTTTGGTCAAGGCCTGATGATAATTCTCTTTTAATTATTTCAGTGATCATCTCTCTAACGTTTCCTTTTAGGGACTGGACATAACCTTGATCCAAAAACCCAGATGCCCAGCCTATCACTTGATCCCTTGTGGCTACTTTATTGGAAACCTGAAAAGAAATCAGTTTTAGCGCTTATTAAAAAGGAAAAAAACAAATTAAACAAACGATGTTTATAAACATGTATGCCCCCCATAAGAGCAAGTCAATGGCCTTTTCTGATTCAATCAACAAAGGGGAATAATTCAAAAATATGATATGTAGAGTTATGGTTGTTGTGCACTGTACTTTTCCTCGATTGATCTACCCAAGTTTGAAGTTTCATGCTTCTAGCTTGCATATTTATCAAGTTATGCTCAGGACAAAAAAAAGGTCTACAGATTGACTGACCAACCTACCGACAGATAAGTGCAAAGCAATATACCCCCTTTTCTTTGAAATAGCTGCTTTAAAAAAGATAACTGAGAATTCTATATTTGAACAATGGCCAGAGTGAATTACATTTTATGTACAAACTTTATGTGAAATATGTATTAAGCATTTGTATTACCAAATTTGTAACAGATTAATTTTATGAATAGAATTAGAAAATCTTGAACAAGATTGACCCAAACATTTGTCAATGCTGAATTAATCAAGAACATGACCAGATTTGTTTATGAACTTTTTTGTGTTCAGTTTAATATATTGAAGTTCAATACTGATATGACAACCATAATAAAATAAAATCATAAGTACAGGGGTTTTTTTTACAGAAAAAAAAGTTTGCATCTTGTAAAACAAAACTAAGAAAAGTAAAGGGGCATAATTTTAATAAACTATTATAAAGGTCATCTAAGTTGGATACTTTTATGTATCTCTATGTAAAACAAAATGCCCACAGGCTGAGCCTAAATTTCAATCCAGGTGTAAATTATAAAATTTTGGCAAAAGTCCACCAGATAATGATACCAAATATGGAATCTATGCCTTCTCATTTCTTGGAAGATTTTTAACAAATGTCTCATTTTCCCCTGTTTTGTTGATGTGTAGATTACAATTATTTGAACACTGGTTTAGTGAAGAAGATTTTTTAAGAATTTATGGACAGAGCACAACAGTAGTCTGATATTGAACAATTATAATAGATTACCTTGAGCTCAAGTGATGTTAAAACAAAATAAAGATTCTAACAATTATGGTGCAAAATGTTCAGAAAAATGCTGTAGTTTATATAGTAGTATATATATTTTGTAAAGATATTGCTCAAAAATTTTCCTCACCTCGTCAACCATGCTGCTCAAATTTAAAGTACCATGTAAAATAGCCTTTAGCTTAAGTGTGTAACTGTGATTTTCATTGCCAAATGTTGCCAAGGAAACGCTGTTGTACAAGCACATGTTGTCTGCCCCAGAAGCAGTCCATATTTTATGGGATGTTCTCATGACTTCTGGAATGAAGCTCATATAGCTGCAAAATAAAGAATGACCAATCAAATTAAGAGAATCACTTTTGAGAAGGGTCACAGAATCAACAGTCCTACAAGATGCAAGTGATGCTTTTAAAGATTTCACATGAAAACAAGAGGACCATGATGGCCCTATATTGTTCACCTGAGTCTCCTAGGGACATCACATAGAAAAGACAGGCAGATATCCACTGTGAGATGATTTATTCATAACATCAATACCTAAGTTTTTCCCAAGTGGCCTGATATGAAACAAATTGATATAGATGACTTAATCATTCTTCATACCAAATATGAAAGCCCCTTTTTGTTACCATGGCAATCAGAGTATGAGGTGGATCTCAATAATTTTAACAAGTTTGTCTAGAGCTTGACCCAAGAGACATTCCTGCCAAGTTTCATCAAGACCACCAAACTGGTTTAGGAGGAGGAGATGCTTGAGTAAATTGTGGACAAGGGACATACGACTGCACAATAGCTCACAATGGCACTTCCTACTCATGTGAGATAACTCAAACAAAAGGCATACAAAAAAATCTCACAGTAATACTAAAGACAGAAGTGAACCTTGTGTGCCATTGCTGTGACAAAGATATCAAATTTCGTGAGATTTTTACCAGTTGTTAAATAATTCAAGATTTTCTGTGTAGAATATATAATGTTGAATTTATTCACCCTTGTTTAAAATACCATTTGATTTTTATCTCACTTGAGACTACAAAGACTACAATATAGACTTTATCTGTGTGTTTAATGATTGAAATGCTAGATGTACATACCCATTTCCATAACTTATCAAGTTTGTGCTGCTGGTGATTTCTGGTGTGGAATGAGGCAGACTGTCAGAGAGGCCAGTGACTTCAGAAGCAACACTTTCCAACATTTTGAAGGTCGCAACTCCAGACAGCATGGAAAGGGCAGATTCACATGCATATTCTGTTAACCCTTGTAATAACACATAATTTGGCATGCTATATCAACTAGATTTACTAATTCAAGAGAATCTGTACATTTAAATTCTTTTAACAAGTTTTCTTTATTAACAAACATTTATAATAGGTTGTTTTTTGTGTAACTAAACACTCATTTTGAAAATTAATAACAGAGATATTAGCACATGTAACAATGTTGCTCCACTGGCATTGAATGCTAGACAGTAAATTCCATTTAATATATTTAGCTTTTGTAGCATTTATTTGTAAGCAGATATTCATCAAATTAATAAGAAGGCATCACAAAGGTCCCAAATTTAAGTAACCTAGCAAAATATTACCCAAATCAGATGTGTTTGTGAAACACAAATGCCCCTGACACCCTAAGGTTCCAAAATTACCCCCAACCACCATATAGACCAATAATAAAATATCTATCTTATTAAAGCATTAAGGTAATTACAATTATTAGAACATTTTAAAAACATTTTCAGGAAAAGTTTGAATAGAGGGTCATTCATAGCACATGCACGCCAAGATTCTTTTAAATTAGTCCAATTGGATGGGAGAAGATTTTTGAGATTTTAAAGTGAAAATTGGCCCAGCCAGGTCACACACATATTTATGGGCCCATCAAAATTACATGACCAATATAAGTAAAATTACAACTGAGGAATATTATATATATTATTTATTTATATATTATATAAAAGCCTCACCCTGCCTAGCCCATTTAACAAGTACAATCAAGATTTCTTGATTAATTAAAGTATCGGGTAAGCGAAGGAATATTCATGCAAAGTTTTGTTAATTTCAGCCCAAGGGTTTGGGAGGAGATGAATTTTTTTATGATTTTTTTTTCGGTGTAAATTAGCCCCCCTGACCCCACCACACCCATATTTTGGGGTCAATCAAAATTTCTTTAAAAAATCAAATATAGTGTCACCCAAGAAACAATCATGCCAAGTTTCATTGAAATTGGCCCATTATTTTGGGAGGAGAAGATCTATAAAGATTGTATAGGGAAAATAAGCCCCCCCCCCCTTTTCCCCCCTCCCCCCCCCCATATTTGGGGGTCAATCAAAATTTCTTGAACAATTTAAGTAAAGGGTCACCCAAGGAACATCCATGCCACGTTTTGCAGAAATCAGCCCAATGAATTTGGAGGTGAAGATTTTTAAAGATTTTCAAGTACTATAATGCGACGCCCATCCAAATTTCTTCAACAATTTTAGAAGAGGGTAACCCAAGGAACATTTCTATCAAGTTTGGTTTAAACAGCCTGGTTTGGGAGGAGATGTTAAAAAAAAAGTTAACGCATGTAAGGACGGACAGACACACCGCCATGACAATAGCTCGCTATGAGTTAAAAACCCATGCTTATTTCCATTCATAGTCCTAAGAGTGTTATATGAAAGACTAAACTTTTAAAATTAGCTTACAGTCTGTTGCAGGCTTGTGATAATTGGGCTGGTATATTCTCTGATAACATCAACAGGTTGGTCTGATCTATTTGGCTCTTGGACTGTCTCCCTACATGTGGAATAAAGGAGTTGTCAATCAGATTTTTCGTTCACATATGACTCACCATTTATTCAAATTTAAATAATTAATCTATTCTTTCGGAAAATTATCACTTTTTTACTTGGTTTACGAATAACAAATATGGTAAATACTTTATTTAGATTGGAGTTTAACTCTTTTGTTTAATTTCAATTGTCTGACACTACATGAGTCAAGCTTTAAACAATCTCCATGATAAGATCTTAAAAAGGTGAATCTTTTCATATAACATTAACCTTTTCATTTGATTTTGTTATCAATATCAATAGAAGCTAAATATGAATGTCTAACATAGCTCATGACAGAAATTTGACTTTTGACAGGGCAATGATATTGAGCTATGGTTAAAGTTTAATAAAGACGAAAATTAGAAGTAAAACAAAGGTACCATAAGCCTATAAATCATATTTCACTTGGCACCAACATTAAAATCAAGTTAATCTTAGGCTGTGTCGACTTTTGCAGTGTCAGTTATACAATTAACGCAAAATAACTTTATTCAATGGCAGTTGAAATCTGTAAGGTTTATTATTTCTTGGTAAAAGAGTAAACCATACCTGTTTGAACAAGGGCGGCCACCATGACATGAGGAAGTGCACACATTGCCATGCTTATGGCACCTGCATGACATAGTTGTGCACTTCCCTTTACACCCACATCTTGTTGTTACTGTGTTATGTTGTCGATGAATTGCGGCAGCTGTGCGTAATGGCAAGGATTGCAGATCCTCCCATCCCTCCACAACCAATGGGAGGACCCCATCAAACAGTTGTACAGTGTCTGCCCTGAACCACCCATCAACAAGACAGTACTCTGTTCTGTAAGTTTAAACAAAAACTTATCAAAATTTCAAAATATAATATTTAGCCACCACATAGCACATTTGGTAACTCATCAAATCTTCCATTATGAGATGTCATGTGTCCAATCCCATGTGAAAAAGTGAAAACAAGATGTGCTTTTCAAACATGAATGCCCCCTTAACTGCCTTTCTTCAGAAACTGTTGTTTTATACAAGAAAATAGAACTCAGTTATTTAACAAATTAAATTTTCTGAGATTGAGTCTCTTGATTGCCATTATTTAACATGACTGCTGCTTAATCCAACATTTGATCTTATCTGATAACCTTGGACTTGAAACCAACAGAAAGGAAGGCTAATGTTAAAGTTATTCTGTCAAAAATCAGTGACCTTTAGAAAAGGAGAAAATGACCTTGTCCTTGATATAACTCGAGCTGTTGCCCCCAAGGGCTGACAAGAATACCCCACATACTGCCACATAGGCTTTTCTATGAAGGAGTGGAATTTGAAGGGGCATGTTATGACCCCTTTTTAAGAGTTTTGCAATTTCAAATTTTGATACCCCCCCCCTCCTCAAAAGGTTCAAAGTGGCCTTACTCTGAAACTAATTACTGGATCAAGATGAAAATTGTAGGTGCACAACTTCATATGATTGGAAACAACCTGATAAAATTTCATCAAAAATGGTCCAAAACTGTGGGAGGAGAAGAGGACACAAAATTATGTCCCCCCTCCTTGAAAATTTCAAAGTGGCATAACTTTAAAACTAATTACAGGATCAAGATGAAAATTGTAGGTGCACAACTTCATATGATAGGAAACAATCTGATTAAATTTCAGCGAAATTGGTCGAAAACTGTGGGAGGAGAAGAGGACACACAATTATGTCTAAGGACGGACAGATGGACAGACAGACGGACAGACAACCTTATTCCAGTATACCTCCCCATAACTTTGTTGTGGGGGGTATAATGATAAAAGTTGGCATGAAACTAAAAAGTCTAAGGTATAATTGGCTTTGATGAATTTAGGAAAACCTAAGTTCTTAAGATTATTTGTCCAGTTAAAAGTTCATGCTATTTAGCCTAAAATGACTAAATACCTCTTCATAATCACAAATGAGGATAGTTGCAAAGTAATCAAGAAAATAGAATTAGTGCTCACGTTGCGGGTTATTTTTATTGTTAATAGTTGATGCAAAGACTGATTTGAATTCCAACAACCAACCTGATCATATATGATGGTTGCTGCTTGTCTCTTATCTTTACAACAATACCAGGCAGTCTTCTGAGGTCACACTTGTGGCGGTACTCTGCTGGTATGGCAAGTGTGACAAAACTTCCTACATGGATTGGTTGGTGGAATCTTCTTGGTTTTCTTATTGTTCTTTTCTCTCTAAATTTCTTAAGGTTCTCAAGTGCAGTCATCCGAATTTTCTGATGGTCAGTCTGTAAGAGTGAAGCAAACCTATGTGTGATATATACATTAAATAAGACAAAAAAGAATTGTGTCATTAAGATTTTTTAAGTTAAAGATCCAACAAAGCATATGCTAGTGAAAGGAAGGGGCAAATTCTGAAAAGTTCGACATTCATAGATCAACTTGTTATTGCTATCAGCAGCAATGTATTGTTGTGATCTCTCAAAATGCACTGTTTATGAATAGCACCTACAGGCATTGACAGTCTTTATTTGACCTAGCATTGATAGATCTATATTTCACCATGCAAAATGTAAATGAGCTTTTAACTTCAGATTTCGACATATCAAATTGCACCACTGTTGAAATTGCAGGACAGAGATTAGTTTGCATGTGAAGATTTGACATTGGTCTTATTAACAGACTGAATATTTTTGGTACTGGAAATGTTAAAAATTTTAGCTCTACAACAAATATGCTTACATCATTTGTTTGTGGTGGTTCTGTTTGTGTCTCTTCAGTTGAGCTTGGGATGTACTCAGTGTTGACTTCAGTGCAGGTCTGAAAACAGAAATACATATTTTGAGTTCATAATAAGAAATGAACACAAGAGACTTGAGGTGTGTTAAGAGTTAAAAATAAAAAAACAGCTAAAGAACATTAGTTGGACATCATATGCATTTACATATGTTAAGATTCTTATCTAGTCACTTAAAAATCTCAACCTAAAAATCTTAGAAATCATTATAAGATTCTTAAGTTTCTTAAGGTATGAAACCCACCTCCGATCTGACATAAAAATGAAACAAAAGGTGTATAATGTGACGTTGGCATCAGCAGATGCGTATGGATGACATTGATGTAGATGCCAAGTATGAAAATTGTTTTTGATTATGCTTAAAATAAGCAATACTTTGGGTTTTATTCAGACTTCACAAAATACCGCCAGCCCCACTGACAAGTCTGGTAAAAATCATGCCAGTCCAATTTATTGCACATGAATACAGGACCGACTGACCAGAAAAATCTAGCTATATTCACAAAATGTTCCGTCTGGTTGAGTTCAGTTTGATCTGTGAAAAAAGATCAAGTTTACCAGACCCACTGCCCAGTAAAAAATATGCGTATTTGGTCAAGTCTGTTTTTTTACCAAGTCTTTGAACTTTGACCTTGGTAAATAACCTTTGCCTTAACACAAGACCTGAACATAAGCAGATGAGTATCATTGAGAGTTATCACCTTACCAAATATGAACATTGTATTTTAGACTTGATGTAACGATTGACCTTGAACTTATCACATTTCTTTGACAGAAAAGTATCAAATAGGTATTCCATAGTGCCAAATATGAACATTGTGTCAGTGAAAAAGCTAGAAGAATTTTCAAATGTTAGATTTTGTTAAGATCTGTTTTTGAAAGTTTGACCTTCCATTGGTATATGACCTGGACCTAATCACATGACCATCCCTTGGCATAGGTGTATGTAATTTATTGAGATCATCATGCCAAAATTGAACATTGTAAATAGGCTGGAAGTAATTGCAAATGTTTTTAAACACCGCTGAATGTGGATGTATATTGGTATCATCTTCTCCCTCTTTCAGTCAATCTGACTGATGTCAGAATGTACATACATATGTTCAAGCTTGTTAACACAACTCCTCCTTCATTTATAGACCCAATTTGCATGAAACTTTCACAAAATGTTTCTAGTCACCTGACCTTGCAGATATTCTTGCGGTTTAGTGATTTTTAGCTGTGACATGGAAAAGAGGCCTTCTGGTAAAAAATCTTGTGAACACAACTCCTCCCTTATTTATGGAAGGATTTGGATGAAACGTTCATAAATGTTCATTATTACCTAAAATTGCACATATGATCACAGTTGAGTGATTTGTAGCTGCATCCATTCACAATGCATAGCAATATACTCCCTCTTCTTGAAGGGGGCATTAATATCAACGTTTAAACATCCCTTGTAGACCTTAGATCATTTGCAATAGCTCTGAGCACCGGTTCAAAGTAAAAATATAAGGTATATTATGCTTACATCATTTGTTTGTGGTCTTTCTGCTGGTGAAGAAGCATTAGGGGTCTGGTCACTTGAGCTTGTGAAGCACTCAACAGTGATACTTTCAGAGTTTATCTAAAAGAAATAAATAGTACAATTACATATTACAGAACCACTGCCTGAAACGATCTATGTAAATGCCCCGAAAAGGACTTTTTGGGGCAATTCAACCTTGATATTTGTCTTTGACCTTGACAAAGGACTTGACATCCAAAAATGCACACAGATGAGATGGATTTCCCCACATGATGTGATTTAAACCAATCAAAATTCTTTATTTTATTGGATAGCAATTATATTGTTTTGAATTTGTAGCAAAAATTTCTTAAAAGGTTTAGATTTCACAGATGAACAGACAGACAGACAGACAGTTAAGGTCAATCATTGGGACCCTAGCCTAGCACTGCCTTATGGTGCAACACTCTACCGTAGGTGCTGGATAGTGCAAAAGATATAATTGAAAAAAAGGTATTACTCTTACAAAAAAGCTTTCAAAGTTATATCCCTTGATTCTCTAGATAAATCTTGTGGTGTGAATTAAATGCAAAGTTTCATAAATTTATCTTGATTATTAACAGAGATGTGACCAGGGTTATAGCTGCCAATACCTGTACAGAAGCCTACACCAACCTAAATGATGTCAATTTGATGAGTCAGGTTTTCTGCAAAAACAGCCTTGCTCAAATCCGGCTTAAAATGGACATTGCTATGAACCACAAATGGAATCTTAAGTTTAACAATATCCCTTGTGATTATTCACTGCAGTTTCAATTTTTCAAATTCTTATGAACAGCTTTGTAATGCCAGCTTGGATTGAGCTGTAGTGATTGGCTTCTGACAAATGCTCTTTCTTTACCAAAATGTAAAATCATGCCTAATCCTTGGAGTAAAAGAGTGTAA
The DNA here is from genome assembly GCA_948146395.1 of Fragum whitleyi. Lineage (NCBI taxonomy): Eukaryota > Metazoa > Mollusca > Bivalvia > Cardiida > Cardiidae > Fragum > Fragum whitleyi. The sequence goes on from OX411560.1 coordinate 18,809,172, forward strand.
AATATTATCAAGTTTATATACTAACATCAGTTGTTGGTGATTTTTCTGCTTGTGAGGTCTGGTCAGTTGAGCTTGTGAAGCAATCAGAAGTAACTGTAATGCCTTCAGAGATTATCTAATAGTACAAATACATATTTTGAATACATGGAAATATGAACTTGAATAGGTCTGTATGTATGAACGTGTTGAGGTGTAATTTTTTTTCAAAGTCTAAGCATAATGTTATCCAAACCACTAGATAAGTCTCATTAATGAAAGGCAAGTCAAATATCTTCAAAATTTTCTGAATAGCGGTAGTGAGTTACTTATTATTTTTAGATTGTATAAATAGAACTACTCGTATTGTTCTTGTATCCCTTGTCAGCTGATTAGATAAAAAATAATATAATAATACATAGATCATCCCATTTAAGATATTTAGAATACACAAGGATATCGATTTCTCTAGACGAAACTGTTGTGATTGCATTTATACTTATAGGCATTTACAATTGATTAAGACTTTAGTCATCAGAATATTCAACTGCTCAGCCATATCGCCAAAAGGATTCATGCCATTAAAAAGTTAAATCAATCTTCATGAAAATGATTAAAGTAATGAATAGATAAGCACTGATCATCTATCAGCACAAATTGAATAAAAGATGATTTTACTTTTTTCAACAATAAACAAAATAAGAGTGCAATGATGGTCCTAAATCAACTGAGCATGCAAGTTTTTCAAGCATAGGGCTTAATTTTTATGTACAGCAATTAATTAAAGTAGTTTGATTATGCTATGTAATATGCTAGATATTTAGACTCTGTCTAGCGTTAAGGAAGAAGGTTTTATTTTATTTTTTTCACTTGGTTGCCATGATAACAAGAAGTCTTTTGCAGAATTCACTTCTGTGTTTGTATCAAAAGGTAGAAAACATTGTCTTCAATTATGAAATTGCTGATGTACAGTATTTACTTTACAAAGTTTTCTTAATATTTACCATTCCATTTTTTGCGGAAAAGTTCATTTTGATCCAGAACAAGTGATAAATTGACTTTTACTTGCCTGTTGACAAAATTCATTTTTCCACACCCCTAGACCCTATGATCAAGTGGGTGTAATATAATTGAAAGTTAGGGTTGAGAAGGTTTTTTTTAAAGACTTTAGACTTTAATTGATAACAATAGTTCACCATAAGCACTTTCTGCTCAGATAAACTAAAATCGAATGAAATATTAGAGTATTACAGAGTTTGGGTTAGTGAGGAATGTTTTAAATTGAAATCTTTTGCTTCCTTTCGATTTTATTTAATTTCCAACCTATTGTATAATTTACATGTTTCTGCTTGTCATCAAGCTTAGAATTAAATGCATGTTTTCGCCACTATAACAATTAATAAAAAGATGCTGACAGATTAAATGAGAGTATGAGTTCTTGAAAATCTTGCTTTACCTCTATTTCATGGTCGCTACAGTCATCATATGCAGTTGAAAAACTGTCACCAGATTCTGTCTCCTCTGTTATAGTGACTTCCTGACCAAACAACGGCAGTGACTTTGGTTCCCTTCCAAAAATTATTCTGTATGGCATATCTTTTGTGGTTGATGTAAAAGCTGTATTTATCTGATCTGTAGAAAGCCAGATAAGTAAAAGAAATGTAAATTTGTGCTCATACTCAAATGTTGGGTGCTTGTTGGTAGACAGAAAGTGTAAGTAAATAGAATTTTTTCAATTACTTATATTATTGTTAGTATAAATTACTCTTGATAGTTTGCATTTAGAGCAAATACCATGTCTCATACTGAGTTTTTAAACAATGTTGCAATCTTTAAGCATACAGAGCATTGATTGTGTGACAAGGCTCATATTTATAAACAAGAGCTCACCTACAGGTGCAAAGCTCTGCAGCAGCTGCTTGATGAATAAAAAAATCTGAGTTAAAATAGGGACATAACTCTAACAAAAATAAATTCAGAATTATCGTCCTTGAAAGTCTGGATAGCTCTTGTGATTGTGAATGCATATGCTAAGTTTGATGGAGTTATCTCTGATAACAACAGAGATATGACCAAGGCTAAAAATTGTAACACCAACACTAACGTGAATGACACCAAGGTGATCATAATACATTGGGTTCTCTGAAAACAACCCAGCTAATGAAAATGAAATATCAAGAGGTAAAAGAGGGCCTATATTGCTCTACAAGCTTTAACATCTTTAGACTTATATTGAATAAAGCTTACCTTGAATGAAAACAACACTTTGAAATCTTTAAAGATCCATTTTTAATAATTAACTGGCCCACATTGTACCAAAATACTCTGAACCTGCATCCCTTTACCCATCTTATTAAAATATAGGTTCAGAAGATGGCTTTCGAGATTTCAGGCTCAAAAGTAGCCCTGCCATGCCATGCCCATATTTAAGGGCCAATCAATATTTGCAATTTTTTTTTCGAAAGTGTCACCCAAGGAACATTCAGGTAACCTTCATTGAAATCTGCCCAGTGGTTCAGGAGGCGATGTCATTCAAAAATTTCGGGCTCAAAATAAGCCCTGCCCTGCTATGCTCATATTTATGGGCTGATCAAGGTTTGTAAACAAATTTTGAAAAAAAGGTCACCCAAGGAGCATTCTGGTAAAGTTTTATTGAAATTGGCCCAAGCATTCAAAGATTTTTGGCTCGAAATGAGCTCACCCTGCCACACCCATGTTTATGGGTCTATCAAAATTTCATGAACAATTTTTGAAAAGTGTCACCCAAGGAACATTCTGGTAAAAGTTCAAAGAAATCAGCCCAGTGGTTCTATTTATGGGTCTATCAAAACATCTCAATAAGTTTAAGTAAAGTGTTAGTAACATTGAAATTGGTCCTATGTCTTGGAGGAGAAGATTTTTAAAGATTTCAAAGTGAAAAAATGTCCCTAACCCTAACCCTCGCCCATATTTGAGGGTCAATCAAAATGTCATCCAAGGATCATTTCTACCAAGTATTGTTAAAATCCGCCCATTGCTTTTGGAGGAGAAAATTTTTAAAGAAAATGTTTATACATGGACGGAGAGACACACCATGGACACTCTGACATAACAATAGCTTGCTGGCCTTTGGCCAGTGGAGTTAAAAAACAAATTAATTAGATTTGAAATTTAAATAAGATATGGTACATTTGCACTTTGACAATCTCAAAAGGATATGTAAAGTTATTTTTCAGACAGAAATTTCGAAATGATGCATAGGAAGGTTTTAAATAATGCTTAAAGCTCACTTAGTTGCATGAAAAATTGCATCATGCATTTCACCGTAACTTTTGTCTATATCAATGTTGCTTTGTAAATTGATGATATCATAAAATTTAGCATGGGAATAGAATTGAAGTCTTTTGTTATACTGTAAATGCTAGACATAGAAACTGCTAAAGTGTATAGGCCTAGACCAAGGATATTTAAGTAATAAATAAAAATAAAAGGTGGGGCATCTTTAGCATCTTAATTTTCATTTCAATCCCCATTTTCTCCTGTTAACACCCGAGTTTTGTCCGATAGCGTATGTCTGTAACGACCTTAAAACATACATGTTATGGAATAATTATGCTAATTGGGTACTCCACTTATCTTTAATGAGATTTATCTACAGGTGAAGTTTTGATGATCCAAATTTTTATAAACTTCTATTTGTGCTTCTAATTATATTGTGGTCTACAGACAGATCCCTTCATCTTCTGATTGAATATGATTTTGAAAGAAACTTACATTGAATTAATGGAAGTTTTTGATGCCATAGAAATGGTTCTCCAGATTCCTTTTTTGATTCTGCCTCGTAAATGGCAAGTCTGTCCTGGACCAGGCGATGCCCCCTCTCCACTAGACCCTGACTTTGTGGGTGTGCAGGTCTACCATGTATGATCTTTACACTCGCTGCTCCAGGCCAGTCTAAAATATAACAATTGACATATATTAAAACATCAATTGAAGGCCAGGGGAAAATGAGCCAATCGTCTAGACCCAAAAATTGTTGGGTGGTTACCACATTTGTCTTCTTTTGTCTAAATGAGTAAAATGAGGATTTTATTTCAGCGTTTAATGATGCAAATCAATTTAAAAAAAAATACAATCTATGAAGAAATGGACAAAGTTTTTGGCTATCTGAAATCTGGATACACAATCAATCTGGTCAATCTGTTAACAAAATTTAATGGACAAAGTCTGGCTAATCTGAGCTCTAGATTAACAATCAATTAGAATGACAAGTCAAATACATCAGGCTTTCAGATACTTTTACCATTAGGCTCAATTAGAGCAAGCACAACTTATTGACCTTTGTATCATTAATCTTTCTCAGGAGTGAATGTGGACCATTCTATCAACAATCTAAATCTATTTGATGATTCTATGGTATATCCTTGATGTTTGTAGGTTCATTCTTGTAAAGTTGCCAAACAAAGATTAATATATTTATGTGATAAATGCACAATGGGATTTTTGAAACAGTTTAATGAAGAATAACACAACATAAGTCCTCTCATGCTGAATTTAAATTTTGGGGCAGTTCAAGGTTTATAGACTCATATTTCAACCAGTTTGGTTGAAGTTTTTCCCACAATAAAAGTAATATTTAGTAAGAAGAATTTGCCTAGATCAGACTGCATGTCTATGAAATCTGATTTTTCACACACAAGTCATGAGTCAGTCATATTTCCTTTATTAGTGGAAGGCTTATAGGAGTGCAAGCTATAAGAAGATCTAAGCTGTATAAAATCTATAGCCCATATTTAATGTTGTGGTGAAATGGAGTCCATAATAATGTGGTATCTTGGCAGTATAACTTGTGAAAATATTCATCAAGTACAACATTTTGGTTCATTTGCCTGAAGCTTGTTGGGCAAAGGGAATATGTGCAGCTTAAATCTCAAACAGTTCACTGACTTACTTTCAAATATCTTGGATAGCTGGTTGAACTCTGACCCATTGTCAGTCTGTAGAATTGTTGGCAGGCCAATGATTCCAAATATTGCAGTTAAAGCACTGTTTACTTCCTCTGCTGTTTTCTGTTTCAAGGCATGGAGCAAATGAAACTTGGAAAAGTGGTCCATTACATGGAGAATATATCTGTAATCTCCCGAAGGTCTGGATATCATATCTATTAGATCCACCTACAAAAGCAAATGTAATTAAACTGTTAGCTTCTTTTTGTGGAAATGAGAAACAAATGTCATAGTGGCCCTTATTCACTCACCTGAGTGAACTGTCCTAATCATATTTAAAGCAGGTTTTGAACAGTCTTTTGTCTTTTTTTTCAAGCCAAAAATCTGATTTCCAGAGTGTGTACAGGGATTTTTTTAAGATTTGACCTAGTGACCTAGTTTTTTAGCCCACTTAACCCAATTTTGAACTTGTCCGAGATTTAATCAAGACAATCATTGTAACCAATTTTCAGGTTGATTAGGCAAAAAATGTAACCTCCAGAGTACATACAAGGTTTCGCTAAGATTTGACCCTGTGGCCTCTATAATGCATACAAGGTAAATGTTGATGACACACGACAAAGGACAGACGACTGACATCCACCTAACCTTTAGCACTTAGCTCAGGTGAACTAAAAATTGACTGGCAGATGCACAGGCTGGGAACATGCCATTGCTACTGCTCTATTGGATTTTAGTCAGTAGATCTAAAAGTTATTGGTTTTTTTTCTAATTTCTTTTCTCATATGAGTCAAATCTAATTTATATTCATAATTGAGTGATAAACCAGAAGCTCTTGACCATAACCTATTTATATAGGCGAACAGAAAAATGTGCACTTTGAAAATTGACTTTCTGTGTTATTTTTAAATGATTCCCCCTATCTGAAATTATTTCCCCCTGGAAACCCTTGATAAATGGTATTTGTAACTAAACAGTGCATACAAAGAGTTTTCATTCTGATCTTGACCCTTTGGAGTCATATAACCCATGCTGCCAAGTACCTGTGTTGTTAGCTTTTTAGTCAATCAATTACCCACTGTCATAGCGCAAATAGTAGTGCATCGGACTGTCAATTTAGAGGTCCCTGGTTCAATCCCAGATGGTGGCACTCATTCTTTCTGACTATTTGTCTCTCACCAATGGGTTGATAACCTATGTGAGATTGCAGCTTGAAGCTAGGAAATGATGGTATGGTTGTACTGGTGACAGAAATACCAGGAATCCATTGTGAGGTGCTCCAGCTGCTGCGATATAACTGAAACAAGAGGGCCAGAATGGCCATTAACCACTCACCTGAATTTTATTGGTCCAGTGGAACCATTCCAAGTAACTTTCTGACAAAGTCTCATTCACATTTGCCTATATGTTGAAGAGGAGATGTTATTCCAAGAATTTAAAGTGGAAATAGACCCTGCCCACCCATTCTTCACTGAGGTGACTCAAAATAAGCACCGCCCTGCCATCCCCATATTTATGGGCCAATCAAAATCTCTTGAATATTTTTTGAAAAGGATCACCTAAGGAACATTCTGGTAAAGTTTCATTGAAATCAGCCCAGTGGTTCAAGAATTCAAAGTGAACAAATGCCACACACTGCCACGCCCACATGTATGGGCCAATCAGATTTTAGCGAACAATTTCTTAAAGAGGGTCATCCAAGGATAATTCTGGCAAAGTTTCATTGAAATTTGCCCAGTGGTTCAGGAGAAGAAGAAGTTATTTAAGATTGTTGACGGAGGACAGACTCAGGATAACCCTGAAAGCTCTCCTTGAGCATGTTGTGCTCAGGTGAGCAAAAAATGTTGAAATTGGTGTAAAACTCAATATTATCAATCAGCAATCAATCATTTAACCAATTATTGCAATCTACCTGAACTCTTGAAAAGACATCATCAGCCACAATAGGTTTAGGTGTTGCCTGATTAGTCTGAGATGCCCTACACTGACAGCTGAGACACCCTTCAAGAAACTTCTTTACTGCGCTACGTGGGAGTCCTGTATATGTTGACACAACCTGAAACACATAGATAACAAGGTGCATTTGTGAAAAAAGGCTCCTGAAATAGTATATCTATGCAAAAATTCCTTTATTCAAATTAAATGTAATGAACAGCGGGCACGCATTTTGGCATGTGCCTATGTGTGTGTGTGTGTGTCACTCAAGGAATATTTCTGCCAAGTTTGGTTGAAAATGATCCAATGGTTACTGAGGAGAAGACGTTTAAAGATTTCAGGGTCAAAAACTGCCATGCCCTGCCACTCCAATATGTGGAGGTCAATCAAAATTTCACGAGCAAGTTTTGAGAAGGGTCATTCAAGGAACATTTATGCTAAGTTTGGTTGAAATCAGCCCAATGGTTACTGAGGAGAAGACGTTTAAAGATATCAGGGTCAAAAACTGCCACGCCCTGCCACACCCATATTAGGGGGTAAATCAAAATTTCAAGAACAAGTTTTGAGAAGGGTCACCCGAGGAACATTTCTGCCAGGTTTGGTTGAAATCCGTCCTTTGATTACTGAGAAGATGTTTAAAGAATTGTTGACGTCTTCCGATGCACGTTGCATGGCCAAAGGACAAAAGGTGATCACAAAAGCTCACCTTGAGCACCTTGAGCTAAGGTGAGCTTCAAAGGGGAGATGATCACAATGGAAAATATGTGCTGCCTTGTCTTCATTTATGGCCCAATCAGAATATTGCAAAAAGGGTCACTAAAGGAACATTCTGGCAAAGAGTTTCGAGAACGGTCACCAAAACAATATTTTTGCCAAGTTTGGTTGAAATTGGCTAAGAGGTTACTATAGAGAAGCATATAAAAAATTATAAGGCAAAATTTTTCCTGTCTTGAAATGTCTTATCTGACAGGATCAATCAAAATTTTGTGAACAGATTTAGAGACACCCAAGTCCCAGTAGATTTTTGTAGTTTTGCTAAAAATATTTTCATTTGCAAGAAAAAGTTAATAATAATAAAGCACCGGAAATATCAGATTGAATTGAGTTAACTTGATAGTCAGTTTAGCAGGGATTGTCACTAACACTTGATATTAAGGAGTCAATTGGACTCCTAACACATGAAATCAAGGAGTCCAAGCTCAAAGTAAGCAGTCTGAATGTTCATAATGGGAGAACATTGTGGAAAAGAAGAAATTGCTTGTTATAAGCAATTTCTTCTTTTCCACAATGTTCTTCAAAAGTAGAGTTGTTTATTCTCAAAACACTACAGGGTGCAAGGGAATATTTTCTACAAGAACTTAAGTAGTGAAAAGATCTACACTTCTAGCAGGTGTTAGAAATGACACTGCGATGTGCATTTGCTTTTCAAAATATTTTCATATGACCCTTGGAGTCCATCAGACTCCTAACTTGCAAATGGAAGGAGTCCCAACAGGAAAACAAGGAGTCTCGGACTCCCGAACTCCCCTTAGTGTCGAACCCTGTATAGCGTCTCATGCCCTCATGGACCTCTTGTTATTATAGTTTCTAGGTGTCAAAATAAAATACTAATTTGAATTCTTCTTAGTTTAAGTGCATGACTACAGTATATCAAAATTTTCATAGAATAATTTCATGTAGATATGGTTTTCTTTCTTTGAAAATACAGTTAGATAAGTATAAGGCCTACCTTGTTCCACATTGTAAATAACCTAGCATGTCCAGTACTTTCATGCAGGCAGTCAAGGGTTTGGAAGAACTTCTCTACTGGTACCACTATCAGGTGCCCATTACCATTCTGCAATTGTTGAAAAGATTCAGATTCAATTATCAAGTCATTTTCTTTCATTTCAGAAGGAAACAAACTGACGTAAATCCAAATAACTGTCATATTTTGGGACCAAATCAAACTTTAGAAATAGATTTTGAGAATGGTCACCCAAAGATTTACCATGTAAAGTGTGGTTATATCTATTTTTCTTAATCCGTAATTAAACCACATACTAATTTGAACATTTACAGAAAGTGGCATTGAACTTCAGTGGCAGATCTAGAGGGAGTTTGGGATTTCGAACGAACCCGCTCTGTATCAAAATTACTTCAATGAAGTGGACAAATTCATCAAAACTTTGCAACTCAAGAAAAACAATGTCTTTTCTGTAGTCATAGGAACTGAAGTTCTACAAATATGTCTGATGTACAGAGTTTGAGCAATTAATATATATTGGACTAATTACTTGAATTCAGGCCGACATCAAACCCCCTATATATAAACCCTTGATCCAACGCTGACCTTTGACTGTCAAAGTACGGTTATGCCTTATATTTATGTTGATAGTGTTAATTTTTCTTGGGATAGAGCATATATATGTCTCATACTGAAATAGAGATTTAATGTTGATGAGATGACCCCAATTCCTACAGCTATGTTTACATGGGGATGGTAGAAAAAGGCAGCTTTTTGTTCAAATCCAATTAACTCAGCTAAATTAAAAAATAATTAAAAGCAACTTACTTTTTTGGGAACTGTTAATACTGTTTCTTGGATACCATTTCCAATGTCTGGTATAGTCATCCACGAGTATTTCTTGGCCTTGATCTGTACAGAAAACAATAAAACGCATTATTACGAGCAAATGATAAATAGTTAGCCTAGAAAGATGGTCATTAATAGGTGGCTCAAATAAAGTGTGGTTTTACTGGTGTTAACATTGGGCAGTATCTGTGACCTGCAACTGTAATACAGTTGAAAGAAATAATTATTCAGCTAATGCAGTATTTTTATATAAGAATGTAAGTTATTTGAAAATGGATAGACTTCCAAAATTTAGAGTGCACAGAAAATTTGCCTTGGCAAGTAGATATTCAGTATCTGGGTATCCTAGATCTCTTTACCCATGCAGGGGTTTATACTCAGACCAGTCCTCAGGCCTGGGACCTGTGGATTTTAGGCATACTGCAGGACTTTTAAATACAAACATACTACAGGTCCTTTAGGCCTGTACTATATGGTAGTGCTTAGTATATCAAATCTGTCAAGTTTTAAACAAAAATGCTCCCCTCAAATACTTATAAGCAATTCCAAATGGAAAACATTAAAGAAAAAGAAGAAAGTGCTTGTCAAAAAGCAATTTCTTCTTTTCCAATAATGTTTTCCTTTCAATTTAACCCTTAAATTGTAAAAAAACAACATGGTTTTCATGTAGGACCTATTGTTATCAGGGAGGACCTGTAACATGTAAAGCGAAAGGTCCTTCAGGCTGCTGGCAAAAAGTAGTTAATGTCAAACCCTGCCGTGGATACTCAAAATACCCACAGGTACCCGAGTACCTGATGATTACTATTCACATATTTATTTAATCAACTTAATACAAGAGTGGATCCCGAAAATCTGTTTATGAGGTTCTAACAGATGAATTCCGACATGGATTGAGGAATGCAGTGGTGTTGCAAATCTTTAACTCACAAATAAGTAGCCAGGAATCTCTAAAGTATTTTAATGTAAGTCTTTATGAGCATCTAAAATCAACTCCAAAAAAGAACTGAAAACTGTTTAAAACAGCCCTCAATTCTTTTCTTAAGTTGATCCCTGTTTTCGGAGACCACTCTCAACACTGTCCTGCATAGCTTCGTAGGTTTAAATGCAATGTCTGACACCTGCGTCAGGTAAGATCTTCTAAGAAGAACTTCTTTGGCTCAGTAGTTAGCGCATTGGCCTTGTAAACCAATTATTTTAATATTGTTGTCCGTGTGGGTTCGACGCTGGATCACGACAGATATTTTTCAGCTATACTAAGGTTGGGGACTCACCAATACAATGTGCAGATGTGTTTAGCTCTGTCATCATGCCAAATAGGAGGCTTATATCTTGAATAAGCTTGAAGATATTGGCAATGCTTTGTTTGTTTTTGTTTGCATTTGTTTTGTTTGAATGGAGTTTTACGCCTCTTTCAATATTTTTTCAGTTATATCACGGCAGCTGGAGCACCTAACAATGGATTCCTTGTATTTCTCACACCAGTACTACCATTACATTCTTTCTTAGCCTCCAGCTGCTTTCTCACATAGGTCTACGATTATCGACCCATTGGTGAGAGACAATTAGTCGGAAAGATTGAGTGCTGCCATCGGTGATTGAACCCAGTACCTCTGGACTGACAGTCTGACACGCTGGCGGCTTATTTTCCGACTTTGTCTCTCACCATTGGGTTAATAATCGTAGGCCTACATGTATGTGAGATAGTAGCTGGAGGCTAGGAAAGGATGTGATGCTTATACTGGTGAGAGAAAAATCAGGAATCTGTTGTTATGTGTTCCAGACTCTGTGACATATCTGAATAATGTTTAAAGGGTCATTAAACCATTCAATCAAACCATTTTCTTGTTGCAACAAAGTTTTCTTATGTTCAACATGATGACTTTACATGTGTCTCTGACTATCAAAAGATGTTACAAGTGCAAGGTTGCATTTGATTTTAAGTTGAACATTATCTGACCTTTACCTATGACAATGACTTTGTTTCTAAAAGGATGTCAATAATTACCCACATGTGCAATGTGATTTAATCTTTCTTTCCATAGTTTTTCCCAATTAAAGTTAACATTTTAGTCATTTTTCACTGTTTGGTCATAAAAAGACCTTGCCTACTTACATTGAAGCAAAGGGTTTTTTTCATAAGCAATAATCAAATTAAAGTATGAAACCTTTATTTCTAGCATTAAAAAGATAAGGTTAAATGTTTCAGTTTAGACAAATAAAATTAGTGATATGGAAAATATGTCCTTGACCTTGACAGTGAGTGTACGCCCAGGATACTCTAGGATTATTCTTGCAGTACATTGAAACTTGCTCAGTTGTCCCAGTTAAGTTTTGGAGTTGAAACACAATGGATGACAATTCAGGATGATACTTAAAATGAACTAAAAGTGTTGTTAACATAAATCCCTCCCTTACAAAAATGACATGAATCCAAACTTGACCACTAAGGAATACTTGCAGATTGCCATTGATGATGGTTATCAACCAGCATTGATTTGTAACCATCAAAGGGATCAGAATCATTGACATATAAGACTAAGATTTGTAAATTGGTCTTTGAAAATGTTAAGTCCAGGAACTGCAGTTGAACTTGTGATGGATTAATGACTGTTTCATTACATTTTATAAATACTGAGTGCTATCTCATTTTACAATTTGCTATAATGTTCTATTTGTATTTTTTCTCAATGTCTTAATACATGTCCTGTCTATTGAAGGCAATGAAACATTTTATGCCAAATGAAGATTTTTGACCTTGACTTTGACCTGACAATCACCATCCAAAGGTGTGTTTGATCTTTAATAGTGCGAAAGCAATCAATGCAGTTTGTCCAACTTTAAAGAAACAAAAATGAAATTCAATTATCACTTAAGTTTATTATACTTCTTACCTTAATTATCATGATATAATGGGCTTTAAATTTATGGGGGATCATTAACTTACAAAGAAAGAACTGATAATGCCTATTAATGCACTTGGTTGTTTGTTATTAGTTGATCTTGTGCATTTATCACAATCATTTGTGGAAATTGAATTCATTCAGAGCTTAATTTCAATTATTATGAAAGAAGATTATGATTGTAGGCAATATAATGTATCAGCAAACATTTTTTTTAGATAAATTGATTTGTTACATTACATAGTGGTATGATTTAACTTTTTTATATAATTTGTGATCAAAAATGATTTTGTGATGGGAACATTTAAATTGAAGCAGCTTGTTTTTTTAATTAAAAAAAAAGGCTGTTGTTTTATGTTTTATACATTTTATATGCCAATCAAATTATGTTTAATCAAAAATGACTTTTCTAATACTTATATAATACATATATATCATCCTGGCAGGTGTAAAATATGCAAACCATTGGAAAAAATAGTGTCAAAATATATTCACACATCATGTCATATGGAATAAAGTCAGCATATACAAGTACCTTATCTGACAGGAGATAGGTGTGAATAAATTGTGATAAAAATGGTGTTATAACAGGATGCTATGAAGAAATTCATATATTCAAACTAATCTTAAAAAATCATCATGTATGTACATTGTCAAAGCGCCCTACATATAAACTGACTCCAAATATTGTTCAAACTTCTGATTTAGATAAAAATAATATCTAATTTAGTCATTTATTCTCTTTTGGAGATTGAATTTTGGTCCTATTCCCCTCTTTAGACATATTTTTTCCCCAATGCCATTTTTAAGAAAAAGATTTCTATCAAGATTTTGTCATGCATATATGATTTCACAAGCCAAAAGGAACCATCTCGGTGTTGTGTAAAGTGTCGGACCTAGTCTGACTACAAGGATTGTGCAGGCTGATATGGGCCAAACACTTAAGCAATTGGATGATCTTCAAATATTCTTACTTATATTCAATGATTTATTTTAAATATCAATGTTGCATGTGGTTGGCTGTTAATGCAACAAATATCTTTTATTTTACAGGATTCCCTAATGGTCCTTGTTGATATGTAAGATAAAATAAGTTTATCTTTGAGTGTTTGTTTTAATAATTGCCTACATTTGAGATTAAATAAATTATCAAACAAAATTTACCCCAAAACATAACTTTAGCATTAAAATATCATATCTCACAATTTCACTTTCAATAATTTAATTTTAGTTGCATCTAGCAAATGGCTTGCACTTCATTTTTTAAGGTTGCACAAAGAAGTGCAACAAAAAATTGCCTTAAAGGAAAAAATATTTGCATTTTCTGCTTCAAGGTTTTAACTAATAGGATGTGTAGAGAGTATTTCTTGCTTTCACCAAGGTATGAGTTTGAAAGACTTATCTCATGTTTATATAATTATGAATCTGATTTGTGTGTTCATACAAACTTGTAAGGTTTTAAGTATTATATACCGAAATAAAATCAACAATGCCTCAATTTATCCCTTAAATATTAATTATGAGGTTGTGTACAATTTATCAAGAAAAAAGGGAAAGGATTAATTTGAATGATAAACAACCATTAAAACTGTAGGCCTAGGCCTATAAGAAGATGAAAATCAGACAATTAAGTATACAAACAAAAAAAGGTTTCTTTCAATGCTTCTTTTTTTTCAGGCAAGTTTATTATTTTTTTAAATTTGATTACTACTCAACTAAAAATATACCTTTTTTATATAATGTTGGCTGCAAAATATTGTTAAATACTGCTTAAACCAGGGACTCTAAATATACATATTTAGGGTGTGTTTAAACCATATGAAATTCCAATATGCCTAATTTGATTTCAAGCTTTTCTGAACCACAATACCATATATATTTGCCGAAATTCCATGGGGGTAAAATTTGGGCCTAAAACCTTCCACAAGGCATTTCTTTTTACAATTAAGATAAAGCAATTGCTTAGCATCATGCAGTCAATTTTCTAAACACTTTGCTGTTTAATCCCTGCTTTTTACGTGCCCATGATTTTATGATTGGGAAAACATTGTGAAAAAAGAAGAAATTGCTTCCTACAAGCAATTTCTTCTTTTTCCACACTATTTCCTGCGCCACTGAATGGTAATATTCTAATTAAATCCAATTTAAATTTCGTCTGCAAAACCTTTGAATTTGGTCAAGCCCTAAATTCTGAAAGAAGGTTAAACACTGCAAATGAAACACAGCGACCCTCCGATTCTCCACACTATATTTTTGCTCATCATTAACCAGAAAAATCGATGGGGAGAAACCTAATTATTATTATTAAAAAAAAAAATACCTTGTATTTGAACTTGGCTTTTCTTGCTTTGTCCATATCTGCAAGGAGCTCTTCTTCTTTGGCTGGATTCTGCAGGACTGAGATGACAAGACTCACATAGGCAGCTGTAACAACTGCATGCGTAGTTTTGCCATCAACGAAGGTTCCCCAACAGTACTCCTCAAACAAACGTTTTCTCTCAGTCATAATCGAAAATATCGTAGATATGATTTCAGGGTACATTTTTTTCGCTTTTTATTCTAGAAAAATACCCGATATGACGTCACTACAGGTAGGCGGAGCTAGACTTACCATCTCGAGACCGCTCGAGCGGTTTTGGAATACCTTGTTATTCCAAATTGGACCGATATTCCAAAGCGGTTTATAACAAGATTGTTTAAAAGTCTTCATTTCTTTTCTTAAGTTGACCCCAAATGTTAATACCCTTCCATCAATTTCTGTACCTTTAACTAGGGAACTGCTCTAAATGTACATAATTCAAGATCGTACACTAAAAAAGCAGTCTAGATCTTAAGCAAGGCCTCCCAAAATTTAAGAAATTTTGGAGTCCCTCAAATACCAATCATTGAGACCCAATTTTGTTGATGTCAGAATAAAACCCTGCTGATGCAAACGAATAATTGGCAAAATTGTATTCAGTAAGTGAACAAAAAAGAAAAGAAAACAAAACACATTTTTTATTGTGTGAGTAGATTCATATTTTTCCTAGGTAGTTTATTTAAAGCTTGCAGCGAATGAAGTCTGAATTCATAACTGATGATATTTTTGTGAAAGTGTTTGTTAAATTATATTTTCAAAAGTTAATTAAGCCTTTGCAGAGGGTATTGGTCACATTTGATTAAATTTCTTGTTACTTCTGGATTGGACACAATTTTTAGTGAAAATGAGTGTAAAGTCTTCATTTTTATTGTATGATCCTCAGATTGCCACAATTCAGAATTGTCAGGAATCCATTTTAGGTGCTCCGGCCCCCGCGATATAACTGAAATTGTTGGAAGCCGTGAAAAACCCATTCAAGCAAACAAAAATTTTCTTATAATGACCTCTAAATGTTAATACTCTTCCATCAATTTCTGTACCTTTAACAAGGAAACAGCTCTAAATATATATAATACAAGACTTCCTATAAAGCACTCTAGATCTTAAGCAGGGCCTTCCAAAATTCAAGAAAAAAATAGAATCCCTAAAATCCAAATCATTGAGATCCAATTTTGTTGATGTCAGAATAAAACCCTGCTGATGCAAAAAATTAATTTCTTAAAATTGTCTTCAGTAAGTAGACTATAAAAAGCTCAAAAAATCACCTTTTTTATTGTGTGAGCAGATTCTCTCTTTTCCTTATCAATTGATTTTAAGCTTGCAGAGATTGAAATTTGAACTCATTAGTGATGATTTTTTTGTAATGGAGTCTGTTATTATATTTTCAAAAGTTAATGAAAGCGCTTGCAGAGGGTATTGGTCACATTTGATTAAATATCTTGTTTCTTCTGGATTGGAAACAATTTTTTATAAATATGAGTGCAAGTCCTCATTTTAATTGTATGGTCCTCAGATTGACACAAGTCAGAGTTGTTGAAGTCCGGCTTTTTACCTCTATGTAGAAATTCTACTGTAAGTCCTTATAATGTCTGGTCCTTGCTATGTTAAAAAGTTTTTATTGGCTCAACTTTTACAAAGCTGTCACCATAGCGCAGTTGGTAAGGCATAAGTCTTCCAATCTGGAAGTCGTAGGTTCGATCCCCGGTGGTGGCAAATATCCTTTCTGACGTTTGTCTGTCACCAATGGATAAATAATCTGAACCTATGTGAGATAACAGTTGGAGGCTAGGAAAGGGTGCAATGGTAGTACAGGTGAAAGAAATTCCAGGAATCCATTGTTAGGTGCTCCGGCTGCCATGATATTACTTCTAATTGTTGAAAGCAATGTGAAACCCATTCAATCCAACAAACAAAACAACTTTTACAAAAAGCAAAGGTACATCATTACACACTTTAGTTATATTAATATCTTTGGCTGACTTATGGACAAGTTCAGAAGGAAATCAGCTTTTCTGTCACCTTAAATGTACAGGTCTGATGAATTTGATATCAGAGTACAAAGAATTTACCTGACTGATCACAATGACTAAGGTCAAATAGACCAGCTCATATGAATATGAGTGTAAGTCCTCATTTTAATTGTATGGTCCTCAGATTGCAACAAGTCAGTTAATACCCTTCCATCAATTTCTGTACCTTTAAGAAGGAAACAGCTCTAAATTTATATAATACAAGACTTCCTAAAAAGCACTATAGATCTTTAGCAGGGCCTTCCAAAATTTAAGAAAAAAAATGGAATCCCTAAAATCCAAATCATTTAGATCCAATTTTGTTGATGTCTGAATAAAACCATGCTGATGCAAAAAATTAATTTCTTAAAATTGTCTTCAGTGAGTAGACTATAAAAAGCTCAAAAAATCACCTTTTTTATTGTGTGAGCAGATTCTCTCTTTTCCTAGTCAATTGATTTTAAGCTTGCAGAGATTGAAATTTGAACTCATTATTGATGATTTTTTTGTAATGGAGTCTGTTATTATATTTTCAAAAGCTAATGAAAGCGCTTGCAGAGGGTATTGGTCACATTTGATTAAATATCTCATTTCTTCTGGATTGGAAACAATTTTTATAAATATGAGTGCAAGTCCTCATTTTAATTGTATGGTCCTCAGATTGACACAAGTCAGAGTTGTTGAAGTCCAGCCTTTTACCTCTATGTAGAAATTCTAGTGTAAGTCCTCATAATGTCTAGTCCTTGCTATGTTAAAAAGTTTTTATTGGCTCAACTTTTACAAAGCTGTCACCATAGCGCAGTTGGTAAGGCATAAGTCTTCCAATCTGGAAGTCGTAGGTTCGATCCCCGGTGGTGGCAAATATCCTTTCTGACGTTTGTCTGTCACCAATGGATAAATAATCTGAACCTATGTGAGATAACTGTCTGAGGCTAGGAAAGGGTGCAATGGTAGTACAGGTGAAAGAAATTCCAGGAATCTATTGTTAGGTGCTCCGGCTGCCATGATATTACTTCTAATTGTTGAAAGCAATGTGAAACCCATTCAATCCAACAAACAAAACAACTTTTACAAAAAGCAAAGGTACATCATTACACACTTTAGTTATATCAATATCTTTGGCTGACTTATGGACAAGTTCAGAAGGAAATCAGCACTCTGTCACCTTAAATGTACATGTCTGATGAATTGGATATCAGAGTACAAAGAATTTACCTGACTGATCACAATGACTAAGGTCAAATAGACCAGCTCATATTAATATGAGTGTAAGTCCTCATTTTAATTGTATGGTCCTCAGATTGCAACAAGTCAGTTAATACCCTTCCATCAATTTCTGTACCTTTAAGAAGGAAACAGCTCTAAATTTATATAATACAAGACTTCCTAAAAAGCACTATAGATCTTTAGCAGGGCCTTTGAAAATTTAAGAAAAAAAATGGAATCCCTAAAATCCAAATCATTGAGATCCAATTTTGTTGATGTCTGAATAAAACCCTGCTGATGCAAAAAATTAATTTCTTAAATTGTCTTCAGTAAGTAGACTATAAAAAGCTCAAAAAATCACCTTTTTTATTGTGTGAGCAGATTCTCTCTTTTCCTAGTCAATTGATTTTAAGCTTGCAGAGATTGAAATTTGAACTCATTAGTGATGATTTTTTTGTAATGGAGTCTGTTATTATATTTTCAAAAGTTAATGAAAGCGCTTGCAGAGGGTATTGGTCACATTTGATTAAATATCTCATTTCTTCTGGATTTGAAACATTTTTTATAAATATGAGTGCAAGTCCTCATTTTAATTGTATGGTCCTCAGATTGACACAAGTCAGAGTTGTTCAAGTCCAGCTTTTTTACCTCTATGTAGAAATTCTACTGTAAGTCCTTATAATGTCTGGTCCTTGCTATGTTAAAAAGTTTTTATTGGCTCAACTTTTACAAAGCTGTCACTAAGCACAGTTGGTTAGGCATATGTCTTCCAATCTGGAAGTCGTGAGTTTGATCCCCGGTGTCGGCAAATATCCTTTCCGGCGTTTGTCTGTCACCAATGGATAAATAATCTGAACCTATGTGAGATAACAGTTGGAGGCTAGGAAAGGGTGCAATGGTAGTACAGGTGAAAGAAATTCCAGGAATCCATTGTAAGGTGCTTCGGCTGCCATGATATTACTTCTAATTGTTGAAAGCAATGTGAAACCCATTCAATCCAACAAACAAAACAACTTTTACAAAAAGCAAAGGTACATCATTACACACTTTAGTTATATCAATATCTTTGGCTGACTTATGGACAAGTTCAGAAGGAAATCAGCACTCTGTCACCTTAAATGTACATGTCTGATGAATTGGATATCAGAGTACAAAGAATTTACCTGACTGATCACAATGACTAAGGTCAAATAGACCAGCTCATATTAATATGAGTGTAAGTCCTCATTTTAATTGTATGGTCCTCAGATTGCAACAAGTCAGTTAATACCCTTCCATCAATTTCTGTACCTTTAAGAAGGAAACAGCTCTAAATTTATATAATACAAGACTTCCTAAAAAGCACTATAGATCTTTAGCAGGGCCTTTGAAAATTTAAGAAAAAAAATGGAATCCCTAAAATCCAAATCATTGAGATCCAATTTTGTTGATGTCTGAATAAAACCCTGCTGATGCAAAAAATTAATTTCTTTAATTGTCTTCAGTAAGTAGACTATAAAAAGCTCAAAAAATCACCTTTTTTATTGTGTGAGCAGATTCTCTCTTTTCCTAGTCAATTGATTTTAAGCTTGCAGAGATTGAAATTTGAACTCATTAGTGATGATTTTTTTGTAATGGAGTCTGTTATTATATTTTCAAAAGTTAATGAAAGCGCTTGCAGAGGGTATTGGTCACATTTGATTAAATATCTCATTTCTTCTGGATTTGAAACATTTTTTATAAATATGAGTGCAAGTCCTCATTTTAATTGTATGGTCCTCAGATTGACACAAGTCAGAGTTGTTCAAGTCCGGCTTTTTACCTCTATGTAGAAATTCTACTGTAAGTCCTTATAATGTCTGGTCCTTGCTATGTTAAAAAGTTTTTATTGGCTCAACTTTTACAAAGCTGTCACTAAGCACAGTTGGTTAGGCATATGTCTTCCAATCTGGAAGTCGTGAGTTTGATCCCCGGTGTCGGCAAATATCCTTTCCGGCGTTTGTCTGTCACCAATGGATAAATAATCTGAACCTATGTGAGATAACAGTTGGAGGCTAGGAAAGGGTGCAATGGTAGTACAGGTGAAAGAAATTCCAGGAATCCATTGTAAGGTGCTTCGGCTGCCATGATATTACTTCTAATTGTTGAAAGCAATGTGAAACCCATTCAATCCAACAAACAAAACAACTTTTACAAAAAGCAAAGGTACATCATTACACACTTTAGTTATATCAATATCTTTGGCTGACTTATGGACAAGTTCAGAAGGAAATCAGCCCTCTGTCACCTTAAATGTACAGTTCTGATGAATTGGATATCAGAGTACAAAGAATTTACCTGACTGATCACAATGACTAAGGTCAAATAGACCAGCTCATATGAATATGAGTGTAAGTCCTCATTTAAATTGTATGGTCCTCAGATTGCAACAAGTCAGTTAATACCCTTCCATCAATTTCTGTACCTTTAAGAAGGAAACAGCTCTTAATTTATATGATACAAGACTTCCTAAAAAGCACTATAGATCTTAAGCAGGGCCTTTCAAAATTTAAGAAAAAAAATGGAATCCCTAAAATCCAAATCATTGAGATCCAAATTTGTTGATGTCAGAATAAAACCCTGCTGATGCAAAAAATTAATTTCTTAAAATTTTCTTCAGTAAGTAGACTATAAAAAGCACAAAAAATCACCTTTTTATGCCCCCGATAGGGAGGCATCATAAATTTGACTTGTCCGTCCGTCCGTCTGTCCGTCCGTCCGTCATTCCGTCCAAAAACTTTAACATTGGCCATAACTTCCTTATTACTTAACATATTCGCATCATACTTTACCACAACATTCCTTGGTACATTACCTTTCTGTAGGCACATACTTTGGTGACCTTGACCCCTGGATGACCTTGAACATAGATTGGCCATAATTTAAAATCAAAGCGGTGTCGGGGGCATTGTCATCTTACAGTGACAGCTCTTGTTCATTGTGTGAGCAGATTCTCTTTTTTTCTAGTCAACTGATTTTAAGCTTGCAGAGATTGAAATTGGAACTCATTAGTGATGATTTTTTTGTAATGGAGTCTGTTATTATATTTTCAAAAGTTAATGAAAGCGCTTGCAGAGGGTATTGGTCACATTTGATTAAATATCTTGTTTCTTCTGGATTGGAAACAATTTTAATAAATATGAGTGCAAGTCCTCATTTTAATTGTATGGTCCTCAGATTGACACAAGTCAGAGTTGTTGAAGTCCAGCCTTTTACCTCTATGTAGAAATTCTAGTGTAAGTCCTCATAATGTCTAGTCCTTGCTATGTTAAAAAGTTTTTATTGGCTCAACTTTTACAAAGCTGTCACCATAGCGCAGTTGGTAAGGCATAAGTCTTCCAATCTGGAAGTCGTAGGTTCGATCCCGGTGGTGGCAAATATCCTTTCTGACGTTTGTCTGTCACCAATGGATAAATAATCTGAACCTATGTGAGATAACTGTCTGAGGCGAGGAAAGGGTGCAATGGTAGTACAGGTGAAAGAAATTCCAGGAATCCATTGTTAGGTGCTCCGGCTGCCATGATATTACTTCTAATTGTTGAAAGCAATGTGAAACCCATTCAATCCAACAAACAAAACAACTTTTACAAAAAGCAAAGGTACATCATTACACACTTTAGTTATATCAATATCTTTGGCTGACTTATGGACAAGTTCAGAAGGAAATCAGCCCTCTGTCACCTTAAATGTACAGGTCTGATGAATTGGATATCAGAGTACAAAGAATTTACCTGACTGATCACAATGACTAAGGTCAAATAGACCAGCTCATATGAATATGAGTGTAAGTCCTCATTTTAATTGTATGGTCCTCAAATTGCCACAAGTCAGTTTATACCCTTCCATCAATTTCTGTACCTTAAAGAAGGAAACAGCTCTAAATATATATAATACAAGACTTCCTATAAAGCACTCTAGATCTTAAGCAGGGCCTTCCAAAATTTAAGAAAAAAAATTGGAATCCCTAAATTCCAAATCATTGACATCCAATTTTGTTGATGTCTGAATAAAACCCTGCTGATGCAAAAAATTAATTTCTTAAAATTGTCTTCAGTAAGTAGAATATAAAAAGCTCAAAAAACACCTTTTTAATTGCGTGAGCAGATTCTCTTTTTTTCTAGTCAATTGATTTTAAGCTTGCAGAGATTGAAATTTGAACTCATTAGTGATGATTTTTTTGTAATGGAGTCTGTTATTATATTTTCAAAAGTTAATGAAAGCGCTTGCAGAGGGTATTGGTCACATTTGATTAAATATCTTGTTTCTTCTGGATTGGAAACAATTTTTTATAAATATGAGTGCAAGTCCTCATTTTAATTGAATGGTCCTCAGATTGACACAAGTCAGAGTTGTTGAAGTCCAGCCTTTTACCTCTATGTAGAAATTCTAGTGTAAGTCCTCATAATGTCTAGTCCTTGCTATGTTAAAAGTTTTTATTGGCTCAACTTTTACAAAGCTGTCACCATAGCGCAGTTGGTAAGGCATAAGGCTTCCAATCTGGAAGTCGTAGGTTCGATCCCCGGTGGTGGCAAATATCCTTTCTGACGTTTGTCTGTCACCAATGGATAAATAATCTGAACCTATGTGAGATAACTGTCTGAGGCTAGGAAAGGGTGCAATGGTAGTACAGGTGAAAGAAATTCCAGGAATCCATTGTTAGGTGCTCCGGCTGCCATGATATTACTTCTAATTGTTGAAAGCAATGTGAAACCCATTCAATCCAACAAACAAAACAACTTTTACAAAAAGCAATGGTAAATCATTACACACTTTAGTAATATCAATATCTTTGGCTGACTTATGGACAAGTTCAGAAGGAAATCAGCCCTCTGTCACCTTAAATGTACAGGTCTGATGAATTGGATATCAGAGTACAAAGAATTTACCTGTCTGATCACAACGATTGAGGTCAAATAAACCAGCTCAAATGAATATAAGTGTAAGTCCTCATTTTAATTGTATGGTCCTCAGATTGCCACAAATCAGTTAATACCCTTCCATCAATTTCTGTACCTTAAAGAAGGAAACAGCTCTAAATATATATAATACAAGACTTCCTAAAAAGCAGTCTAGATCTTGACAAGCAAGGCCTTCCAAAATTAAAGAAAAAAAAAATTGGAATCCCTAAAATCCAAATCATTGAGACCCAATTTTGTTGATATCCGAATAAAAGCCTGCTGATGCAAAAAAATAATTCCTAAAATTGTCTTCAGTAAGAAGACTATTAAAAGCGCAAAAAATCACCTTTTTTATTGTGTTAGCAGATTCTCTCTTTTCCTAGTCAATTGATTTCAAGCTTGCAGAGATTCAAGTTTGAACTCCTTAGAGATGATTTTAAGCTAAACTATGCACTTTGTGCTCAAGGTGAGCTTTTGTGATCATTGAATGTCCGTTGTCCGTCGTGCAGTGTGCATCGTCCGTCGTCATGCGTCAACATTTTAAGTGTTTACACTCTAGAGGCCACAAATATTATCCAAACTTCATGAAACTTGGTCAGAATCTTGGTCAGGTCACAAGGATGAACCCTATTGAAAATGAAAAGGATCCATGCCAAATCACGGGAAAAGGGGCCTTAAGACAATTTTCATGTTTACACGCTAGAGGCCACAAATATGGCCCAATCTTCATAAAACTTGGTCCGAATGTTGGTCAGGTCTCAAGGATGACCCTATGCCAGAACACAGGAGAAGGGGTCTTAATGATAATTTTCTTGTTATAACTCTAAGGCACAATTTTAGCCTAAACTTAATGAAAAAAGAGGTTTTTGTGTAGAAATTATCTTCTTTATGACATCTGCCTATTTTTATCCCCCGCCGAAAAAATTTTTCGGGGGGGGGGGGGGGAATATTGTTTTTGCTCTGTCCGTCCGTCCTTCCATCAAGACCGGATTTCAATGAAACTTTGCACACAGCTTCACTACAATGAGGACATGCGCATATCCTTGGGGTTACCCGGTTCGACCCTCGAAATTAGAGTTACTGCCCCTGACTATTTTAGCAATACAGGGGTGTGGAAAATATAAGTTTTCTCCACTTGTCCCTGGACAAGTAAAAGCATAATTTCTACTCGTCCAGGATCAAAATGAACTTGTCCCCTAAAGAGTAAATATAAAAATTTGAAAAAAAACATTGCCTTTTGATGAAGAAAATGCTGGTATCCAGCATTTTCTTCATTAAAAACAATGTTTTCTACCCTATGATATGAACATTAGGATGATTTCTCTCTTAATTCTTTTAAGTAACATTCCAAGATTTGCCCTGGTATTTACTTGTCCTTTGACAAGTGGCTTAGAAAAATTTACTTGTCCTCAAGTACAAAAGCCCGAGTCGGACAAGTCGGGCATGGGAATTCCACACCCCTGAGCAATATACATACAGAGTGATATTTGTTTCTGTGCTATTTCTTGAAAACTGTGGACCGGATTTTAATGAAACTTGGCACACAGCTTCAACACAAAGATGACATGGGCATATCGTCGGGGTTACACGGTTCGACCCTCGAATTTTGACTTTTTAAGCCATATATATACAGAGTGATATTCGCTTCCACGCTATTTCTTGAAAATTGTGGACCGGATTTTAATGAAACTTGGCACACAGCTCCACTTCAATGAGGACATGCGCATATCGTCGGGGTTACCCGGTTCGACCCTTGAATTTAGAGTTTCTGCCCCTGACTGTTTAAGCCATATACATACAGAGTGATATTCGTTTCCGCGCTATTTCTTGAAAACTATAGACCAGATTTCAGTAAAACTTGGCACACAGCTTCACTACAAGGAGGACATGCCCATATCGTCAAGGTTACCCGGTTGGACCCTCGAATTTAGAGTAACTGCCCTGACTGTTTAAGCCATATACATACAGAGTGATATTTGTTTCCGCGCATATTCTTGAAAACTATAGACTGGATCTCAATGAAACTTGGCACACAGCTTCACTACAATGAGGACATGTGCATATCGTCGGGGTTACCCGGTTCGACCCTAGAATTAAGAGTTACTGCTCCTGATTATTTCAGCCATATTTATTCAGAGTGATATTCATTTCCACGCTATTTCTTGAAAATTGTGGACTGGATTTTAATGAAACTTGGCACACAGCTTCACTACAAGGAGGACATGCCCTTATTGTCAGGGTTACTCGGTTTGATTGCCGAATTTAGAGTTACTGCCCCTGACTGTTTAAGCCATATACATACAGAGTGATATTTGTTTCCGCGCTATTTCTTGAAAACTATAGACTTGATTTTAATGAAACTTGGCACACAGCTTCACTACAAAGAGGACATGCGCATATCATCGGGGTTACACGGTTCGACTGTTGAATTTAGAGTTACTGCCCCTGACTGTTTAAGCCATATACATACAGAGTGATATTCGTTTCCGATAAATACTCCATTGACAATGAAAATATTTTTGGCGGGGGATATCAATTCAACAAATTTGCTTGTATTGCTTTGAACTCCCAGGGTTTAAAGAGATTCAGGTGAGCGATCTAGGACCATCTTGGTCCTCTTCTTCCTCTTTGTAATGGAGTCTGTTATTATATTTTCAAAAGTTAATGAAAGCTCTTGCAGGGGGTATTGGTCACATTTGATTAAATTTCTTGTTTCCTTTAGATTGGACACAATTTGTTATGAATATGAGTGTAAGTCCTCATTTTAATTGTATGGTCCTTAGATTGTCAGAAGTCAGAGTTGTTGAAGTCCAGCTTTTTACCTCTTTGTAGAAATTCTAGTGTAAGTCTTCATAAAGTCTGGTCCTTGCTATGTTAAAAAGTTTTTATTGGCTCTATTTTTACGAAGCTGTCACCATAGCGCAGTTAGTTAGGCATAAGTCTTCCAATCTGGAAGTCGTGGGTTCGATCCCCGGTGGTGGCAAATATCCTCTCCGACATTTGTCTGTCACCATTGGATAGATAATCATAAACCTATGTGAGATAACAGTCGGAGGCTAGGAAGGGGTGTATTGGTAGTACAAAGAAAGACATGGTGAAAGAAATACCAGGAATCCATTGTTAGGTGTTCTGGCTGCCACGATATAAATTCTAATTGTTGAATGCGTTGTGAAACCTATTCAATCCAACAAACAAAACAACTTTTACAGAAAGCAAAAGTAAATCATTACACATTTTAGTTATATCAATATCTTTGGCTGACTTAAGGACAAGTTCAGAAGGAAATCAGCTTTCCTGACACCTTAAATGTACAGATCTGATGAATTGGATATCAGAGTACAAAGAATTTACCTGTCTGATCACAACGATTGAGGTCAAATAAACCAGCTCAAATGAATATGAGTGTAAGTCCTCATTTTAATTGTATGGTCCTCAGATTGCAACAAGTCAGTTAATACCCTTCCATCAATTTCTGTACCTTTAAGAAGGAAACAGCTCTAAATTTATATAATACAAGACTTCCCAAAAAGCTGTCTAGATCTTAAGCAGGGCCTTCCAAAATTTAAGAAAAAAAATTGAATCCCTTAAATCCAAATCATTGAGATCCAATTTTGTTGATGTCAGAATAAAACCTGCTGATGCAAAAAAATAACTCCTAAAATTGTCCTCAGTAAGTAGACTATAAAAAACACAAAACATAACCCTTTTTATTGTAAGAGCAGATTCTCTCTTTTCCTCGTCAATTAATTTTAAGCTTGCAGAAATTGAAATTTGAACTCATAAGTGATGATTTTTTGTAATAGAGTCTGTTTTTTTATTTTCAAAAGTTAATGAAAGCTCTTGCAGAGGTTATTGGTTATTCTGATGAAATATCTTGTTTCTTCTGGATTGGAAATAATTTTTATGAATATGAGTGTAAGTCCTCATTTAAATTGTATGGTCCTCAGATTTCCTCAAGCTTTTTACCTCTATGTAGAAATTCTAGTGTAAGTCCTCATAAAGTCTGGTCCTTGCTATGTTAAAAAGTTTTTATTGGCTCAACTTTTACAAAAATATTAATATAGTGCAGTTGGTTAGGCATAAGTCTTCCAATCTGGAAGTCGTGGGTTCTTTCCCCGTTGGTGGCAAATATCCTTTCCGACGTTTGTCTCTCACCAATTGATAGATAATCATTAACCTATGTGAGATAACTAGCCGCCACCATAGCGCAGTTGGTTAGGCATAAGACTTCCAATCTGGAAGTCGTGGGTTCGATCCCCGGTGGCGGCAAATATCCTTTCCGACGTTTGTCTTTCACCAATGGGTAGATAATCGTAAACCTATGTGAAATAGCAGTCGGAGGCTAGGAAAGGATGTAATGGTAGTACTGGCGTGAGAAATACCAGGAATCCATTGTTAGGTGCTCCGGCCGCCGCGATATAACTGAAATAATGTTGAAAGCGGCGTAAAACCCCATTCAATCAATCAATCAATGTGAGATAACTGTCTGAGGCTAGGAAAGGGTGTAATGGTAGTACAGGTGAAAGAAATACAGGAAATCCATTGTTAGGTGCTGCGGCTGTGATATAACTGCAAAATTGTTGAAAGCGATGTAAAACCCATTCAAACAAACAAACAATTTTTTTATTATGACCTTAAATGTTAATACCTTTCCTTCAATTTCTGTACCATTAACTAGGAAACAGCTCTAAAAATACATTATACAAGACTTAAATAATTCCTAAAATTGTCTTCAGTAAGTAGGCAATAAAAAATACAAAAAAATCACCTTTATATTGTGAGATTAGATTCTCACTTTTCCTAGTCAATCAATTTTAAGCATGTAGAGATTGAAATTTGAACTCATCAGTGATGATTTTTACGCCCCCGCGTCGATAGATCGGGGGCATATTGTTTTACCGTTGTCCGTCTGTCTGTCTTTCTGCAAAAGTTAACCAAAAAACTTTACATTGCCACTATCTTCAAGCCTATTCAAGATACAAGGCTAATATTTGCCATGATGATAGATCTCAATGATCTGCATTTGCTGGTACCAAAGTCAAGGTGATGTGACAAGGTCAAGGTCAAACTTTGAAAAAAAATTATGTTATGGGGGCATTCGTGGTTCACAAACACATCTTGTTTTTGTAATAGAGTCTGTTATATTTTCAAAAGTTAATGAAAGCTCTTGCAGAGGTTTTGGTCACATTTTATAAAATTTCTTGTAACTTCTGGATTGGGCTAAATTTTTTATGACTTTGAGTGTAAGTCCTCATTTTAATTGTATGGTCCCCAGATTGCCACAAGTCAGAGTTGTTAAAGTCCACCTTTTTTTTACCTCTATGTTGAACCCCTAGTGTAAGTCCTCATAAAGTCTGGTCCTTGCTACGTTAAAAAGTTTTTATTGGCTCAACTTTTACAAAGCTGTCACCATAGCCGATTTAGCGCAGTTGGTTAGGCATAAGTCTTCTAATCTGGAAGTCGTGGGTTCGATCTCTGGTGGTGGCAAATATCCTTTCTGACGTTTGTCTCTCACCAATGGGGAGATAATTGTAAACCTATGCGAGATAACAGTTGGAGGCTAGGAAAGGGTGTAATGGTAGTACAGGTGAAACAAATACCAGGAATCCATTGCTAGGTGCTCTGGCTGCTGCGATATAACTGCGAAATTGTTGAAAGCGGCGTAAAACCCATTCAACAAACGAACAAATCAAAAGAAAATCAACCTGAATTAATACGAATAGATACAATATAATGTATTTAAGCTTTATTAAAAAATCTCCAAGGTAGGAGTCTGATGTCGTATGTTTTATCCTCCTTTTTATGCCCCCGATAGGGAGGCATCATAAATTTGACTTGTCCGTCCGTCCGTCCGTCTGTCCGTCCGTCCGTCATTCCGTCCAAAAACTTTAACATTGGCCATAACTTCTAAATCAAAGCGGTGTCGGGGGCATTGTCATCTTACAGTGACAGCTCTTGTTATACGCCTGAAGGGTTGTATTATGTTATGGCCTCGGTCGTCCGTCAGTCTGTCTGTCCGTCCGTTAGCAACTTTTTGTGTGCGTGACTCCTCCTAAACTATCAAGGGGAATAAGCTGAAACTACACACAATTACTCCCTATGATGTGTAGTTGTGCATAAGACCTTTGAAATTCAAGTCGCACCAGTCATTCCTGAGAAATCTTGAATTATCTGTCCTTTAATATAACCAAAATCACTGTTTTTTGTGTGCGCAACTCCTCCTAAACTATCAATGGGAATAAGCTGTAAGTACACACAATTACTCCCTATGATGTCTAGTTGTGCATAAGACCTTTGAAATTCAAATCGCTCGAGTCAATCCTGAGAAATCTTGAATTATCTGCCCTTTAATATAACCAAAATCACTGTTTTTTGTGTGCGCAACTCCTCCTAAACTATCAATGGGAATGAGTTGAAACTAGGCACATTTACTCCCTATGATGTCTTGTTGTGCATAAGATCTTTGAAACTCAAATCGCTCAAGTCAATCCTGAGAAATCTTGAATTATCTGCCCTTGAATTAGACGAAAATCAGTTTTTTGTGTGCAACTCCTCCTTTACTATCAATTGAAATGAGCTGAAACTAGACACAATTACTCTCTATGATGTCTAGTTTTGCATAAGACCTTTCAATTCAAAATACTCCAGTTATTCTAGAGTTATCTTGGATTATCTGCCCATGAGTTGATGAAAAACAAAATTTCTTGTCGGCTCATTTTCTCCTACATTATGGATGGGAATGATGAAAGGAAACTTGCCATAATGACTGTAGGTTGTCTTTTTGTGCTTAGGACCAAATATATTTTCATATTTAAATGTTGTGGCACCAGTTGTCTGTCTGTTTGTTTGCAATATTTGTAGCTATCATTCAAGCTCATGTTACTGGCAAGCCAAGGTTACTGACAAGCCCCTTCAAACAAAGCTCTTGTTTGACAACTGATAGTCTTCTTATTATGATAAGCTTGGTAGCTTGTAAGCTACTTTCTTACTTTTATAAAGAATATTTAATGCCAATATTCATTTATATGCAGCTGAGATATTGAATCAGGGAATAGTGATACAAAATATAAGGATGAAATGGGATAATGTGATGCTTTATTGTCTAATGTAAACAGCTTGCATATTATAATCAAAGCATATCAGTTTTATTTTATCACATTTATGTCCCTCATTAGTTTTATAACTGTTTAAATATTTTGAATCAGCAGGTATAGATAAAAAAAGATTTCTTCCTTACTTACCACTTGCTCAACTGTAAAAAGAAATTCACATAAAAATGGGAAAAATGTTAGGTTTCTCTACTTTTTCTAGGTCAAGGGTCGGGACTTTTTTAGGCATCCTGTGAACCAAAGAAGAGTGGCCTTAGGAGGTCGTTTAAGAATTGTCATTGAAAAACATGAATTCAATTGGTCAGTAAAAGTCAGGGAATTTTGTTTCACCAAAGTGCTAACAACCCAGCAAATTCTTCAATGTTTGTTCAGATTATATCTCCAGGGTGTCACAAGTTTGCATGCCTCTATAGCTAGCTGCTTGAACTAACAGATATTTGACGGCATATTGTTGTGATGATATCTCTTTTGTTCATACTGCACTGAGTAATAACCGTATTTTCGACTTATATGTTGAGCAGTTTGTTCAGAAGCTTCAAAGCACAGTAGTCAATAGAATTCTCAAATAAGTGGCATGAACACTTGAAATTAACATGAAAGTAAAAGATTAAAACATTTGAGGTGGCTGATGCAGGGTTTTAAAGAAGGTGGGTTTTGGGCTTCTTAGACACAAAAATAAGTAGATAGAACTATAAACTTCCATCAATTTCTGTAACTAAAGTAGGAAATAGCTCTTAATGTACAAACAACAAGATTATACCCTTAAAAAGCAGTATAGATCTAAACGAGGGCCTCCCAAATTTTAAGAAAACTGATTAAAAGTCCCTAAAATCCCAATCATCGAGACCCACTTATGTAGATGTTAAATTAAAACCCTGTTGATGCAAACAAATAATTCACAAAGTTGTATTCAGTACGCAGACAAAAAAACCCAAAAAACTTTGTATTGTGTGAGCAGTTTCTCACTTTTCCTAGGCAATCAATTTGTAGCTTACAGTTACTGGACTCATTACTGATGAATTTTTAATGAAAGTGTCTGTTATTATATTTTCAAAAGTTAATGAAAGCTCTTGCAGAGGGTATTGATCACATTTGATTATATTTCTTTTAACTTCTGGATAGGACACAATTTTTTATGAATTTTAAAGCAAGTCCTCATTTTAATTGTATGGTCCTCAGAGTGCCATTAGTCAGAGTTGTCGAAGTCTAGCTCTTTACCTCTATGTAGAAATTCTAGTGTAAGTCCTCATAAGGTCTGGTCCTTGCGTTGTTAAAAATCAGTTTCTATTGGCTCAACTATTATAAAATTCATAGGTAAATCATTAAACCTTTTAGATATATATTGATATCTTTGGCTGACCTATGGAAAAGTGCAGAAGGAAATCGGCTTGTCTTTCACCGTAAATGTATAAGGGGGGATCCAGAAATTCTTACAATGGGCCTATAACTTGGGTATTACTAGCTTGTTCTGTGTATATTGATTTGTGAGTGTAGTTGAGTAGCTACGAAGAGCATATACATTAATTATTTTTGAAAAATAGTATTAAGCAGCATTTTATTTCATTACCATAATAACATATGTATGCTCACGTTGGGAAGCGTAAATAAATATTGAAAATCTGCTACATTGATCAAAAACTCTGAAATTGTTCCTAAATTTTATTTGAACTTAATTGCCAGAAGTAAATAAGACACAAATAGGGAATCGATTGTAATACTTTAAAACATTTTTGAAGAGTTTTTACGTACATAGAATATTTTGAATAAGACTTAATATTCAAGTAAATAGTGACCTGACGTCAACACCAGAATGTGAATTCCATTTATTTTTCGAATTTTTACTTGATCACGAGTTAATACCAACTGTAACATTTCAGATAATTTGGAAAAATATTGTAATGCCAAAAAATGAAGTTTTCCACAAGTCATGCTCCCCCACCTATATGCAGGTTCCATGTTTTAGAATAGTCACTTTACAGGCGCTATATAACTTACACATTCGAAAATTTGTACATTTATTACACAGATGATGCATTAAATGAATGTATCAATTTTATTTTGATAGAGAACTTCTCTAGATATTTATAACCCCATTTTACGCATTTTTGGATCAACCTTAGTATAGGTCTGATGAATTGGATATCAGAGTACAAAGCATTCATTTGACTAATCATAAGGACTGTGGACAAATAGACCAACCCATACTCGTAATTCTGTGGGTAGACTTTACAGTATCACTGAAGTCATTAAATACAAAAGTAATTAGACACTGAAACACTTAATACATTTATTATTTGCTGGTTCATCAGGAAAAGATTCTCACTTGGCCTCTAGACATTCATATGAAGGAAAGTGGTTTTTTAACTCACCTGGCACATTATGCTCAAGGTGAGCTTTTGTGATCATAGAATGTCCATCGTGCATTATGCGTCATTCAGTTTCAATTATTTAAGTGTTTACACTTTAGAGGCCACAAAAAAGATCCAATCTCCATGTACCCTTT
Organism: Fragum whitleyi; assembly: GCA_948146395.1. Classification (NCBI taxonomy): domain Eukaryota; kingdom Metazoa; phylum Mollusca; class Bivalvia; order Cardiida; family Cardiidae; genus Fragum; species Fragum whitleyi. The sequence goes on from OX411560.1 coordinate 18,841,588, forward strand.
TGAAAATGGGGAGGATCCATACCATTTCACATGAAAAGGGGCTTTGATGACAATTTTCTTGTTTGCACTCTAGTTCCCACAAATATGGCCAAAATTTCATGAAACTTAGAATGTTAGTCAGGTCACAACAATGAAACCTTTTGAAAATGGGAAGGATCCATGCCATGCCATGGAAAAAGTTGCCTCAATGATAACTTTCTACACTCTAGAGGCCACAAATATGGCCCAATCTTCATGAAACATGGTCAGAATGTTGGCCAGGTCACAAGGATGAACTCAATTGAAAGTGGGAGGGATCCATGAATTTATATGGAAAATGGGTCTTAATAACAATTTTCTTATTTACACTTGGATCCATGGCATATCATGGGAAAAGGGGCCTTAATTATAATTTTTATGTTTACTCTGTAGTGGCATTAAGTGTGGCCTTATCTACTTGAAATTTAGTCAGAATATTTTTAAGGCCACAAGGTTGAAGCCTATAGATAGAAAATTTGAAGGATCTCAGCCAATTCACAGGACAAGAGGCCTTGATGAAGATTTTTTTCACTCAGTTTCATTACATACCCCTACGTTCAAATAAGGTCTGTGCCAAGGCATATCTTTTTTACAAAAAAAAATAATAATAAAAGATAAAGCAGGAAACAATTCGACCAAAATCTTTGTTGAAAGCATTCAATGGCATTGATATCATGTAGAAAAGATCTCCTTTTTGACATCTGTCTATTTGATTGATGTAATGTCTCAGGGATCAAAGAGACTCAGCTGAGCGATCTAGGACCATCATGGTCCTCTTGTTTATTGTTCAAATATATGCTCATTAGAGATCTATGTCCTTCGTTAGTCTGCTAGCATAAAGGCCCAACCCCGGGGTATCAAATAAAATGCTTAAAGTGAGCTTTTGTGATCACTCACTGACACATCCATGTGTCCACCAGTGTGCCCATTTGCATTTTCTTCAAGTAACTTCACAGAAAACTCAAGTATTGTCATCACAAAGCTTTTCAGCCATGGCATGGTAAAAGTTTCACTTATTGTTTATTGTACAAACTTTAAAATGCTCTTAACAAGTCTTATTTATGTTATTTCTTTGACATGAGGAAAAATTACTATTCCTGTGGCAGATTCTTGGGCCAGCAAAATTTCTTAAATAAATAGGGGTTACACTAGTTAAAATTTTTGTCACTTATCTCATTTAATACAGACCTAACTTGATTGATAAGTATAGCTGAATACCAATATATGTATATTGGTGTTATTGTTAACAAAAGGATTTGAAGTAGTGTATTTACAAGCAATATTCATTACAGGAAGACATGATCATAATGGAACAGATACTATACAGAAAATACTACATGAAAAACGAATGGATATTAAATGAACACAGAACCTGAAGAAGATACCCATAATGTCTGAGTTTACTTTAAAAAATGGATTTTACTGGTATGTATAGAAATTAATAAGTTTTTGCACTAACAGTAGTCTGGCAGTTTGAGCCTCCTATATTACAATGCCGGACTCTCTAAAATTGCAAGGTAGCTATCCAACAGACTTCTTAGAACAAGGGAATTCAATCTGAAGGGGAACTTCCGAAGTATTACTCAATTGTTCACATTTTGTAATCTTTGTCGTGATATGAGAAACTAAACAATAGCGTCAAATCATTCAAAAACAGCCCGCGAGCTGTTTAGTGTCCGGAGGCAACCTTGGTAAGAATTGAATAGCCCTTCAAAACCTTGTTGTTTTTACCCCTTCCCATGCACAATGAAAGGCCGTATTTGATTGAAGCCAGTACACTACTCTGACACTTGAGGTCAAAGAGGGCCACCTGACTTGAAAGTCACTTGATCATGTAAATGTAACGAGATTAATACAATATTTTTATGCCCCCGCATCGAGAGATCGGGGACATATTGTTTTACTCATGTCCGTCTGTCTGTCCGTCCGTCCGTCCGTCCAAAAACTTAACCCGAAAACTTAACCTTGCCAATATCTTCAAGCCTATTCAAGATACAAAGCTAATATTTGGCATGATGATAGATCTTAATGATCTGCATCTGCTGGTACCAAAGTCAAGGTCATGTGACAAGGTCAAGGTCATCTGTCAAGGTCAAACTTTGAAAAAAATGCTGTTACGGGGGCATTCATGTTTCACAAACACATCTTGTTTATTATGAGCTTTGATAAATTTCCTTGTTTTGCAAATATGACTATATCAAAGTCTGTTTATTGTCCCATATTAACTTACTGTTTTTAAGCTTGCCTAAGAACATCATGCTCAAGGTAAGCTTTTTTGATCATTGAATGTAGCTCGTGCGTCGCCTGTCACAAGGATGAACCCTATCAAAAGTGGGAATGATCCATGCCATATCAAGGGAAAAGGGGCCTGAATGACAATTTTCTTGTTTACACTCTAGGAGCCACATATTTGGCCCAAAATGGCTTAAGTCAAATGGCCATTAATTTCGTCAAAAGCCATAACCAGTATTGGCCTAAATATTGAATTGCTTATATTTTTATACGCCGGAGGCAGACGTATATTCGCGTCATCTTCTCTGTCTGTCTGTCCGTACGTCCGTCCAATTTTCTTGTCAATGCAACTCCTAAGTTTCTGGCTAAATCTTCTTGAAACTTGGTCAGTGTTATCACCTCAATTGGTAGATGTGCATGACGGAAGGATTTTATGGTTGGTTGATTTTTGCCTGAGTTATGCCCCTTAAAATCTTAGTCTCTGGGGCTTATTGAATTTGCAGCCTTGTAAATGCAACTTTTCCTAAGTTTCTGGTTGGATCTAAATGAAACTTGGTGGATTTTATAACCGAAATTGGTAGATGAGCATGAAGTAAGGATTTTATAGTTCATTAATTTAACCCAAAATTATGCCCCCTTAAAACTTAGTATCTGGGGCTTATTGAAATTGCAGCCTTTTGAATGCAACTCCTTCTTACTTTTTGTCTTAATTTAAATGAAACTTGGTCAATGTCATCACCATAATTTGTAGATGTACATGGATCAAGGATTTTATGGCTCATTTATTTCCCTGAATTATGCCCCCTTAAAACTTAGTGTCTGGGGCTTATTGAAATTGCAGCCTTGTGAAGGCAACTCCTCCTAACTTTTTGTCTTGATTTAAATGAAACTTGGTCATTTTGAATTTGGTTCTGTCAAAATAAGCAGTGTCTACAATTATTTTCATGAAACAGCAGCAAAGTGGCGACGTATTTTGTGACTATGGCACTCTTGTTTTTTTCATTTCGTTCCCTGACGTCAAATTAATTTCACAAACAGGGAAGATTTAGTGAAGTTTATACAGGGTTTTTTTTTCATAAAATTGGAAAGAGGCCCTTAAGCCTTTCATTTTGGGAAATTTCATGTGAACTTTGGTGAAATTGGGAAAGTTTTAAATTATAACAAGTTTCAAGAAAAAAACATCTAAGCTCTTATCATATGGTCAACACAAAGATTTTTATTAGCTCCACTGGCTGAAAGCCACTGGGGCTATTGTCATGGCGTTGTGTCTGTTGTGCGTGCGTCTGTCCGTCCGTGCAAGCGTCTGGACGTGAACTTTTTCTTTAAAAATTTTCTCTTCAGAAACTACTGAATGAATTTCAACCAAACTTCACAGGAATGATCCTTGGATGACCTGTTAATCACCAAAGTGTAGTTCAGAGCTCAATTAGAAGTATGCAGAGGTGCTGTCAGGCTGTTATTGACAGTGTAGGCTTTCATGCTTATTATTGAACGAAATGCAATTGAAAGAACTCCTTTTTGGTCAAATTCGATTTTTTCAAATTTCAAGAAAACAGACCAATTTCTAGGGTCTCCCTGTTTGGTCTACTTTTAAAGTCTTCTTATCATTATAAAGCTTTACTTTTTTCTTCAAATTTGATAAACTGATAACAAGCAACCACTTTCCAACATTCTTATAATTCAATTTCATTTTTCCTGAAAATATAGTATAAAAAAGTTTTGGTGCTAAGCAAACTTTGAGTAGTATATTTAGTTTGTTATTGCCCTTTGTTGATTGACCAAGAAAAGGCTACTGACCTGCTTTTAACGGGGCATAAATGCTTTATAAACATCTCTTGTTTCTTCTAAATTTATAATTGTGTTTTACTCTATCATGTTATGATTAATGTTTATTACTATACCTGAATTGAAAATGGATTCAGATGATGTGCAAGCATTTCCACATTCTCTCAGCCTGATATTACTAGTCCTACTAAACACTGCAAAAGATATGCAAGGACTCACAAAGACACGCAAAGACACCACAAAGACATGCAAAGACACACAAAGACACTAAATTGGCGAAGTGGAGTTATTTTTTGTGTGCTCTAGATTCCCATAATTATCCCAATCCCTAGTGGCCCTTTGTGTGGTGTGTATGGATTTCAAAATAATGATTACGGCCATGTCGAAAAGAAAAAAAAAATTCTGCGCATTGCGACACCTTTTCTTGCAAACTGACTACATCTTTAAACAGATTGTCATGCGCAGATTAAGGAGAGCAGAGGTACAGTCATAGGCAGTTCCAATTTTATTTTGTATAGGGGCACCAATGGAAAATGTTATCTTTTTATAATTCCTCAGTATGCAATTAAATTTTTGTAAGTAAAGAGAGCACAACATTTTGCTAGTCCACTGGCCAAATGATTTTTTGAATAAAGTTTTACGAACAGATCATCATATGTTTGCCAGAACTCCAGTTGCTCCCCCCGCCCCTCTGGATCCACGCATGACAGTTTCATAAAAGATGTAGTTGCAATGTTTAGCGCCGGGTCGGTCATTTGAGCATAAACATAATATATTGATGATCCTATGACCATGTAACTTATTTTGAGATAACTTGACCCTTCAATGATTTTTCAAACTGATTTTGGCAAGTTGAAAAAAGAAAAACACATAAAAAATATTTCATAGGCGCCAATGATTATCTTTGACTGTCCTTGCATGTCTTTGTGGTGTCTTTGCATGTCTTTTGAAGTATTTAGTAGGACCGTATATTTCCTTCATTGAGAAAACAGCTCTTAACTCACATCAATTTTTTTTAATGCATAAGGCAAATTGATTCTTTACACTACTGGAATAGATAGAGTAAAGTATGAATCCATATGCCTTCTGAAATAGGAGCTGGGTTGGTTCATTTTTAAGGATATTATATAGTACCCTGTAATTGTATTTATTACAGAAAAATGGAACTAGAAAAAGACCAGAGCAAAGATGAAGTTGCAGATATTGATGCTGAAAGAGAAAACAGAAAAGCCACTTCAGTGTCGCAACAAAGCTGCGCAAAACAAATAGGGAATGAAAACCACAGTCACTCAAGCAAGCTACCCAAACCATTTTAAGGATAACAGGTGAAATTATAACAAACAAAATGGAAGGACAGTGAGAAGGCAGCTGTTGGAAAGTATTTCAGTATTGAAAGACTTCATAGAAAAAGTGAAATTCTGGAAGTTCAAAGAAAGGAATGTATCCTTAAAAAGGGACAATGGACCCTAATAAAGTTTTTTTAGCTCACCTGAGCACGAAGTGCTCAAGGTGAGCTATTGTGATCGTAAAATGTTCGGCGTCCATCGTGCGTAGTCCACATTTTCTTTAAACATCTTCTCCTCCTTTACCAGTGGACCAATCTTGATGAAACTTGGCAGGTATGTTCCTTGGGTCAACCTCCAGGGTTTTAAAGGACGCAGATTTTGCCAGTTTGGGACTCTCAAATAAGCAGCCAGGACCCTCAAAACTTTCAATTTTGAGTCCTATGGACCCTCTAGGGAACATCATCAAAATAGAATTGAAGACTGTGATAAACAGTCTTCAATTCTTTCCTGAAGTTGAGTGCAAAGTCATTATCCAACAATTCTCAACCTTGAAACAGGGAATAGCTTTAAATGCACTGGAAATCTAGAACATATCTCTACAATAAATATTCTTTGTCTACAGCAGGGACTCCAAAACCTTATGAAAGGACCCCTTAGATTCCAATAGTTGAGTCCTTTGGACCCTGTTTTCTTGATGTAAGACTAAAACTCTGAAGCTCTACCAAAGTTGTTCAAATAAATGAAATCCACCCTTAACTTTCCCTTTACCCCTAACAAAAAGGATGAAAATCTTCAAAAATCTTCTTGCCGCGGCAATAGCGCAGTTGGTAGCGCGCCGGACTTCTAATACAGGGGTCTATATTCGCACAGGTTTGATCCCCGGCTGCGGCACTTATCCTTTCTGACATTTGTCTTCCACCAATAGGTAGATAATCATAAACCTATGTGGAATAGCAACTGGAGGCTAGGAAAGGGATGTGGTTGTAGTACTGGTGTGAGAAATACCAGGAATCCATCGTTAGGTGCTCCAGCATCGTGATATAACTGAGAGATTGTTGAAAGCGACGTAAAATCCAAATTCAAATCAAATCAAAAATCTTCTTCCCTGAAACCAGAAGGCTGACAGCTTTCATATTTGGTATGAAGCATCATGTAGTAGACCTCTACCAAGCTTGTTAATATCAAGACCCTAGGATCATATTTACGCTCTACCCGGGTGCAACCCTTTTTACATAGAATCAAAGAGCGAAAGTCTTAAAAAATCTTCTTCTCTGAAACCAGATGGAAGACATTTTTCCTATTTGGTATGTAGCATCACCTAGTGGGCCTCTACCAAGTTTATTCATATTAAAACCCTGAGGGCATATTTGGGCTTTGCCCGGGCGCATCCCTTTAAGCTCTTCTGAAAACGAAGGGTAAAAAAATTAAAATCTTCAAAAATCTTCTTCTCTAAAACCAGAAGGCAGACAGCTTTCATATTTGGTATGTAGCATTATCTAGTAAACCTCTACCAAGTTTATTCATATCAATACCCTAGGGTCATATTTGTGCTCCACCCTGGCGTAACCCTTTTTACATAAAATCAAAGAGCGAAACTCTTTAAAAACCTTCTTTTCCGAAACGAGAGGGCATACAGCTTTCAAATTTGGTATGTACATGTAGCATCATCTAGTGAGCCCCTACCATGTTTGTTCATATCTATTCTGGCTCCACCCGTGCGCATCCCTTCTAGCTCATCTGAGCAAAATGGGTGAAAATAGGAAAACCTTCAGAAATCTTCTTCTCTGAAACCAGAAGGCAGACCGCTTTCATATTTAGTTTGTAGCATCATCTAATGGACCTCTACCAAGTTTGTTCATACCAACTCCCTTGGATCACATTTGGGCTACACCCAGGTGCATCCCGTTTTACATTAAATCAAAGAGTGAAAAGGCAAATCTGTCTTGCTTTTGGCTGAAAACATTCTATGGTATTGATCTTATGTCGAAATTTTCTCCTTTTTGACATCTGCCTATTTAATTAATGTGACGTCCCAGGGGTCAAAGAGACGCAGGTGAGCGATCTAGGACTATCATGGTCCTCTTGCTTATGAAAAATCAGACGGTCTCCATGATTAAGGGGAAAGACATTCATAATGATAATTAGGACTTTTTTTAGAGTTAACTTCTTGTGCCGGGTATAGTTCATTCATAACTTCAGAGTGCTCTCATTAAAGCAGACTTTCAGAAATTTTGTAATTTCAGGAATCATAATTTTTTAGCTCCACTAGCTGAAGACCATTTGTGCAATTTTTGTGGCGCTGTGTCCGTCCTATGTCCGTCTTACATCCGGTCGTTAACTGTTTCTTTGAAAATCTTCTCCTCAGAAACTCAACCAATTCAACCAAACTTCACAGGAATGATCCTTTGGTGACCCTCTTTCAAAGTTATTCAAGGAATTTAGATCCAATGAAGAATATGGATTTAATGGGCATGGCTAATTTCCAAGTATGGTAAAAAAATGTGTTTTCTCAGATTCTAATTGATGGATACTTATTAAATTTTACATGAATGATCCTTGGGTGACCCTTCAGCAGTCTACAAAAAATTATTGTGTTGGGATGAAAAATATATGTTTTATGGGCGGGGGTCATTTTTAGCTCGACTATTCACAGAATAGGGGGGCTATTCCAGTCACCCGGGTATAGGCGACAGCATAATGCTTAGGTTAAGTATTCAGGTACAATTGCTTAAATTTCTGCTTCTACCAAAACTATTGCTTTGAAACTCTGCACTTGCTTCTGTGACCATAATATTAGCCTTAATTACTCTGATATTGAATTTAGAGATTTTAACCCGGACTAGAAATTGCTGGTTAAATTTTTACACGCAAATGTTGTATATCCGTTATATCTCTATTTGTACTAAAGCTATTGCTTTGAATCTTTGGACATTCTTATGTGATCACAAAATAGGCCTCTAGACACGGATTGGGGTAGGGTGCGTTACCAAATGTGCTTATTACGTTTTGTTTTGATGTGAGTTGAATTACAATTTATTTTCATTTTTGCCTTTGAAAAGTAAACAAAAAGTGACGTCACTTGCAATGTTGGGTTGTTGCTTTGTACCTGAATGCTCCTTTGGTGACCCTTTTCACAACTCCTGTTCGAAATTGTATTGGCACATTAATATGGCCATGGCATGGAGGGGCTTATTATGATCCCGAAATCTTTGAACAATAACTCCTTTCGAACAACCTGGCCAATTTCAATGAAATCCCTACCAAAATGTTCCTTGATCTTTCAAAAATTCTTCCCAAAATTTTAATATGTCCAAAAATATTCATGTGGTAGAAAAGTCAAATCTTTGACATCTCCTCATCTAATGGACTGATTTCAATGAAACTTTACCAGAATGTTCCTTGGGTGACCCTTTCCAAAATTGCTCACAAAATTTTGATTGGCCATAAATGTAGGTGTCGCAGGACCCAAAATCTTTCCAACCCTGGTTCTTGGCAGATTAAAGTTCTGCTTCTTTATACATGGTACCTGGGTTAATAGACAGTACTAAGGATAAAATTTCCTTTTGCTGAGGGATTGATTGCATGGAGTTTAAAAAAATGACAGTCTGGCAAAATCTTACAACTTGTTTGGTTCAGAGAAGTATATAGGGGTGGTACAGAACAGAAACTACCAAAAGCATTGATGTTTGCGTGTTTGCCCGGTTTCGGCACTTTCAATATGTTACTAAAGAGGAAAACACTTCAAAAGCAGGCTTTAGCTCGTATGAGCAATGGCTTCTGTTTTTAAATGTTTTCTTCGGTTTAATATGGTTCATTTAACTTTCAATCAGCCATTATAACCTTTAAAACAACTCCCATTCTGAGGTTGCTTTTGTAAGTTTCAATACAGTAGCTTAGTATCAAATTCCTTCAGTTGCACTTTTGGTTATGTTCCTTATTATAAAACTAAAGAGGATAATAAGGTAAAAACATAAGCCATTGCTCGTATGAGCTATACGAGCTATGGCTTCTGTTTTTACAATTTTTAGCTCCACTGGCCGAAGGCCAGCGAGCTATTGTCATGGCGGATTGTCTGTCTTGCGTGCGTGCATCCGTCCATCAGTGTGTAATTTTTTTCTTTCAACATCTTCTCCCCCAAAACCAATGGGTGGATTTTTACCAAACTTGATAGAAATGATCCTTGGGTGGCCCTTTTCTTAAATTGTTCAAAGAATTTTGATTGGCCCCCAAATATGGGGTGGCAGGGCGTGGCATTTTTTCACTTCGAGATCTTTGAAAATCTTCTCCTCCCAAACCATTGGGCTGATTTCATGAAACTTGGCATGGATGTTCCTTGGGTGGCCCTTTACTTAAATTGTAAATATGGGCGTGGCAGGGGGGGGGGGCTTATTTTGAGCCTGAAAGCTTTGAATGACATCTCCTCCTGAACCACCGGACCGATTTCAATAAAACTTTAACAGAATGTTCCTTGGTTGACCCTTTACTTAAATTGTTCAAGAATTTTTTATTGGTCCCTAAATATGGGCGTGGCAGGGTAGGGCCTGTTTTAGCCTGAAATTTTAGAATGACATTTTCTCCTTAACCACTTGGCTGATTTCAATGAAACTTTACCAGAATGTTCCTTGAGTCTCTTTTCAAAAATTATTTGCTAAATTTTGATTGGCTCATAAATTTGGGTGTCGCAGGGCGAGGCTTATTTTGAGGCAAAAAACTTTGAACAAAATCTCCTCCGGAACCACTCAACCAATTTCAATGAAACTTTACCAGAATGTTGCTTGGGTGACTATTTTCTTAAATTGTTCAAGAAATTTCGATTGGTTCATAAATATGGGTGTAGCAGGCGTGGCCTATTTTGAGCCCGAAATCTTTGAACGACTTTTTCTGAATCTTATGTTTTAATACGATGGGTAAAGGGTTGCACGTTTATTGTGACTGAGTATTTTGGTGCAATATGGACCAGAACCAGTCAATCATGATTAAATAGGTCCTGGAAGATTTCGGAGTGTTAATGTGTTCATTTAAAGTAAGCTTTATTTAATGAAAGTCTAAAGATTTTAAAGCCTGTGGAGCGATACAGGCCGTCTTTGGCCTCTTGTTTCTTCAGTTTATTAAGATTCATTTCACGCTCAATCAGCCTGTCTAACGTTTTAAAAAGCGTTATTTTTTTTGATTGTGCGGTTCAATTATGGTTCTGTTTTGGGTTTTGAGGTTGCTTTTGTTAGTTTCTTTTCCGTAGCATAATTTTAAATTCCTTAGGTCAATAATTATCCATTGAAAACATTATGATGTTTGGCCAAACAGCTTGCATTGTCATTACAACCATTGGTTGAATTGAATAATGAATTTATGTGTGTCATTATGATTGGTGAGCAATCACAGGCAATCATGGTTCTCTTGCTATGTACAGAATAAAATATTTTCAAAAGTTAAATTATGTCATGTTTGAAGTTTACTTACATTGACTTGACACCCCCGTCCCCGAAATTCAACACGAATATGTGGAGGTCATGGATTCGAGACCTTGTCCCAAATGCCTACCTGGCAAAATAATTTGCCTCTATATTTGTGTAGATCTGAGAAGGAAATCAGCAGTTTGGAAAGAATGTTGCCAATGTACTGGTGTGAGTAAGCCAAGAAAGGTCTTAAAAAAGAAGTTTAGCCTAAATCAAACAAACACCCGTCCTCATAGAGCATGTTCCTGAGATGTGAAGTTCTTGTGCTCAATCCATTGTTAGGTGCTTCAACGGCCGCTATATAACTGAAAGATTGTTGAAAGTGGCATAAAATCCCATTCAAATAAATACAACTCTTGCAGGGTCATACAAAACTTCACATGGCAGTTGTGGATACCTTTCTTGGCACCCAAAGCAGTATAAGGGGCCCGCCTGCGCCAGAAAAATGTGACTGGTCAAGCGATAGCCAGTAAGAACAGTCACCCGTATATAACTGAATACTTTTCTTGGCATTGTTGAATTATACTTATAGACCAGTAATCCTAAGAAGTTCTTGTTGCTAGAACTTTTTGGATGGGAGTGGTAGATGTAATGGTACAATCCTTGGCTGCGTCCTACATGTACCTTAAACGTTCATCTAATGGTGAGATACAGGACATATTCTCGGGGAAAGCAGCTTTTATCAGCTCGGCTGTTTTCGGAGAAAAACTGAATGTATTATGTTCACCTTAGCGTCGTAGGCGTTGATAATGGCATTGGCGTGACAAACTTTAACCTTGGTCATATCTCTTGTTATTAAAGATAGCTTCCTGAAAATTGACATTTGTGTTCATCATCACAAGAGCTACCCAGACTATCAAAGGGGGGGGGTAACTCTGGAAGCATTTTGTTTGAGTTATGCCCCTTTTTCGACTTAGCTTTTTTGCATTTTGCAGCATCTACATCCGGGCATTGCACCCTTAGGCAGTGCTCTTATTTGCAGATTTCGTTTTGGTTTGGATGCATTCAACACTATATAACTAAACTGGAAAACTTGAAGAAAAACGAAGCCATTGCTCTTATGAGTAATGACTTTTTATGCCCCCGCATCGATAGATCGGGGGCATATTGTTTTACCGTTGTCCGTCTGTCTGTCCGTCCGTCCGTCTGTCTGCAAAAGTTAACCAAAAAATTTAACATTGCCGATATCTTCAAGCCTATTAAGGAAACGAGGCTAATATTTGGTATGATGATAGATCCCAATGATCCACATCCGCTGGTACCAAAGTCAAGGTCATGTGACAAGGTCAAGGCCGTCTGTCAAGGTCAAACTTTGAAAAAAATGCTGTTACGGGGGCATTCGTGTTTCACAAACACATCTTGTTTTGCAATGTTGTCTCCAGTTTATTACTGAGCATTTTTTATTCAAGCAGCTTTTTAAAAGATTTCACACAGATTTTTGATATACGCCGCCGATGTTTGACGTATATACGTATTCTCTTCTCCGTCTGTCCTTCCGTCTTGATACCAGAATGTACGTTTATCCGTTCGTACGTTACAGGCTTGTAAACGTAGCTCCTCCGTCATTTATGAACTGATCAAGATGAAACTTTTACAAAATATTCTTAGCCACCTGGCATTGCCCATATTGTCGCAGTTGGGTGAATTTCAGCCGCGACATGTAACAGGGGCCTTTATGTGACAAAAATGTGAATGCAAGTTCTCGCTCATTGATAGACCGATTTGGATGAAACATTTACAAAATGTTCCTATTCATTTGAATTTACGCAAATTTTCGCAGTTTGGTTAATTACAGGGGCCTTCATGTATAACATCTTTTTAAAGCAACTCCTAGTAATTTCTTTTATAACAAATTATACATTTGAAATGAATGAAAACTTCCAGTTAAGGGTTGATTTTGTTGATATACACCATCACGATAAAGTGGTCTTTCATTTTATTGATAATCATTTTTTGCGTATCTTGTGTCAACGGCATTCTAATAAATACTAACTCCGTGGTGGCCCAGTGGTAGAGCACTGCCCTTTGAGTTGAAGGTCGCGGGTCCAATCCCAGCAGGGTTATGCTTTAAAAGTTTTAAGCATGGTAGTAATGGCTTAGCATTCAGAAATAAGGGGTTAGCATTACGAATGGCCCACCAGTGTCGGGACTGGTCATGTACTGGTAAAAATATCCAGGCAAGCACGAATCTTAAAAATCAAATCTATCAAGTATATACTATTATTAGGCAAAAGAAGCTAATTATTTTTTCTTAATAAGTCTTCGTTCAAAAATAAGGCATAGAATAAAATTCATTATATTAAAAGCTCAATCACCTTACCTTGTAATGACATAACATTTTGTTTGGTTGGGTGATAGAAGTCATTGTAAAATAAATTTTGTTATAATCCGAAATTTATTTTTCAATCAAGTGTGTTTGAAATGAGAGGTATGTTATACTTTCAACAAATCAAAGTCCGCAATTCGTTAGCTGCAACCCAGACCAAGAAAAAAATTGGAAAACATTGTCTTTTTTGTGTGACCTATGACTACAGGAGAAACATAAAGAATAGGAGGCATGGTAAAATGGTGTTTAAATTCAACTGGCAAACCATTTTATCTAGCGAATATGCTCAAATATTGTCTGGTGTGAAAAGAACGATGTATCAAACTGATTATTTTCTCACATATCCTACATTTTGTAACTCAATGGGAATTATTAGTCTATATTTTATGCATTTCTGAAGAAAAACGTGTTGTATGTGTTGTTCCTAGGAACCATTTTTCTGCACACATAAGCTTTATCACTGTCTTCTAGGGCCATATGCCGCGCACAATTGTAGAACATTTTCCTAGTCTATGTTTCAGCTAATGAGACATGAGAAAAATCGCTACATTGACAATATTTTTAGCTTTGTGTGAATTAAGAGCTTTTTGAGTTTTTCTCATGTTGCGCTTTAAATTCAATGAAATAACGGTAACTTATCGCCAAAATCATCTGGAAAGTTGCTTAAAAATTCACATAGCAAATTTCACGAACATTCAAACACCACAGAAAAAATACCTTTGTTTTTAAAGTGGCCGGCTAGAAGTTTTGGCTAGTATATATAGGGATAGTTGACGGGACTGGAAAGATTAAAAAAAGAAGTGAAAAAAGCATGTTTTTATATGATGTATTTCTGAAGTTTTATGTTCTCGTGTTGGTGGTTAGTATAGGGGTCTGTGTAAAATAGTCCTGTATTTGACGCGTGATTAAGAAGTGCATGCAAGTTCTTAATTTGATGGCAAATCGGGTGACTGTGTATTATATGCTAATGAGGGTACCTCTAATTGACGTGAGATTAAAACGTGTATGCAAGTCCTCTAATTGTTGGTAGGAAATGAAAAGTCTGTATTTACTATTATTAGGCAAAAAAAGCTACCATTATTTTCTTAATAAGACTTCGTTCAAAAATGAGGCATAGAATTTTAACGAAATTCATTATATTAAAAGCTCAATCACCTTACCTTGTAAAGACATAACATTTTGTTTGGTTGGGTGATAAAAGTCATTGTAAAATAAATTTTGTTATAATCCGATATTTATTTTTCAATCAAGTGTGTTTGAAATGAGAGGTGCGTTTTTCTTATATATACGGATAGTTGACGGGACTGGAAAGATTAAAAAAAGAGAAGTGAAAAAGCATGTTTTAATATGATGTATTTTTGAAGGTTTTATGTTCTCGTGTTGGTGGTAGTATAGGGTTCTGTGTAAAATAGTCCTGTATTTGACGTGTGATTTAGAAGTGCATGCAAGTTCTTGTTTTGATGGCTAATCGGGTGATTGTGTATAATATGCAAATGAGGGTACCTCTAATTGACGTGAGATTAAAACGTGTATGCAAGTACTCTAATTGCTGGTAGGAAATGATAAATCTGTATATACTATTATTAGGCAAAAAAAGTTAATTATTTTTTCTTAATAAGTCTTCGTTCGAAAATAAGGCATAGAATTTTAACTAAATTCATTATATTTAAAGCTCAAACATCTTACCTTGTAATGACATCACATTTTGTTTAGTTGGCTGATAGAAGTCATAGTAAAATAAATTTTGTTATAATCCGATATTTATTTTTCAATCAAGTGTGTTTGAAATGAGAGGTGCGTTTTTCTTATATATACGGATAGTTGAAGGGACTGGAAAGATTAAAAAAAAGAAGTGAAAAAGCATGTTTTTAATACGATGTATTTTTGAAGGTTTTATGTTCTCGTGTTGGTGGTAAGTATAGGGGTCTGTGTAAAATAGTCCTGTATTTGGCTTGTGATTTAGAAGTGCATGCAAGTTCTTGATTTGATGGTTAATCGGGTGACTGTGTATAATATGCAGATGAGGGTACCTCTATTTGACGTGAGATTAAAACGTGTATGCAAGTCCTCCAATTATTGGTAGGAAGTCTGTGTAAAATATGTAAATGAGTTGTCCTCTAATTTGCGTCCCCTAAAATATAGTAAAGTAGGAACAAGTCCTCAGATGTTTTTTAGGGTATTGCATGGAAGGTAAAGAAAATTTGAATAGAACATCATTTGTAAGTCTATCTATTCATACTACGACTTTCCTGCGCTCTTCTTTGCGGCACGTTTAACTATGGTCCTCTGAATGGGCCAATAAGTCTTGGTCCTCATAGATACAGGTATACACGTATGTGTGTGTGTGTGTGTGTGAATTAATTAAAGAGATGAAGATGGGATGAAGGGGGGCATTTAATTTCTCGAAATTTTGAAACAAAAAACCTTTGGTTTTTGTCGTGCGGTTACGGTGATGATAAGAACAATGGTACTTATTAAATATGATAAATGTTAAATCATTTTACCCTTTAAGATAAAATACGGTATAGCAAAATAAAAGCATTATGATCTGACCGCCTTTTTTATGCACGCTTTAACAAAACTTTTCTTAAACTATCTAGAAGTTCGTCAGTCATTGGATTTTTTAGTTGATCTAATTCATGAATAGTAAACAAATGGAATATATTTTTGGGTTTATGAAATGACAACTATTTTTCTTTCCAAATCGGTATAACCCCGATAATAATATGACATACGTCGCGTGAGAGAAATTACCCCGTCGGTTATTTTTGATATTGCGCAATTGTTATTTCACTAGTGCAGTAACTATGCAAAATAACTTATAAAATGATATATTTTATAACCGAGAAAAATGACGTCATTATAGATAAGAAAGCGTACCTTTACGAATTCGGGTCATATCGTAAGAAATATAAAAAAAATCACTACGCATAAAATACCTAATTTATCAAATTCGTTACCTTAAAAGAAAGAATATCTACAAATACCTTTTTCGATGACTCGTTTAATAGATTCGGTATTTCATCACCTTTCATCCAATATAGTCTTTTTTTTCAAATCCATACAGTACGATCAGGTTTTTGACGATTCATATTTCCACGTTTATCTTTGCAAAAGTTGAAGAAGTTTTATCACACACCCGACCTATATTGATGGGTATTAGACATTTTTATGTGTTCATTGTAAGTCAATCGCGGTAATGACTTCATAAGAATTCCGGCCTATCGGGCTCAAAGGGGACACCTGGGTTGTACATAAGGTATCAAAACTAGTAGGACTACACAGACCAGGATGGACATTTTCACACTGAGTTTTTTTCAAACTAGACAGGGGTAGGCATTCTTACTCTGTGTATAATTATGTTTGAAAAGCGATTGTAAGGTATTCACATGACCTAAGAGTATAATACGTTCTGAAAGTATCGGTCTCAGCACGTTGAGTACCTTTTTCATATAAATACGGTTTTAGTATTAAAACACAGCCCACCATACATGTATGCCTAGGTTGCATTTGTTTCCCGTTATACTAAGAAATCAACAGTTTCGCCAAACTCTTGTTAACTTAAAAGGGTGCATTGCAGTCTTTTTCGAAATGGGTTCCTATTGTAGTACTGCACTTTTCATAATTATCTTTATACAATAAATCAAAATACGAGAATTTTTTAGAAGCAACACCAAGGGGAAATGTTTATAATTAACTAAATGTTTCACAAATTCAGATACCATGAAAACCTCCAGTTTCGAAAATGAAATGTATTATGCATCTTAGATAACAATTATGGAACAGCATGTACAAATATAACGTTAAGCAGAAAATTACGGACTGATTCACTGACAATTGATATTATAAATTACCATCTTTTCAACAGACAATAATCCAACACAAGATATTATTTCTTTGCTGCTACATCTAGTTCCTTTGCTGCTATTTAAGGTCTGTTATGCCTGGAGAGCCCTAAGGAAAACGATGGTGTCGGCGTTCACGCTAACTGTCAGGGATCATGTGTGAAAGTTGATGAAGATTGTAAGTTTCGCCAGCGATGTCTATTGGGGTACATTTAGTAACATTGGCCAAAACCATTCTAAATAACTCGCTTGGCGCTCAGTTCATATCATTCCAATGACTCATTCAAATAGTCCGAAACACACCAAAATCATTTTAAAAAAAGCCCCAAAAAGGCTCATATTGATACAAAATGTCATTCGGAAAGATCAAATAGTCTATTTTTTGATTGGCTGGTGACGATTTGAAGCGTCTGATTGGCACAAGAAGCCACATAGAATATTTATAGAAAACAATGTTGATTTTAATTAAGGGAGGTAATAAATTATCGACGCTTATTTATGTAAGAATTGTGTAAATTTGAGCGCAGAACGATTTGCAAAATTGTAAAAGGATTAAAAATAGGTGTACACATTACACAAATAAGGGTAAAGACCAGTAAAATCCTCGTATTTATTTGCATTTGGAAAACTCTTTGAATCAATTCGGTACTTCAATTTCATCAATCCAAAATTCCCTTTGTATCATTTTTTTATTTCATATTTTACATCAGTAATCACTAAATAAGTCTATTATACCCCCCACTAAGAAGAAGGGTGTTATATTGGTTTCACCATGTCTGTCTGTCCATCTGTCTGTCAGTCCGTTCGTCCGTCTGTAGACCTTTTCGTTTCCGGACTCTTACTAAAGAACCAAGTGATGTAGAATGATAAAACTTCATACAAATGCTGCTTCTGACCTAAGGAAGTGCCATATTGTCTTTGATTCACATAGATCAAAGGTCAAGGTCACAGTCAGCCTTTGTTCAATTTTCGTTCCCGGACTCTAACTCGGGAATGAAGCGACCTACAATCATTAAACTTCATGACAATGCTGTTTATGATCCAAGGAAGTGCCCTATTGGTTTTTTTGGCACATAGGTCAAGATCAAGGTCACTTTTTGTTACGTTTTAGACCCTTTTCGTTTCCAAAGTCTACCAAGTGGCATAGAATCAATTACAGGAATATAACTTGAATTCTCAATTTTTGTTACAAACACACAAACACACTGCACTAATAGCACTTATACTTGGACAAAGCATTGGTTAGGGGGTATTAGTCAGCTTTGCGACAGCTCTAGTTTGCACCAGTCCTTTCTAGTAACAGTTCACCTATAACAACCAGCCATTTTCACGTCATTTGAATGCGTCCTGAATGCTAAAGTGGCCTAGTGGTATTTATAGGAGCTTTACTCGTAACTCGGAGTTTCGTGGTTTGAGCTTTACTTTTCCCAATCTGTAGGACGGGGTATTAGTGATATTAAACTACAGCCTCTATCTCAGAGACGTGCATCAGGAATGAGTGTTCGAGAGCGACTCTATAAGCGTAGGCTTTTATTGCAATCCAAACTTTCTCGAAGCGCGTCATTTCGCACGTGAATGCTATGCAACGTTCCTGATGACGTCACTCATTTGGTCCCGTTCAGAATACAACAGATAGGGGGAAATGAACGAAATTGGAGTTTTATTTTTGATAATTTCACAGGTTTGGCGTGAGTTTATCAAGTGATAATTTGCCATCATTCCTACAAATATTTAATAATGCAACATAAAGGCTGCATGAACCTCTATGTAGTTGCAATGTCGAAATTTGAAAAGCGAACATAATTGATCCCTGTCTTCACAAAAAGTTGGTTTGAGATCGATTTGATCACGGATTAACAAAAAAAGGTAAAAATAATTTTGTTTTACATTATAAAAAGGATAATGCTCACTGTCCTTAATTATGTAACCAGTCTCACCGACATTTTCGAGGGCCGTGATAATGTCTCACTTGTTACATCACGTCATTGGAATATTACAAAAAAAGATAAAGAATACACCTGCTTTGACGATGATTTGCTTATCGTGACACAGTGAAACCAAACATGTGTTTGTCCGACATTTTGGACCTGGTATGGCGTGGCTTTGCTGTGAAGTAACTTGGCGATATTACATTCCAATATATATATTTTTGCCTAATTGTGTGTGTGTGTAATTATCGTACACGTGTGTTTATAACTGTATAACTGTAAAGAGTGTTTTTAGTACATTGATGGCAGTTTGATTAAGAATTTTCACGGATAATAAATTTTAATAGCATCCCACTTTACGAGGGGGTTCAACAATTTGGATCCCTCACTGAAACCTTTCATTTTACAAATAAACACGTGTGTGTAAATCATCTAAGACAACGTTATCGTAAACACCCTTTCCAAGCAAGTACATTCTGGTCAATTTTCTAAGTTAAATCCTGCATAGGGGCTTTCACCAACACTTAATTCTGATCGGGTTTCCAAACAAAACATGTATTTATTTTGGCACACTATAGGTGTAAATAGAATTTTGAAATTTGTACGTACTCAGAAAGCAACCACCGAAGAAAATATATGATAAAGGCGATGTTTGCACTGTGACAAACGATTAATGCTCTCCGTCGCCTCTTTTTTAAATGATTTGAGCGTTGGTGGGTGGTCGAAACATCGTAATAAGCTGTATTTGCGGTGTTTTGGTCATTCATCAACGATATTTCTCGAAGAAGGATGTACTTGTATTCGGTAGTTGCGTAGTGTACGTAATGGTAGTGACGCCTTTGAACAGTCTGTAATTCTGGACGTTCTGAAATTGTCTTAAGACAATAACTAATCCGACAGTTTCTGTTTTTTTTTGTACTTTTATAGTTTGCTAAACTTTAGACCTCTAGTTGATATTATATCACCAATATTATCTCATCGTTGCATTAGACATAATGGCTCTACATTTAGTCTACTCTACTGTTCTACTTATTTTGGCAGCTTATTCTATTTCTGGTAAGTTCATTTTATTCATTTTTTTCTACTGGAATATTTGCGCTAACCCCTCGATATTAAGGAGAGTGTTTTCTATGGGCATGAAACTAAATAAAACATAAAGTTCTACACTTCATCCATTTAGTTTCTTTGTTTGAACCTGGCACTAGTGGAATAACTATGCAAATGAGCCCAGAGCGAATAGCAACGCTATTTTGTAACCGCGAAATGACGTCATTATGTATATATTGTGACGTTACTTTTAAGGGCGTTATCAGTTTCGCGGAAAATTGAAATAATGAATTCCAAGAATTTTGACGATTTTTCGCAAATATTCGGGTCATTTTATAAATAGAATATGAAATTTGTGTTCATAAAATAACGAATTTATTAAACTCGTCATCTATAAACAGATAAAAACTCGGCGCTGTCTCGTTTTTATCTGTTTATTGATGATTCGTTTAATAAATTCGGTATTCCATGACCACTCATTCAATGTCATCTATTATATATCTGTCGTTATCCCAAAAGAAATGCTTTGACCTGTCTGTGTTACCATTTTCTCCAGAAACCTATATCATTATGCACTGAAAGAAATGAAGTGGGGAAAATGATAAAAAAAAAAAAATGAGATTAAATGTGTTGCAGCCTTTTTCAATATGAATTCACGTCTCAAAGTGGATTGATAGGTGTTTTATTTTTATATATAAATTAACATTAAGTCTTTGAGGTCCAGCAGAAAATCAAGATGCAGTTTGATTTAAAATCTCATTGAAATTCAGTTGATAATACACTAGACAGGCTGTTGTACTGCACAGGTTTATGTTGCAAATCAAAGTACTGATAAACCCGAAGGCTAAGAAATTTAGGAATTTGTAAAACAAGAACAATTCAAAGAAGAAAACTTAAGGCTGTGGAAATACATAGTAGGTCAGTCTGGTTCACGATAATAAAGAGTTCGCTGAGACTATTGTTATGGGAGACCACTCTCACCACTGTCCTGCACAGCTTCTTTGGTTTGTCAAATAGTCTAACAGCTGCGTCGGATGAGGTCTTCTTTGGCTTAGCGCATTGGACTTTTAAACCAACTTTTTGAATATTGTTGTCCGCCTGGGTTCGAAACCGGCTCACGTTGGATTTTTTCAGCTATGCTTCGGTTGAGGACAGTTCGTACATGAGACTTTTTATGAATTTATGAGTCTATGTCAGATAACTGGTGTTAACCGTAAATATAAAATGATTAACGCAGCTTGACCGAACGCCGATTTGCAAAATGACAAAAACCATATTGATTACACAATAGCGCTTGGTAATATGGATGGAAATCTCATTTACATATTTTACTTTTTATGGCAGATTATGCCTTTCACGAAAAACTGCCGTTTGTCGATTTATTTATATTTTTTATGTAACTCATCTTCCATCAGACTCAATAAAAAAAATAATAAAAGAATATTCACGAAGCAGCGATTTTTTTTTTACTCTTATGTCAGACTGGGGCTTTAAACCGCTTTAAAACTTCTTTGTTAAGCAGCACCATAACATTTTTTTTTTAATTAAAGGTATGCCAAAAAAAGATTAACAGCTCCAAATTAATATGTACATGTAAGATATGTATTCAGAAAGAAAAAAACGCAGATAAATTAATTCAAAGTTGACTCCTTAGTGTACTGTCAATATATATTTTAATGACGTCATTTTTGAACTCACTCATTGTCGGCACGGTGCTGTAGTTATGCAAGTTCAAAAACAAGTTCTTGATCTTTTTTCACGGTTTAAAACGTTTTAGAACCAGTTCTTGAACTGTTTCGCATGGGAATGATTCCGAATTAAATTAAGAAAAATAAACTCTTTTTTATTTTTTACACATGACGTTATATATTTCTTTGTAGGTACCTTAGGCCTTATGTGTTGGGAGGACTCTAAAGAAAGTGGTAAAGAAGTCCGCGTGCGTTACGACTGTCGGGGATCATGCGTTAAGGTTGTCGGAGACTGTAAGTTGTGTGCTTTTACAGTTAACAACATCATGGAATTCACATTATGTATGGTTTTCTAATGCTAATTTTCAGCACAGGTAGACTCTGAGTCTCGTGGTCTATCACATAGTTTTGTTATTTACTATTCGGAACACCACTCGGCCAATCTTACGATCAACCTCGGATGTACATAGACGGACTATTTTTAAAAAATACGGGAAATCTTTGGAAAAAGTCAATAGCGTCAGTTAAAATGGCGTTAGCCCTCGAAACTGTGATGGAAGAGATATTTTGGTATGATTAAGAATTAAGTATACATTACATTTTTATTAGTCCATTCGTGAAATGTGATCGAGTTTGTCAGTGAGTTTGTAAATTGGAGTATAACTTTATGAGCATTATCGGGACCACAATATTATTGTAAACAGGGTGTATGTCACTAAACCTCCTGGGGCGTAACATAGGTAAATTGGCAATGCATGTGATAAATAACTATTTTAGAGCGACTTCTTATCGCCGAGAAGTGGTTTAGACGGAGTGGCGCAGTGACTGTTGTCGTGGAGGGCACGGTTCAAATCCCAATACCACCAAATTTTATTTTTTTCATTTCATTTTTATATAACAGTTCGCACTAATTCATTGCTCTTGTAGGGGACTGCTTACAAGACCTTTCCTAAAAGGGAATGTTAATCATTTCTTATTATCAATTTTAAAAGACGACAGGGCGAAAAGTATAATGATTAAGATGTCTAAGTAGTCAAGAACTTATATAATGAAGTCGTTTAACAAATTTCATATTTTAATTTCATTTTTTTCGAACAATATGTATTTTTATAACTGAGAAAGAACTGAAGGCAAAGTGCTTCCCGATGTCAAAAGTATCGAAGGCCAATCTCGCCTTACGGATGAGTATTAGGCTGCTGTCGGCATGTCTAAGAAAAGAATGGGAAGTTCTGGAAAAGCAATGCTGCCATTAGGCGAGCAGTATCGACCTTTAAAAGACTTCACTGAAGACGAAAATAATGACAATACCAGCAAAATTGAAAATGAATTTTATTTAAAAGTATTGGTTGTTTAAACCTACCTGAAAATAAGTAAAAATTAAGTTAACTGGAAAATATATTTAAAAAGATATACATGTATACAAGAAACTTGCATACACAAGAACATTCATGGAGAGGTGATTAAAAAGAATAAGAAAAGAACAAAATATCAATAGGTACAACTTTTGATTTATGTGCGGCTCGAACCTATGCGCATACAGTGCGGTGTTTAGACGCCTATGAGTACTCCATGCTAACCATAAGGTCACGAGAACTTTTGATTTCGGCGGACAATTTGTGATTAAATAGTACTTATAAATTCAATTAACATCGGATAACTGATAGTTAACCTGCAACGTCTACAGGTAAATATTGGGTTTTACCTAAAATGTTTACAATAGCCACACCATTTCGACTATGTCCAGTTGCTTGATACACTTCTCGTCCGAGAACCAGTTTGACAATATAAAGATCTTCTTTAAAGTACTAGTTCAGTCCAAAAAAATATTTTGTGTTTTAAACGAATTCGTGTTAAAACGTGTTTAAATAACACAATACGCCCATCTGCATAGTCAGAATATTCTCCGCTTGGGAGTAATCCGGCTGTAAAAATCGATATTTTACCTGTCGAGATACTCGCTTCCGTTATCGTAGCCTGTTAATACACTTTGACCCCGTGACGTCACGACCCGGAGTCTCGATAGTGAATCAAATAGAAATTGAGAGTAAATGTAACAGTTTAGACGACATTTCCGATCTTTTTCCGCCGTGTTCATCCTCGGACGGTTCTGATGGAAGGAAGACAAAAGTACATCGACGAAGATATCTAGCCGAATCAATTAGAGCCGTATTTAAAGGACCGCTAAAAGAACATTCTCGCAAGGAAACTTGTGATGAAAGGAGGCTGCTGAGAAATGAATTTCATTTGAATGAATTAGTATTTTGATAAAAAAAATCATCAAAAAATTCACAAAGTTATTGATGTATATTATATACTACAACATCATTTGTATTTACGGTGATTTTACTGTATTCACGGCGAATTATTTTTAAAACCGAACATAACTTTTAAGTTGAAAGTTAACTTAAAGAAATGCCCTTTTTACTTAAAGAAATGCACAAATGCCGTGATCTTTATGACCAAGACAAAATGACATTTTTATTCAAAACACACAATAAAGCATTTATTTAGTAAACTTGTAAGAAGTCGATGCAGAATTCCGTGAAATCCCTTTGTTATGAATTAGAGTTTTCAAACTAAATCCAACTTTTGCAAAGCGGACTAATTTTCTAAACTAGAGAGTAATGAACACTCCCAAATCTTTGATTTTCTGCCGCGGCCCCGGCCCAAAAGCCTCGTCCCCGCATTTTTTTGCGTAAAAATTCAAAGTTGGGTACGATCTTGATTTGATTTGAGGTTTTACGTCGCTTTCAACAATCTTTCAGTTATATCGCGACGACTGGAGCACCTAACGATGGATTCCTGGTATTTCTCACACCAGTACTACCACCACATCCCTTTCCTAGCCTCCAGTTGCTATTCCACATAGGTTTACGATTATCTACCCATTGGTGGAAGACAAATGTCGGAAAGGATAAGTGCCGCGGCCGGGAATCGAACCCGTGCGAATATAGACCCCTGGACTAGAAGTCTGGCGCGCTACCAACTGCGCTTTTGCCGCGGCAGGTTGGGTACGAAACACGCTCAATTCTTCCACGTCGCCTATAGGAACTACATATAAATACGCAAAAAATCTACGCGAAAAAATTTGCGTAGATTCTACTATATGTTAAAGCAGAAAACTAAGAAAGGGTTCTTGAACATTTTTGCGATTCCGTTAACGAGAAAACCCTTCGTATGTGTTTTTGTGTATACACTAAGAGGATGCAAAGGGATTTTACGCAGAAATTTCGAGGGTGGGGCTTTTGCGCTCGGGCACAAAAAATCCAAATCGGGAACAGTTCATTCCTGAACTAGCGCTAATTACAACTGCAGTGGTGTGTCCAGATGGGGTTCGGGTCTAAAGAAACTCGGTACATAGCATAATCGGTATATAGCATAATTATTTTATTTTCAAGCAAAAATTCAAACGCAATTGTGTTACACAAGGAAAACGAAACTACGTTCAAACTTTAAAACAAATGTGCAGGTCACACTATACGCAGCTTCAAGAACTTTTCAACAGAATCATCTTTTTCGAGACGCAGCAGTGAACACGTTTCAAAATATCGTTGGAATATGCGCATGATCACTCGATAGGGAACATTCTGTGAGCGTTTTAATCCGTAATTGATTTGTTTGTTTCAATGGGATTTTACGCTGCTTTCAACAATCTATCGGTTACATCAGGACGGCTTGAGTATGTAACAATGGATTTTTGGTAATTCTCACACAAGGACTGCCATTACATCCTTTCAAAGCCTCCAGCTGCATTTCATACATTTGCCCACAATTATCGACCCATTTATGGAAGACAAATAGTTAGAAAAGGTGAGTGCCGCTGTCGGGTATCAACTTGTGACCCGGTACCATTTAAATGATTGTCCGACGCGCTACAAACTGCGCTATGACAGCGGTCTGTCTGTAAATGGATATACACCTAGTACAGTCTTGCACTAAGCGTCGATACATAAACAAATTGACAGGGACACTAAATAGAAGACCTGGATGTGTTGTAAAGCGGACTAATACTCCCCCCCCCCCTCCCACACACTCCATAGCGCGTTGTCCCAGTTCCATAAGCCGTTTTTCGGACAAAGTTCAATTGCGACCTTGACCTTTGACCTTCGTGACCTAAAACAAGAGTGACGTTGACACAAGATACGCCGCCAAAAGGATTATCATTAAAATGAAATGTTTCTTTACTGTGATTGATTGATTGAATGGAGTTTAACGCCGCTTTCAACATTTTTTCAGTTATATTGCGGCGGCTGGAGCACCTAACAATGGTTTCCTGGTATTTCTCTCACCAGTACGACCATCACATCCTTTTCTGGCCTCCAGCTTCTATCTCACATAGGTCTATGATTATCAACCCATTGGTGAGGGATAAATAGTCGGAAAGAATGAATGCCGCCGTCGGGGATCGAACCCGGGACCTCTAGTTCTTCAGTCCGACGCGCTACCAACTGCGCTATGACGGTGGACTCCTTACTGTGATGAAACATCATAAGATTGAAAGGTGAGATTATGCACATGTTCATTAGATGAAGAATAACCTTTGAAAGTTTAAACCATATCGATCCTTAAATGGGGAGTTGTTTACTTTCATCTCAAATGAACAATTTGTATCATAAAGAAACTGACAATAAGGCCGCTTTTTCGTGAAGAATGAGTTGCATTCACAAGAAATTTGACACGAAGGCCCAATTTTCAATGAAGCGGCGGAAATTCACCAAACTGCAACATGCACAAATTCAGGTGACAAAGAACATTTCGTGACAGTTTCTTTAAAACCATTGCATAGATAAATGAATTGCGTTTTTCATGACGCAGCTGAAATTCACCAAACCTAAACAATATGCAAAGGTCAGGTGATAAGGAATATTTTGTGGCAGTTTCTTCCAAATCAGTCCATAAATGGAGGAGGAGTTGCGTTCACTAGAAATTTTACAAGAAGGTTCCTCTTTCCACGACACGGCTGAAATTTACCAAACAATATGCGCTAGGTCAAGGACAAAAAATTGTAATGTACGGACACACTGACATCGGGACGGACGGACAGACGGATATGATGATACCAATATACGACCACCTTCGGCGGCGTATAAAAATAGGGCCCCTCCTTGAATCATGGGCAACAACTATGCAAAGTTTCATGATTCAAAGTCACTTTAAAAAAAAAAGCCAAAAAACGAAAAAGGACTAAGGACTGATGGGCAGATAGGTAGGCGGATCGATAGACAGACGGGGTGAAATCATTTTATCACCTCCTCTACTTCGTAGGAGGCATAACAATTTGGACGGACATGAATATATCACAGACCATCAGGGATTAAGGGCTGATAGCTTGAATATTCATGTCATTGAGCCTATCAACAGTATAGGCAGCAGTATGGCGAAAGACCAGAACAACAAAATGAGTAAGAAAATTTTTAAAGTGTTTGTATTCAGTAAAAACAAGAAATGACAAAAGCTACAAAACAGCAATATTATCAACTTATTGACCTTGATATGTGACCTTGACGTCACTTGACATAACCTTTGTAACTAAAGATAATTATCGATGAGATCTATCATTCTGCCAAATATGAGTATTGTATCTTTAAATGCCTTAGCTGAAGTAATTTACGATTTTAAGTTTCGGTTAAGTTTTGCAGACAGATGGACAACAGTATAACAATATGCCCCCCCCCCCCCCCAATCTTAGGATCTTATTTTTGTCGGGGAGGGGGGGTTACACAAAATTTAACGTGTTGAACCTTTTAGAATACGCACAGTAATAATGACTTTCTTTTCGTCTTATAATATTGCAAAAAGAATGTTCAATCAAGGGCACCAGTGACTTCTCTCTCAAGTTGATGGCTCAGCACAAAACAGTTGTAACTCCCTTTATGTTTATAGGGAGATACAACCGTTTTGCGCTGAGCCATTGAAGTGTTCTAGTTATAACAATTCCTGGCAACAATACATATTCACGAGAGTCCAGTGCAAGACTGTAAGTATATATCATGTATAGACATTAAGTACAGTCTAGCACTGAACCCACAATAGTAGTAAGTCTATCACTGAAACCACAATTGATAGATTTATTATTTTATTATTTTTTTTTTCATTTTGATGTTGTTGTTGAATTTCCTATGAACTAGAGCTGCTTGAGCATTTAATTTGCTTCACAGGCCTGAATCTACTGATATTAGACGAGAATATAAGTGAATGAATGAATGAATGAATGTTTATTTCAAATAAATACGTGTTTTTAAGTGTCACATGCAGAAATATTTCTGCTAAGAAAAAATCACGATTGATGAAAACAATAAAATAAATAGACCCCAGCCTGTTAAATACATATTTTTCATTCAATCACAATAATTTTGTTTAGTCTGATGATGGGTCATCCAAGGATCATTCAAGTGAATTTTGGTTAATGTGGTCTCTACCAATAGAAGGCATACTTTTCATCAAATCACAAATCCAAGAATCACTTAATTGAAATTCGGTTGATAATTGATATCCATCATTTGGCTTCTGAGTGAAAAATGATTTTTAAATTTTACACTAAATTAAATTTAGAGAAATAACCTCAGCCGACATTAAATACATATTTTTCATTTAATCACAATATTTTTGTAGACTGATAAAGGATCACACAAGGATCACTTAAACGAAATTTGGTTGATATCTATCCATTCGAATCTGAGAAAATGATTTTTAAAGATTCAACTATATAACAATTTACATATGGAGAAATGACCTCTGCACATTAAAGACATTTTTTTCTTTTATCATAATATTTTTTGCAGAGTGATAAAGGGTCACCCAAAGAGCATTTCAGAAAAATTTAGATGAAATCCATCAGTAAGATTTTCAAAGCTTAAATGATATAGCATATAGAACAAGATGTGTTTTTGAAACAGGAATATCCCCAAAACAGCATGTTTTTTACAAATTAGACCTTGACAGATGATCTTGATCTTGTCACATGACCTTGGCCTAGGTACCAGCAGCTGCCTATCATTGAGATCTATAATCATACCAAATATGAGCATTTCTTGAATAGCCTTAATAATATGGGCAATGTTAAGTTTTGCAGCCAGACACACAATGGTAAAACAATATTCCCTCAATCTTTCGGTGTGAGTGTGAGCCGCCGTCATAGCGCAGTTGGTAGCGCGTCGGACTGTCAATCTAGAGTTCGCGGGTTCGATCCCCGACGGCGGCACTCATTCTTTCCGACTATTTGTCTCTCACCAATGGGTTGATAATCGTAGACCAATGTGAGATAGCGGCTGGAGGCTAGGAAAGAATGTGATGGTTGTACTGGTAATAGAAATACCAGGAATCCATTGTTAGGTGCTCCAGCCGCCGCGATATAACTAGAATAATGTTGAAAGCGGCGTAAAACCCCATTCAATTAATCAATCAATCGGTGTGAGTGTGTGTGTGTGTGGGGGGGGGGGGGAATGTCCTCGCCAAAATAAACATTCATGTGTACTTTTATTTTGATCACAATAATTTTTTGTAGACTCAAACTCCAACTGGACATATTGGTGACTTTTGAACCAAACCAAGTTGATAATTGTCATCCTGAATCATCCTGACCAGTGGCAGATCCAGAGGATTTTTCATGGTTTTAAACGAGCATCCTCTGAAACCAAATCATTTTTACATGCAGAATTTAATTTAATCTTCTATGATTCATGACATATTTCTGTTGTGAACAAAATTTTGGTAGACAGTAAAAACCAAGATCAGTCTTCAAAGTTGTGCAGTCTGATCTTAGCATACACTGCCTGCCTTCTCCTTTATTTTTTTTGGAAATTGTTGAGGCATACTCTTGATATGTCCATAAGAAAGAAAATTTGTTTAAACAAAATCCAAATTCAACAAGAAAAGGGTTAATATTGAAATACTAGCAAAACGAAACTCCCTTTTTAGAAATCCTGGATCTGCCACCGTTGATGTCTACTATCTTGTTTTTCAAATGATTATTTCACAGAGTTCCAAGATGCTCCCTTTTTTCATGAAGGGTCACATATCATTTATTTTTCAAAGGAGACATTGCTATAAAGCATATAAATATATAGACAGTTTGCAAGATGGTGCTGGCATTTCATTGGAAAAGAAGTGAGTTGTTCTTCCATCAAGTTTGGTCAGTTAGATTAGACAAACTTGTCCAAACCGTAGTCAGCATACACAGGATTCAAGCATGCTGGGACTGGAACGGATTGAATCGGTTACAAAGCTTCCTGACAGTAGTGCTGAATGGGTCTCTCACATTGACTTCTCAGGGTTGGTGGAGCTTAAACCTGTAACTGATAGCCATCACTGTTCATATGAGACCTTTCACCAAACTGAAATGTTGTACTCGTAGGGACATCAACACAATCTGTAAATTAAAATAACATTTTGATAATCTAACTTTCAATTTACATTTAACAAGAGCACTCCCAGTGGTTTCTGATGTTTTATTTCAATGAACTATGAAAAATCCAAGTAAAAAAAAGGGGCATGATTTTTATCTCCGTTGGCCTTCTTGTCAAGCTGGTGTGTCTATAATGTGTCCATCCATCTGTTGGCGTGTAAATTTTTTCTTTAAACATCTTCTCCTAAGCCAAAGGGCAGATTTTAAACAAAACTGTGTCAAAATGTTTCTTTGATCACCCTTTGCTTAATTGTTAAAGAAAATTTAATTGACCCCCCCCCCCCCAAAAAAAAAAGGGCGTGACAGGATGGGGCATTTTTCCACTTTGAAATCTTTAAAAAATCTTGTCCTCCCAAACCATCAAGCCTTTTTCTTTGAAACTTAGCCTGGATATTTCTCTAGTAACCCTTTACTTAAATTGTAAAAGAAATTTTGATTGATTCCCAAATAATGCCAGGGCAGAGCTTATTTTTCCAAGAAATCTTTATAAATCTTTTCAGTCCAAACAATTGGGCATATTTCAATGTAACTTTGCATGGATGTTCCTTAGGTGCACCTTTACTTAAATTGGTTATGAAATTTTGATGGGCCCAATGGTCCATAAATGTGGGTGTGGCAGGACAAATTTTCACTCTGACATCTCAAAAAATCTTCTCCTCCCAATCAATTGGACTAATATCATTGAATCTTGGTATAAATGTTGCATATAAGACCGTTTACTCTTATTTTCCTAAAAATGTTTTAGAATGGTCTACTTATTGCAATCACCTTTATGTGGCTAATATGATGGGTAAAGGGTATGCAGGTTAATGATGAGTATTTTGAAGCAATGTTGGCCAGACCCAGTACATCAATACAAAATGGTTCTAAAGAAACTTTAGTATTGTATTCAGTCAAAGTAAGCATTGTTTAATGAAAGTCTTTTAAAGCCAGTGGACCTCAAAATTACAAAAATGCCTCAATATTTATCCTTCATAGTCTGGTAAGCTCTTGTGATGGTGTACACATATGTCAAGTTTCAAAGGGATATCTTCAACATCAGAGATCAGAGATCAGAGATTGAAGTTAGTCTCAAACACCATCATTGACACCAAGATGATAGCATTAGTCCAACTTTTTGTTTAAAACATTTGAGCTAAAATTTCTAATATCCTTTGAATCTATATTTGAGTTTACCTTGCTTGTGCAAGCATTTTTCTGAAACTTGATTCATGTGGCAATGTGTTGCATTTCAAAAAACAAAGACATAGATATTAACACAAATCAATATTAAAATTTTATTTCAGTTTTTATTTAACAGTAGTTCACGGTGTATCAAAAACTCACATTGCACATGTAGTGCTTTGATGAAACCTTTAGATTCATCATTTTATATCAATTTTATTTTGAGAAACTATAATTCTTTTGATTGATAAGCACAAAACTGTTAGTAAGTAATTTATTTAAACAATTCCAGAAATGCATTTTATACAGAAAGGTTGAATAATCATTTCAGATCCAGATAATTAGTCAAGATAAAAAAGTTTCGAATTGACCATAATCAGCCTGCACAATATGCACAGTCTGACTGGGGTTGACACTTGTTGTCCTATACAGAAAGTCTTTTAATATGATGGTTCACATATGTTTTTTTTATTTTTTTCATAAGCAGCAGCATTTGTATAGTTTCCATATAAAAGAATTCTCAATTTCTTTTCCTTTAAAATAAATTTGAAAGATATCTAAATTACTGATCATCAGCATTTGGTAAAATTCAAGAACATCTAGAATTTAAACATACTAATACATACCTACTCAACATTCGATGATAGGAAACCCTGATCATCCTTCAGGGCAAAGTGGTTGATAACTGAATGGTATCCCTCAAAAGGTGACATTTTAAGATGAGAAGACAACTTTGAAGTATCTTTCCTCATGTGGCTACTGTCAACAATACTATCAAGTGTTACCATTGTCTCTAAAAAAGAAAATTTAATAGAGAGATGAATATAATATTGTTTTCATGTCATAGAGGTATGAAACTAAACCTCATCATACTGTATGAATACATGAAGCAGATTCATACATGAGCCTGGTGAGATTTTTAGGTTCATAACTAACTAAATATAATCTAATTATCTCATGTTTGGTGCCAAAAATAGGACAATGATGGTCTTAGATCGCTCACCTGAGTCTCTTTGACCCCTGGGACATCACATCATTTAAATAGGCAGATGTCATAAAGGAGATAATTTCTAAACCAAACCAAGTTTCAAGAAGTTCAAGAAGGCCAAAATTGTGGCCTCTTGAGTTATAACAGGAAAATTATCATTAAGGCTCCCTTTCCGGTGATATGGCATGGATCCTTTCCATTTTCAAACAAGAGGACCATGACGTCAAATCAATTAAATAGGCAGATGTCATAAAGAAGTTAATATAAAACCAAGTTTCATGAAGTTTGCACCAAAAAATGGCTAGACTCTAGAGCATAATATGAGAATAATCATTAAGACCCCTTTTCGCATTGATATGGCATGGATCCATCTCATGTATAATGGGGTTCATCCTTTTGGCAAGGCCAACATGTTGACCAAGTTTCATTAGGATTGGACCATATTTGTGGCCTCTAGAGTGTAAATAAGAAAATTATCATTAAGGCCCCTTTTCCCTTGATTTTGCATGGATCCTCTCCATTTCAATTGGGTTCATCCTTGTGACTTGACCTACATTCTGACCAAGTTACATGAAGATTGGGCCATATTTTTGGCCTCTAGACTGTAAACAAGAAAATTGTCAATGAGGTCCCTTTTCCCTTGATATGGCATGGCTCCTCCCCATTTTCAATAGGGTTCATCCTTGTGACCTGACCTACATTCTGATAGTTTCATGATGATTGGACAATATTTGTGGCCTCAAGAGTGTAAACAAGAAAATTGTCATTAGGGCCCCTTTTCCCTTGATATGGCATGGATCCTTCCCATTTTCAATAGGGTTCATCCTTGTGACCTGGCCAACATACTGACCAAGATTCATGAACATTGGGCCATATTTGTGGTCTCTAGAGTGTAAACACTAAGATTGTTGACGCCGGACGACAGACGACACACGGACATTCAACGATCACAAAAGTTCACCTTGAGCACGATGTGCCCAGGTGAGCTAAAAAAAGTCACAATTTTTACAAAAAAGCTACTTATTGAAAAATGTTTTCATGTGGTTATGAAACCAATTTTTCAACCAATCAGGATATACAAATCTCAACTGATTTAAACCATTATAAAATACAAGTTTTAGAACTCTTTTCTTCAAAACCATTTACCTTCAATAATCAACATGTTTTTTTTAAAGGTGAAACAAGAGGCCCTGAGACACCAAACTGGCTACTGAGTTTTTCCTCAATTCATTCTGTATTGTGTAAATGAAAATGCGGATTGATCCCCTTCAATATGTTTTAGCAGTAATTCTTTGAATTTTCCTTTGTTCCCAAAAACCCTCAAACTGGGGTAATTTACCCCCAAAATTGAAGCCTGAACCCCCTATTTTTTGAAAGCAGCCTTCTTTGTCTCATATAGAGGGGGTAAATGCATGCTGTAAAATACCCATTTTCACCCTCAGATTGAAGCAGCAGTGGGAACACTGAATTTTTCTCTGGCTCATTGAATTTCCAGACAGAACCTTCCTAACAACTAAAAACAGGGTGGGGGTACTTTACCTTATAAAACAGATGAACAGCTTTCGGAATAATCCTATTAATGGCTCTTTATCGAAGAAGTACTTAGAAGGAAACCAGTCTCTAGTAAAATGATCGTAACATTACACAGAAAACTCGGTCGATCAAGTCCCTACTCATTACACTTGAATTCACAAAATCAGTCCACCCATTTCTCCGTGCTGAATCTTTCGAGTTTCGGGAAATGCATGAAAACTCCGTCTACATGCCGGTTACAACAAATGTCGGCTACACATCGCTTAGCGCCAGAGCTGCTGGTGTCCTTTTTGCTTCCCCCTTTTCGCAGTCTTAAATTTTGAACTTCGTTTTCCTCTTTTATTTCGCGAAACCCTCTTGTTTCCCTATTTTACATAATGGCGGATGTAAAGCGTCTACATGTGCTGACGTCACACGGCTGTATCGCCAAAATCGATCGGAGCTCGCTAATTGGATTTTTACGAAAACACACCTGTGCGGATTAAAACAAAACTAGAATTTCGTTCGTTTTCGGACCAACGGATTCTTTTATAAAAAGGCATAACTAACAAGGATTTAAACAAAGAAAAACATGAAATTCTGGACTGAACTAGCACTTTAATACTTCCAGTTCGACAACCAGTTCCACAATTTAAGAGAGACATTTCGACAATGTGAAAATCCATTTTCCTTCATTTCGGCAATCAATTCGACAATGTAAAGATTGTTTATTCACTTTTATTCCGGTAACTAACAAATTTGACCGTGTAAAGATCCTTTATTCGCTTCCATTCCGTTAACCAGTTCGACATTGTAAAGATCCTTTATTCACTTTCGGTTCCGTAGTTAGTTCGATTAAATGAAGATCCGAGGACCAGTTAGACATTGAGAAAAACTTTTTTCGCGTTCAGTCCGAGAACCAGTGCGACAGTATCCAATAAAAAGGGCTATACACATATCCGTAATTCATTTTTAGTTGGAGATCTAGTTTAGTTATGCTTAATCATTCATTTTACTTTTTTGTTTTAGATTCAACTGATGAATACTTGGCCCTGCCCATTGGCCTTCTTCACAACACACGCCTCGTGCATTGAAACGTCATTCATCCACACAATTTGAGGTTATAAAATAAAACTTATAGCAATTCATTGGAAGATAACATAAATATCGTCTTTACAGCATATCCAAGGTGCAGTTACGGTGTTTAAGTGGTCATATTTGCTAAATAATTTTAAACAAAATTATGTTAAATACAGTTAATTAATTACATCGTGAAATTGACATTTAACTCAATCAAAACCATTCTAAATCAATCACTCAGCGCTCCATTCATTCATTCCAGACACTCACTCAAACCATTCAAAAACGCTCCAAACTCACTGAAAAACACATAACAACAACTTCGTTCAAAATAATAATAGCTGGGAATAAATCGGCATTTTACTTATTTGATTGAAAAAATAAAGCGTCTGATAGGTTCTTGAAGAAATAGAAAGCTATCTGTAGAATTTGTATGCATATTTTATTAAAGGGAGGTACTCAATATTGCTAATTTTGTTCACCATGAAAAAAAATTGCAATACTGGATTACCTCCCATTTAATTCAATCAAAAGTCGCCCAACACAGTCATTCAATTTCATTCCTAAAACATTCTATCATCATTCACCTTGTCAATTTCACGATGTTGTTAGCTGTATAGGAGCTCAACAGTCATTATTAAAAAATGAGTTTGATTAGTCAATCGAACTTCGCTAGACAGCAGCGATCTGTTTATTAGGCCTATCGATTATCGAGACTCTGTGTCCATTTTCAGATCGGGATCCAGTCCGTCTATGCATGAGTGAATACCGAAAGTCCGGATGTTTCGTTTCACAGTTTGGAATAGCCACGTTCTGCAATTATGATTTGTGCAACTTCTGACTGAAATCCTATTTTGACATTTTTATCACTGGAGAAAAATGCAAAGTCGTTAAAATATACTTAGCAAAAAAAGAAACTTTACATGACTTACTGAGGGCTGTAGTATCGCTATGAAACCATAAAAGATACAGATGCTACTATTACGTGAAACTTGAAGGCAATACCCGTCGATTTATGGAAGGGTCAGTACCGGATTTTTGGAAAATGGGGTTTTTATTGGTGGTCAAAGGACAAAGGGGTCGATTTCAAAAATCACAGAAATGAAATCAAGATTGTCGGTGATGTTTTGAGTATAGGTCCTTGACGTTTTCGTGATTAGAGTCGTTCCAATATCATGATAGACCAACGTCTGAGCTAAATACGCATACTTGTCTTGCAGTTATATTTCCTTTGATGAAATGAATTGAAAAATATTCTAGGGTAACAGGGCCTCTACATGACGTCACAAGTGGCCTATCTCATCTCGGCCGACTTCATGTGGTTTTAACTGATTTCTTTTTTTGATTCATATGGGTTTAAAGGTCACTCTCGATAGTTTTGCATTTAAAATTCGACCGCTGGTGCACCTTTCCATAGTTGCTTGTCGGTTCTAACAGTACAGCTAGAGCTTTCATCTGAGGCACAAGTCGCCATTCTCTCCTAGGTGTATCACTTGCCAATTGTGTGGGAGAGAAATGACACTTATCACAATGCTTTTTGTCAAATATGGGATGAAAGACGGCCGAGCCAGAGGTCGAACCCACGACCCGATGAATGAAAACCGGACGCGTAACCGATTGTCCTAACCGGGCGCGGCAGTTCTAAACCGAAATGTTGAAATGTGAATTGCCTGTCCCGAGTAGCCAAACTCAAGAGTGGTGTTATAAACAGACATTCAAGCTCTATGTATACCTGTAGTCTGATTCCTGCCTTAATTCGATTGTTGTTACATACCCGTTTCAATAAAAATGTACAAACAATTTTGTTTTTTCGTGCCGATGCTAAGGAATGAGTGTGACTGTGTAACAAAAATCACTCAAAACGAACTTTGGGTAGCTCAACACGAGTATGTGACCAAAACCGGAAGTTACAGACACATTAGCTCGGACTCGCTTCAATCACGCGAAATCCTGCGTCTGTGTAGTCTCTGTAGCTACTCCAACTAACACGTGTAAATAAAATTGACCTATAACCACTGTAAGCCATTCAAAACAGACCAACAAGTATGTAATGTTTCTTTTTTTTGTTAAGTATATATATCTATATAAAAAAAACCCAATGCACTTTGGCGTTGATGTGTCCCCCAATAACGTCTGATGGAAGCGCTATGTGCAAAATGTAGCCTATAGTTTTGCTTTGCACCTGTCTCTCCCACCTAACAAACTTTATATTCTATTCATGGAAACATCAACGCGAAAATGAAATGATTTCAAGCGGAACACAATCGCATTTGCAAAGTAGTTTTATTACACATTTCTGTGTGTAAATAGTCTTATTACATTCTGGCAGTAAAATTTTGGGTTTTCCCAGTGTAATAAATTTTGATATCGTCACTAGTGACTTTAACACTTCTTAGTTTTTACACGGGGAACTGCTTTCTTCACGTGGCCTGGCCCTTGCTCTGACAACTAAGATTATACGTCTAGGTTCAATCACAATGATATATGCATAGGAGATTCAAACTAACCGGGAGTTTTTTTAATAGCCATTCTCTGTAAGCACTTACACTATTTTAGCACGCATAAGAACAGATTTTGTTCAAACTTGCACAAGTTGATCCCCATAAAAGATCATTAAAAAATATATAACTCATTCGGAAAGTGGTGCTATGTTGCCATAGAAACAGGCCATAGAAAGTTAGAATTTTACAAAAAATGCCAAATTTCAGATCCAAATTTCAGATTTTTGCAGCGTTTATGGGTTGAATATTGTTAAAGCAAACAGATTGGGTGTTCTAGTTATCAAAACATTAAAATTCCCATGGGGAACATACCCTTATTTTTTTCACAATTTTCGATTGAAAATTGCATACTCTGTAAATTGGCCATAATATACATGAACTATTGCTGTTTTCAGTGTCCATATTAATTGAAAGATGAATTAATAAATATTCCTTTAATAATCAGAATATATTGTTTTCCTGTGGTATAATTTTAGAATTATAATTTGAAAAATGGTATAATTTCTTGAGTATAGTCTTGTAGTCCATTTTAGAGTTACTTCCCTTTGAACCCATGGCAACAATCCAAACTGGCGGATAGAAATAACAAAATGTGTAGTCAATATTTCGCAATTATTAATTTATTCTTTAAACAATTTAGCTAATTTGAAATTGAAAACTCATTTTTGTTATTCATTTTAAAAATATTATCATTTAAATTTCCATATAAGTTATTTCAAGCTGAAACCACAAGAAAATGGACATTCCTTGTTTTTGTTGTTGTTACATACATGAAAATTGAATAAGAAAAGAATTAAGTACAATCCTTTTTTATGCATTGACAATAATTTGAAGCTAAAAAAAACGCACTCTTTCTTTAAGCAATTAAAACAGCTACAACTATTTTCAAGGGTAAGTTCATATCGGACTCGGTTTCGACCCGAGTTAACCGGGTTTCCATCAGAACGACCTCGGTTTCAACACTAGTGATGTCATTTTAACCTTTCAACCTCGACGCTTCTGATCCTGGGTCAGGCCGGTGTTACTTGGGTTCCAAAATGGCGTCGAAAATAGTGCACAACAATTCGATTACATAAAACAAATGTTCTCTTTTATTGTAAACGACAAATACTTTTTTCTTATTTTATGTAGTATTTTGCACGAGTTTATCACATTTCTTAATGGGATAACGACATTTCATGGTAAATTAATTATTGTAGCGGTAAATGTGAAGTTTGTTTACTACCACCAGTGGGTAACTCCGTTCACATGAATGTCATTTCTGCGCATGCATATTACAGTTAATTTTAGATTATTACATCATCTCACGCGACTCCCGGGCTGCCATTTGAATTTCCCCCAATGTTTCAGGAGGGCCAATG
Source organism: Fragum whitleyi (assembly GCA_948146395.1). Classification (NCBI taxonomy): domain Eukaryota; kingdom Metazoa; phylum Mollusca; class Bivalvia; order Cardiida; family Cardiidae; genus Fragum; species Fragum whitleyi. The sequence goes on from OX411560.1 coordinate 18,880,206, forward strand.
TGTCGTGAAAAAAGAAATATGACATATACTTGATATCACCGGCAGAGGGTTTTCAATGACGGGTTTATTTTCTAACTCAATACTTCATATACATTTAGGTAGAGTGAAATGGCAAATCAATATGGTATCCAAATACACTATAGTATACTTAGTTCCAAAAGAAAGTGTGCAGTTTCACTTTTTGGTGTTCCTTATTTTTTTGCTAACTTGGACGGGTCCCTGCTTATAAAATATGTTGCATATTTTAGATATGACATTTTAGAAACGAAGCATGAAATCCGATTTCGAAAAATGTTGCGTATACAGTGGGCACTTCTTCAGCACATATGGTGTTGAGATTGGTACTCCTAGAATTTCTTTTCTGGTAAAGAGAAATTTGCTTTCATGGTATTTTCTAGTTTGACTAGGGACTCCCAACCATTTCAAAACAAAAGTTTGAGTTTATGTACAGACATCACACCTGCACCAACGTTAGAAATCGCTACGTTGATAAGTCAATAACGCCAGATACAACGGTACAATAGCATTATATAACACTAGATGATACGTAACAGAGGAAGCTTAAGCGGATACATACGATTTCTATTGGAGTATGATTGCTAATTAAATTTGATGGACAATTTTCTTCGCAAAGCAAAGCAAAAGGGTTATATTGAACATCTATTGTGTTTTCACAAAGAAAATATATAGAAAATACAATTTCTTTGACTTGACGGTGCCTATCAGGTTACCATAGTAACCCCCTTTACGGACGAAATCCCAATATTTTTTTTTTCTTTTTAATGAAAGTTGCATTCTTTAGTAGGTACGCATAATTTCAAACTAGCTGCATTTTTTCAAAAATGCTTCAAGAAATGTCAGACGGATGATGATCCGCATATATATACAGTCACTCCTGCTCAAGCGACCACGTCTATTAAGCGACACTTTTAATTAAGCGACCATTTTTAAATTCCCTTTCTTAAATTCAAATATCTTGAAAAAAATACATTCAATCCTATGTTGATTAAACTCGTTCGAATCGTCTCAATGGGACGATTATTGTGAGTTTTAACAACATAAAATTATGGAAAAATGCCAAATAAAATTGATATTCAATCAAAATAATGTTTTGTAATTTGTAATACAAAACGTGTACCAAGCGACTATTCTCTTTTACGACCGCTTTTTGATAATCCATTATATGGATGGTCGCTTAATACACGATTTACTGTATTCTGTCATTCTATAATATAGTTATATAAAAATAGACAGACAGTCAAATTATTATGTTGTTTGACTGTCTGTCTATTATTTGTTTATCATGTTTTTGTCCGCTAAGTCGTTGAAAATATGTTTGCACTTTGTTTGTATGTCTTTAATATATTTTCACTCTCCTGTAATGGAGGAAAAAATGGTTCTATCTATCAATACAATGTCAAATTAAAACAATAAGTAAACCTAAACTTTGCTCGTCCGAAAAATCTTCATTAGTTGTTTGAAAAAAAAAAATCTGTATGACTTTAAACAATCTTAGCATTTATTGATTGATTGAATGGAGTTTAACATCGCTTTCAACATTTTTTTCCCAGTTATATCGCGGCGGCTGGAGCATCTAACAATGAATGCATGGTATTTCTCTCACCAGTACATCCAGCATACCAACTGTGTTTTCCACGCATATTCATAAAGTAAATATAAAGTATATAAAGTATTACGTTGGACTCAGCAATACCGACTTAGAATTTTATTTATGCAAACATCGACTATCTTTGTCTTTCTTTTTAATATTTACTAAATGGTTGATAGACGGAGTTTTGAAAAGTTGGCGTAACTCCCAAACATAATTGAGCCTGTGGGTGAGATTTTCAATGATTTCAAACATGCGCAAAGCATAGACTCTGACCAGCCTGTGCATCCGCACAGTCTGACCAGAGTCTTCGCTATGCGTTAATAAGACGGATAAGGTCTTAAAATATCTGTAGACCATCAGGTAACTTTATATTTACAGTATATTGCTGTAAACGCTATTCAATGTTCGCACCTCACAAATGTTTCAAATTGTTGGAAATGTCACACACTGTCAGGCTTAATTTATCTCTGAAATCGACATTTGAAAATCCATCATATTGTCAAATGGCGAAAAAGGCTCGTTCTACTGCGCGAAGTAAAAATAATAGAATCCAAAAGACACATTCGTGTTTTTATTTGAGTTTTGGGTCTAAGTAATATCTCAGTGATCATAATTCTTCAATTTATAGACGACTCATTTGATGGTATAAATTTTATCAAAGTAAGAATTACATTGCGAACGATTTTTTCTAGTTCTTTTATTAGCTCACATCGTGCTGAAGGTGAGCTTTTGTGATCATTGAATGTCCCTCGTCCGTCGTGCGTCGTGTGTCGTTCGTCGTCCGGCGACAACAATTTAAGTGCTTACACTCTAGAGGCCACAAATATCATCCAATCTTCATGAAACTTGGTCAGAATGTTGGCCAGGTCACGAGGATGAACCCTATTGAAAATGGGAAGGATCCATGCCATATCATGGGAAAAGGGGCCTTAAGGACAATTTTCTTGTTCACACTCTAGAGGCCAATAATATCATCCAATCTTCATTAAACTTGGTCAGAATGTTGGCCAGATCACAAGGATGAACCCTATTGAAATGGGAAGGATCCGTATTATTAATTGTATGAATTAAAGAAGAGACGTAGAAGACGAGCTTAAGGAGCTCACAGTTTCTACTATACCAAGTACCAAGTACCAAGTACCATATCATGGGAAAAGGGGCCTTATTTACAATTCTGTTGTTTACTATCTAGAGGCCACAAATATCATCCAATCTTCATTAAACTTGGTCAGAATGTTGGCCAGTCACAAGGATGAACCCTATTTAAAATGGGAAGGATTCGTGTCATATCATGGGAAAAGGGGCCTTATAGACAATTTTCTTTTTTACTCTCTAGAGGCTAAAAATATGGTCAAATCTTAATGAAACTTGGGCAACTTGTTGGCCAGGTCATAAGGATTGACCCTATTGAAAATGGCCCAATCTTCATGAAACTTTGTCAGAATGTTGGTCAGGTCACAAGGATGAACCCTATTGAAAATGGGAAGTATCCATGATATATCACAGGAAAAGGGTTTTTATGATATTTTTCTTGTTTACCTTCTTGAAGCCACAAATAGGACCCAATCCTCATGACAATTGGTCATAATTTTTGTCAGGTCAAAAGGATGAACTGTATTGAAAATGGGAAGGATCCATGCCATATCACGGGAAAAGGGGTCTCACTGATTATTTTCTTGTTTACACCCTAGGCCACGATTTTGGCCCAAACTTCATGAAAGTTGGTTTTATGTAGAAATTGTCTTAACATCTACCTATTTAAATGATGTGATGTCTAAAGGGTCAAAGGGACTCAGGTGAGCGATCTAGGACCATCACGCTCCTCTTGTGTTACATATGATACCCATCCATAGAGTTGATCGACCATTCTTAGTTTTTTGGCCTAGTTTAGCAGCCAATAGGAAACAACCCTGTATCCTGGAAATTGCCTAGGATAAAGATAATTAAGTCAAAACCGAACAACGTGTGTACTACGAAGCTTTTGTATGCTCACGTGCGCTAAAAAATAGGTATACGTCATCAACTTTTTTGCGATACGAAGTGGTTTGTGTGTTCAACGCAGTGCTTGCATATCACTACGCTGAGGTAAAATCAAAGTACTGATAGTACTGAAGGCGAGGGAACTTAATAGACGAAACAACTTTTCTGGAAAATTACCTTGATTATTCACCTTGTCCTTATCATGTATATCAGATATTTTCTTACATATCACTGCCAAAATCACTGCTGTGTTAAAGATACATAGCATTTTTATTTAGTCTTGACGCATGACCTAGCTAATAGGGAAAAGAATAAAACGCTGCTAATAAACACTTTCTTATTCCTCCCTAACATAATCTACCCTTTCTGCTACACTTTCTCCTTTCTTCCTAAAATTAACTTTCCTTTCTGCTACAAATTTCACTAATTTGCCCACATATTGTATGTAATCTGCAACCCTTTACAATTTGGACTTGTCTAAATATTTGTTGTCATGTAATGGATTAATCTAAATTAGAAATATAACCTTGAATATTCACCTTGTTCTTATCATGTATACCAGCTATTTTCTTACTTATCACTGCCAATATTACTGCTGTGTTAAAGATACATAGCTTCTATTTTTGATCTTGAAGGATGACCTTGCTAATAGGGAAAAGAAGCACACGCTGCTAATAAACACTTTCTACTATCTCCCTAACATAATCTACTTTTTTTGCTTCAAATATTACTTATTTGCCCACATATTTTATGTAATCTGCAACCCTTTACAATTTGGACCTGTCTAAACATTTCTCGTCTTTTAATGGATTAATCTTAAATTAGAAAAAAAAAAGTTTTGATCCATCCTTAAATCCTTAAACAGACGACCAAATTTTAGACTGGGGAAACTTGGATCAGGTTGCAGACAATAAATCAACATGAGTGTAATTTGATAAATCTAAGGTAGAAATTGAAAAATAATGGGGTATGAGTATAGAATGGACCATATTGTGGGAAAGGGAGAAACTGACACTATCAATTTCTTTTGTTCCCAAAGTAAAATACAACTTTTTTATGGAATTCAATTCAATGTAAAAGAAAGAGCCAACGAGCTTGTACCCCTAGAAAAACAGCATTACTTCGATTGTTAATCGGAATGATAAATGATGAATAATAATAATAATGAATGGATAAATGACTGACTTGTAGCAAACAATCAACTCAACTTAAATCATAAAAAACGCCTGTCTGCAAAGCGGTATCGGGCGTCGTAATCTATACATTTGGAATAAGTTGTTTATCGCGGACTAAGCGCTATAACGTGAGCATACCGTTCGCCATTTTTTCTTTGAAAAGTGTTTTGGCTAACGATCACAATAGGTACCTGGAACCCTTTGTTCCCCTCGCCTAAAAAGCCTTTCTAAAAAGATTAGAAAATTGGAGTACATGCCTATGAATCTCACATTCCAGGCTTTCAGCGCTTTAAGCGCTTTGATTTGTTTTACTCTATCGTCTCCGAATAAAACGTCAGAGCTCAGTTTTGAAAATACACATATAGTTGTATATAGTAGTATTTCTGTATACACCGCACCCACTGTAGTAGCAGACAAGTCAATTTAAGGAACAATTGTTTCTGCATGTGTGCGACTATGGTAGGGTATTTCATTTTTATTTCAAATAAAACAAACTTCAATTGCAATTTAATAAAATTTGAAATTGTTTTTTTAAATCACAAAGGCCGGGTTTAGGTCAATATGCTTCCTCTATACTCAGTTCATCATGTATGGATGAAAACCCTTTTCTGAAGTTCAATGTATTTTTTCTGTCTTTACATCAGGATTCAACCACAAAATATCGTTATGAAAGTCATTTTTCGTTTTTTTCTTTTATCAGTAGTGAATTACTTATTCTACTACCGCGTGTTGTTTTCTGTCAAATGCAAATCGCATTGCACGTTCAAGGGCAAATAAAATTGGAATACTTTTTCTTTCGTTAAACCATACGTCTGTTGTGAAGTTGACAATAGGAAAAATATGATTTATTTCTACCCCGAACATCATCTTTGCACGATCAACGAGGTCACTGACTTTCTTCTCAGTGAAAATTTTCAGTGAATCAGTCTTTACTATCGGACACACGACGTCAACGTTCGTGATTATGACAATTCTTGCAATATCTGAAAAAGAAAGGAATACATCTCCTGTTTAATAAGAATCTTCAAAATTAAGTGTTTTTTATCCATAAATAATTGTATTTTCACTCGCCAGTACATGCTCGCTCTTCAAACTAAGTAAATCTCAAATTAACGTCTGTTTAAAGTCAATTTCGATACAGTTCGATATTAACGTAACTGACATAGAGTTGGTCAGTGTAGGTCCAAATTTAAAAATGTCTGCAAATCTTACCTAAATCTAATAGCTGAACTTTAAAATATATGCTTTCAAATGTTGTTCATTAAGATTGTTTTCATAACGTAGAGTTGACGTTATGACGCCATCCACGGGCCGACCCCGTTTTTGAGACCAAATTCAGTAATTGTCCATCTATTTCGGATAACAATAACGGTTTTTTATCCCGAAAACATTATTTACTTAGAAAACAGCAGCTCGAAATTGAGCTTTAATGAAGTTATATTGTCTAATAATTGCAATATGTGCAACACATTGAATATGTATGCCTTCTGTGAGTCCCTTTTCCGAGTGTAGTTACTTTAAATATAGACATATAGAAAAATTGTCCGGTAAACTATACCAAACCTTTCTGCTGGAGATTATCAAGATATTAAAAATACATATGTGTTTGGGTTAGATTTTTTTGTAAAATTCGAGTCCGCGATAGCTAAAATCAAAGCATATTTCAACGTCGTGTCAAATCTTCAAAAAGGCTGTATTGTATGAGTCTGAATTCTATATTTTACAATTATCTGATTTTGAAATATTTTAGAATTCCTCAGTGCACGAAGATTGGCGTCAAATAAGCAAAGAAACGATGGTTTTGGTTCGATTCGACGACAATTTTTTTTCGAACTCACCTTAGACTTTTTCAAGACATTTCCTCTGACCTCGTGACCTAGTTTTTGACCCAAGTTGATCCAATTAAAAAAAATAATCCGATATTCTATCGAGACAATTATTCGGAGCTTTTCTACCCAAAATGACTTGATTTCACATTGCTATAAGATTTTATCAAACAAATCAATAGAACATTTCTCATGTTGATCACTCAGAAAATGTTGCCTGTACAGTATATAAGATTTGACCCCTTGACATATTTGATTATACCAGTAGACTCATTTTCGAATTATTCCGAAATGTCATCATGGCAAAGCGTTGTAGCAAAGGTTGTTCAGACAAAATATGTTGCCTTAGCTTTCACACAGTCAACAACATCGTGAAATTGTCAAAGTGAATGATTTTGGAATGATTTAGAAATGAAAATGAATGATTGTGTGGAGTGAGTTTTAGTGAGTTAAATGGGAGGTAATCTTATATCGCAAAATTTGTTAATGACGAACAAGAGTAAGCGATATTGATTACCTACCTTTAATAAAAATGTATACAATTTCTATACACAGCTTCCTATTTCTTTTAGAACCCATGAAACGAGTATAATTTGATTTATGTCAGTGAAAGAGCGATTTTTCTCCATCAAAATTTATTATGAAAGCCGTTGTTGATTCTATATTTTTCAATGGGTTTTGGTGTTTTTGAATCGTTTGAGTTATTGTTTGGAATGAATAAATGGAGTGCTGAGTGACAGATTTAGAATGGTTTTCATTGAGTTGAATGTAAATTATACGATGTTACTAACTGGATAAACGTTGATGACGGACTTCAGAGGGCACATGGTGGACGGCGGACAACCACCTAACCACGGACTCTCACATAGAGGTGAGCAAATAACAGAATATCAATCACATAAAGAAGTTAGAAACATCTTATCATAGTTTAATAAAATATTACCTTCGGGTATAACTTTGAAGAGTTTCTTTGCTTTATTTTCAAATGTTGAAAGAGTTTCCGTCGCCAATTTACTCAATACTACGGCTGATACGGTTAGAATCAGACAGTTTGGTCTGTTTTCATATCCGCCACTATTAGTCTGTTCTTGTGTGGCATTTTTGTCATTGAACTGGAGCCGGAAAAAAAAACCCAATGACATTTGATATTTTTCCTTTAAGTAACTAAGACTAATTTGCTCAATATCATCTCAATTATATAGAGTTTAATTGCTCGATCATTCAAATATCCTAAAATACAACAATCATTTAAGCCTAGTTAACATTCGGCTTATGGAGCCCGTACGGCGCCCGTAACTCGCCTCATCCCAAAAATCGTGCGGTGCACGTGCGGCCGCTAACGGTGTCCATGAGATCAATGTACAGTTTACGGGTGCCGTGGAACATTGCGATTTTGTATAAAAAAGAGTTAAACAAGTCTTCAAAAATCGCAAGCCCGCACGGAGACCGTATCCTGTCCACACGCCGTAAAGGTATCCCACTATCTCCGCACGCACATCGCACGACCAACGTGTGAAGTTTTCCCTATAAGTCTTTAACGGATCTTCCTACTGTCCCCGACGGTGGCACATTTTACAGTGTATAAAGTTGACAAATCACACGGTCATCGTGCGTTGATCGCACAATCACCTTGCGATTGCCGTACGGGTACCTTAATAATTCTTGCTATATGAAAACCCGTGTGGGGGACACTACACGATTTTGTGAACACATACACCGTAGAAAATAAGATATTACGACATCAAAAAGCAAACAAGAAATCACAGGCTGCGATATTGTACTGTGGACGTGGCAAATGTAGACTTGGTTTTAATGTAGAATCCTTTCGTATGCAAATATTGAATTATTCAAATCATTCGCTGCAATTGTTCTCATGTTTGTATTTTCATATCTTAAAATACCACACTACGAAATTAAATATACATGTATACAATATTCACTCTTTGACAACAAAATTAATTAATTATCTTATTTTGGGTATAGAAAAGGGTAACGATTTTTTTAAAGTCAGGAATGTAAAACATTCGTTGTTTTATTTATGTTCTAATTTTTGCATTTGTATTTTTTTTCATTTCGTTTTTCAAATATTGAGAGCAACTTCAGTAATCTTATTTTCAGCGGTGGTCACAGAAGAGATGTATTTCAGTTTGAAGCAAAATTTTGCAAAAAGCCAGAATTGTAGTATTTTCTATTGCATTCATACAAAATCCGCATAGAAATTAAGGCAATCTGTCCTTGTTCTTTTATTTTTTAAGTTAGTTAACTTATGGTCCTACAAATAAGGTATTAAAGAATGAATAGTAAGACAGGGAAATTAGCAAAAACTTTCTTACAGTATACATATGATTTAAGCACCATAAAACAAAATTTACTCCCTGTTTATACTCTCTTATTAGGTTGAACACCAAAGCAATGTCAGTTACGATATAAAAGAGAAATTGTGATATCTAGGGAGTAACATATAGTGGTCATACAAGAAATCATCAACGGTGGACTTTATACATTTAGTTTCCCGAAGCATTGTTTTCATAAGGTGACATTAAAACATGATTCTCAGAAAGATTTTAAATTACAGTTAAAAGCATCACTCTTCTCATGCATGAGTTCTGGTTTATAATTAGAGCAAAATGAACAAGCAAAGGTAGTTACATATCATTTTGTTTGTTTGTTTTTATGTTGTTTGTATTCTCTTTGTATGTTTGTCTATGTCTACCTTGTCCTTGTTTAAATATGTTTGTTTGTTGCTAATCTCCGCATAGTCGGGGGAATTAAAATAAATGAATGAATGTGTGACCTACGCAAAAATGATCGTAAGATGTTTAGTAAACCGGGCCCCTGGTCTTTTCGATTTTTTTTAATTTATCAACTATCTTGGCATTAAAATTGAGTCGAAATTGTGAAAAAGAAGATAATATAACTAATAAACTACCGTGTGTCCCCTTTTAATGCCCCCGTTGCATACGGCTTCCAATTCCTCTTCTGATATTCCATCAGCATCTTGAGTTGGAGAGTCAGTGAATCCCATTGTGTCACATATTCTCAAATTCGGAATGAAAACCGTTTGGTCTTTTTTGCCTTCGTACACACTAAACTGGAAACAGAAAGAGAATCCAAACAGAGCCTTTAAATACATGGACTTTTCTTTTTGAGCGGGCCAGAGTTTGGAAAATATCAAATCAAAATGGCGTTTTCAAAATAATTTTTTGGCCACCTCCAAATGTTGAAACCCACCCAAAGTTACGAATGTCAAAGTTCAGTGTCTGTATAATATTTCTATTCTTTCAAACACAAACAATAAAGGAAGTCTTTTCCATATAAGAGTGCCATGGTCACAATATACGCCGCCACTTTGCTCCTGTTTCACGAAAATAATTGTAGACACTACTAATTTTGACAGAACCAAATTCAAAACATTTAGAGACTACCTTTTAAAGTTGTCAAGTTCAAACTGTTCGTTATGATTGTTATGAATGTGGTTTAACGCCCCTTTAAACTGCAACTAATAATAAAAATAAATATGACGAAGAATAACCTTGAAAGTATGAACCAAAATAATACTTAAAAAGATGGCTGTTAATTTTCATCTCAACTATTCTTGAAGATTAATAATACTGCCACTTTTTTTCATGAAGGAGGAGTTGCATTCACAAGAACTTTGACATGAAGGCGCCTCTTTCCATGATTAGGCTGAATTTCACTTAACTGCAGCAACATGCACAGATTCAGGTATCAATGATCAATTCGTAGAAATTTCTTTAAAGTAGGTCCGTTAATAAAGGAGGAGTTGCGTTAACAAGAATTTTTTCAAGAAGACCCCTTTCCATGACACAGCTGTAATTCACCAAACCTCGGCTATAAAGACAAGGTTAGAGGACTGGGAACATTTTGTGAAAGTTTCAACCAAATCATTCTATAAATGGAGAAAGTGTGGCGTTAACAAAATTTTTTACAAGAAGGCCCTCTTCTATGACACGGCTAAAATTCACTTCACTGCGACAAAAATCGATAGGTCGGGTGAATATGAATATTTTGTGACAGTTTCTTTGAAATCGGTTCATAAATGAAGGAGGAATTCCGTTTACAAGATTTTTTTTAAAATGGAGGCCCCATTTTCCATGATGCGGCTGAAAATCACCAAACCGTGACAAGATGCGCTAGGTCAGGTGACAAGAAACATTTTGTGAAAAAATCATCAAAATCGGTCCATAAATGAGGGAAGGGTTGCATTCACAAGATTATTTGCATGAAGGTCCCCTTTTCCTTTAAGCTGCTACATTTCATAAAACCGTGATTTAAGGGCTTTGGTCAGGTGACTAGTTTCATCCAAGTCGGTTCATAAATAAGGGAGGTGTTGCGTTCATAAGATTTTATACATGAATGGTCCTTTTTCCAGGACACGGCTGAAATTCAACAAATCGTGACTATGCAGACCGTAAGGTGACAAGGAACATTCTGTGAAGTTTGATCAAAATCGGTCCATAAATAAGGGAGGAATTGCGTTCAAAATATTTTTACATGAAGGACCTTATTTCATTGACGCGGCTGAAATTTACCAAACCATGACTTAATGCGCAAGGACAGGTGACCAGGTCTTTTCTGTGAAGCTTCATTCAAATTGGTATTTTCAAAATGAAGGCCCCTTTTTCATGACGCGGCTGTAATTCTCCGAACCGTGAGTTTGGGCTCAAGGACAGGTGACTAGGAATTTTTAGTGTAACTTTTATGCAATTCGGTCCATATATGAGGAAAGGAGGTGTGGTCACTAGAAAAGTGGTCGTACGTACGTGCGGACGCACGGACGGATAGACGTATGGATGGACGGACGGACGGACCGACCGACAGACGGAGAAGATGACGCCAATGTACGGCGTATAAAAAGTAACGCGTATTGTAAAAAATGTATAAGGAACGATTATCTTTTATAACTAGGCATAATGGGATATATTAGTTGTAAGACAAATTCTTGAGGATCATGTATATCCCAATAAAGTTATGAAGTTATTGAATATGTTCAATGAATACTCCGAGTCGATATTTCAAACACCCCGTCCATCCACATTTGCATTAGCGTTTATCATTTATCAGATCTTAATAGTTCACTTTAATTACTATTTCAGTCATATTGTTGATGTCTCTCGAGATCATCTTTCTTATCTGACAATTTTATATGTTTCATACAGACAAGTCCAAAGAGAAGCATTTAGAGAGTTAACAAATAATTCAATTATAAATCTACTTTCTAATCAAGAAAAATGGCAGCAACTAAGCATAAACAGAGACAGATGTATGGTAATTCTCTTAAAGTAACGTCTCTCAAATTAAACATAAAATCTTGCAGCAATCTAATCGTTTTTGAACGTTGTCCTGTAATTTAGATGTAAATTTTTGTTGTTATCTTGAGGTACGGTAGTAAAAGCATTATTCCCAAGATAATGGTTTATATTTTAAGGATAAAGCGTTCCTTACGGGGATATTTTGAGCCTCTCAGTAAGAATCTCATGAATTAGAAATGAAGAAATAAAGCTTCACGAGAATGATGCTCAGGATTTTGATTTCTTTGTGAAATTCTGAAAAGGTTGATACAATGGGCTCTACACGCTGTCACGTCATTCGGAACACCACAATCGGTACCTTTGTCAAAAATCTATATGGTGCTAAGCATTAAGAAAACCACTCGGCCAATCTCACGATCAACCTCGGATGTACATAGACGGGAAAAATACATTCAAGCTGTTTGGAAGTGTACTTTCTTTTGAAAGTGATGCTTGTCTGCTTACAAATAGATATTTATGGCCCAGTACGATAAGTTGTTATCTCCCTTGTAAAATTACCGCCCCTGATCAAGCTCTTCAATTTCGAGGTAGCAATTTCTCATTTCCGGTGAGCAAATTATATAATGTCAACATGGAGAACGTACCAAAATCAACTGAAAAGAAACGGCACTACTGCTCAGTATGCTCTAACTTTAGGGGGAAAGTTGTCGACGGGAAGCCTATTACCCTACATAAGTTTCCAGCTCATGATATTCTGAAGAAGAGGTACGCAGAATTAAAACGGTCATGAAAACATTCGTCCTAACCAAGAACTCACGCATCTGTTCGGCACACTTCGAAGGGGGAAAGATGACAAACGACCACAACATTCCATCCATTTTCGACCTTAAATCGAGAAGAAAGATCTTCGCCACTTCTAAAGTAAGTTAATATCCCCTAGCTTGAAATTTAGGTGGTTTTTTAAGGATTGACTTTGGATGAATGTCGATCCTGGTTGAATAGGACCACTTGCATAAACTTATTTATTCTAAATGTAAAGCATTAAAAACTTATTCCAAAATATTTTTTACTCCGAGTTCCTTGAACTGATACAAAACTAGCTAATATTTGGGAAGGGTGCGGGAAAAGGTGACTGGTCAACCTGGCCCATTAGCAAAATTACAAATTACCAAATATTTTATGTCAAAGCCATTTTATTGATTATTATGGTTTAACTAGTTTTCAACACTCTGACATATGGGAGTAATTAGTGGCAAAATAAAGTGATGGAACTACAAAATCAGACATAAACCCTTAATTCCATCTCTTTCTGTCTCCAAAAATCTTATATTTGCCGATTTTGATCAAAATAGCTCAAGAATACAAAAGCTTTTTCACACAGGGTGAAATAGGTCTCTATTTGTAAAATTGACCTATTTCGGTGACTCTTTATTATTTTCTGGTAAAAGAATAAACATGGGACAAGACATGCATTGTTATCTGAATTTTTTAAAACAATAAAATATGCCTTTCCTCTTCTCAGCTGAAATTTTTCTTTTGAAGCCCTTTTAAGGCATTTTTCACGATTTCTGCGAATCCATTAAAAATATTTTGAAAAAATCCGTTAAAAATTCAGAAATAAAAGATGAGCAATTGCTATCTTGTTTTTGATGCATTTTGTAAACTTTTGAGAAGGTGAAGATTTTACGATCAACTTATTGTAAAATGTAAACAGTGACTGTCAGATCACAGTGTACATGCTCAAAGAACAGGGTCTCAAATTTAGGTGAATCCACAGTGTTCCCACTGCTAATTCAAAGGGGGGTGTAGAAATGGGTACTTTGCAGCATGCATGTACCCCCTCTCATATGAGCCAAAAAGGAGTACAAGCCTTAATTTGAGGGTAAATCACCCCAATTTAAGGGTTTTCGGGAACATTAAACTACTTTGTGTAGTCAAAGTGTGATAAGGTTTTTATTTTCATACCTCAATGAAATAAACAAATACACTCTTCATCTCTCATAAGTTTCAAATTAATTGTGCCAAAGGTCTTGCACAATGGTCTTTAAGCTGATTGTAATACTAGTGGTACTTGAATTATGCTGGTAGTAGGTTTGCAGGCAACATTCTTAAATCTGGTTGATACTGTAAATTCTATATTGGATATGCACAGTAGAGATAATTTGAAATTTGAGTGGTACTTCCAAATGAATCATTGAACAAGAAAGCGACATGAAAATCTTTATTTCTTTAATGTAGTACTTTCTATTTTGGTTAGGACTTCTGATGAAAAGTTATGTCCAAAATTAATAACTTTTCTTTTGATTTGGTTGTAAACTTATTTTGTTCACAAGAAATGAAATTCATTTTAAATGATAATAAAACTACATATGTATAAAGTTGAAATTAAATTGGTAATAATTAGGTTTAATTTGAAAATTATTTGGTATTTCCATTGACTGTTGAGGAGTTTTTCCTGCAAAGACTTGAATGCAATTCACAACCATTTTGGTGCTTCAGGAGTGTTTCTAAGCAATGTTTTTGCAATAGGGAAATAATCTTGAAACAAATATCACACCATGACTAGAGAGATAGTGCTGAACCTGAGAGCTTTAATCTATGTAGGGGTGTACACTAGCGATTAAGCTATCCAGAAGTCTTTGCATATTATGCATTCTATCATTGAAAGGGTATGAGTTCAACCTGCGACATTTACTCTTTTAGGGCCTTTCACAAAAAATTTGTCACTGACTTACAGAAAACCAGCATCATTCAATGCTTTTTATGTCAATTTGAACACCTTTTACATATAACAATCACAGTCATGGTCCTCTGTTCGCACCAAAAAATTGCACTTGCAAGAAAAACATGTAGCCAGTATGGGACTGGAACTAGGTACCTCTAATTTAAAGATAAGTACTCAGTACCAAAAGAGCTTCACAGTCACCATCATGCACTTGTCTAGAATTAAATGAACTTGTCTTCAAATATTAAAGTGAATAGATAATTATTGGGAAAAAACATTGTGTTTAATGAAGAAAATACTGGAACCCAGTCATTTCTTAATAAAAAACAATGCTTTCTAATCTTTGATACAAACAAAAATTTGCATTATTAATGTCCTAAATCTGATTAATACCAATCCAGGATATGTTCATGTACTTAATTGCCCAGGACAAGGTGCCTAGAAAAATGTATTTGCCCAGAAGTTGGAAATCCTGTGCCAGACAATTTGTGCATAAGATTTCCTCACACCTGGATAAGGTTGTTTGAGTACTTATAGCTACTGATGTTTACTTCCAGGTGACCCCTGTGGAGTTTATTCCAATGATTGAACCCGAGGACGATGGACCTTACTTCGCAACAAAATTAGAAGACTTCATCGCAGATCTGATGATACCCACATCTGAATGTGACCAGACTTTAGAAAACGAACAAATGGAGACAACATTTATTGACCATGAGGAAGCCACAGACCCTGATGAAAATGAGTCAATACATTTCTTTCCCAGCAGTTCTAGAGAGTTAACTTCTGTCAATTTCCATGACTACTGTGGCTTACCAAACACAGACGGCACAACGAAACTAAATAAAACTATTCAGACAGAAGAAGGGACATACTATGGGACATTAATAATCAGGCCAAAGGAAACAAAAGACCAGGGTACACAAACCTTTGTCACAACCAAATCAACCCTTTCACAGACAGAGACTGAATCAGAGGTACAATTTAAATCAAAATCTTGTTCTGTTAGTACTCAGGCCAGTTTACCAGACATTACCTTTGAGGATATATCCAATCAAGACGAGGATGTGATGTTCTACACTGGTCTACCAAATGCTGGTACTTTTCATGCCTTATTTGATATGCTTGATGATGCCAGCATCCAGACCGAAAGAAAGGGAACAGCTTCTGGGAAGAGTGGTCGTCCGAGATCCCTAAGACTGATTGACGAGTTTTTTTTTAATTCTAATGCGGCTTCGTCTTGGACTTTTGGTGGAGGACTTAGCCTATAGATTCCACATTTCAAAATCTACATGCTCCTCAATCATTTCGCGATGGATAGACTACCTTCACATTAAATTAAGTTGCCTAATTGTTTGGCCATCAAAGACAGTCATTAGAGAAACAATGCCTCAGAAGTTCCGAAAGAGATATCCAAACTGCAGAGTCATCATAGATTGCACTGAAATATACACAGAGACCCCCCAGTCCCTAATTAACAAATCTTTGATGTATTCTCATTACAAGTCCCACATGACCTACAAGGCATTGCTTGGTATAAGTCCCTCAGGTATCATAACATTTGCATCAGATTTGTGGGCAGGAAGTATAAGTGATAAACAGATTACAAAAAATAGTGGATTGCTTGATATTTGTGAAAAAGGTGACGCTATCATGGGAGATAAAGGTTTTTTAATCGCTGACTTGACAACTGCCAAAGGTATTCACTTAATAGTTCCACCACTTAAGCTGAAAAGATTTACCCGCCGTCAGGTAGAAGAAACCCGAAGGATAGCCAATCTTAGAATCGATGTAGAAAGAGCGATGGAGCGTGTTAAGAATTTTAGAATTCTACAGGGTGTTATTCCAATATCTTTAGCGCCACAGGCAAACAAATACTGGAAGTTATGTGTAGCCCTTTCTAATATGCATCCACCATTAGTAAATGACGACTAAAAATTTGAGAAATATGTGTTATTGATTCCTGTCAAGTTAAATGCTCAATTAACCCTTTCCTGTTTTACAAAATTCTGGACCTGTCCAAATTCAAAGGTTTTGCAGACGAAAAATAAAAGTGGATTTAATTTGAAAAACAACTATTCAGTAGGGTAGAAAATAGTGTGGAAAAAGAAGAAATTGCTTGTCAGAAGCAATTTCTTCTTTTTTCACAATGTTTCCTCAATCATAAAATCACAGGCATGTAAAAAGCAGGGATTAACCAGCAAAGGGTTAATACTTAGGAAGTGTCTTTATTTATTCACCTTTAATGTTGTAGATTTCTAAGCTGCCCATACATGATCAATAGTATCAATCCACGTTTTTTCAGGCATTAACATTTGTAGAGACCGTCAAAATGGTTTAATGCCCTCGTGCTTTGCATTGGGTGTAAAACCATTTTTCGGGCTCTGCAAATGTTAACGCCTGAAAAAACGTGGATTGACCCTCAGGGATGTGGAAATATGACCTTTTTCCACCACTTGTCTGTGGAAAGTAAAAGTTGATTTCCTACTTGTCCAGGGTCAAAATGATTTTGCCTGCAAAAAATTGAATTCATAAATATTAAGAAAATCTTGTTTTTAATAAAGGAGATGCTGTAATCCAGCATTTTCTTCATTAAAGACAATAATTTCTTCCCTTTGAAACAAAAATTAGGATGGTTTTTCTCCTAGATCTTTTATCAAGTTCTGTTTCAAGATTTGCTCTGGTATTACTTGTCCATGGACAAGGAGTGAAGAAAAATGCACTTGCCCGTAAGTGAAAAAGCCTGTGTCGGACAAGTCGGGCATGGGAATTACACACTCCAGACCCTATATTGCCACAAAATGATCAGTGATATTGCCAATCTACTGATCTATTTTTTGTCTGGAGTGGAAATATTGATGAGTGCTCATATTTTAGGTTTAACATCAAGTTGAGTTTAGTAATTATGATTTACCAAGTGCTATATTCACTATTTTCTGAATATATCTTAATTTGATCCCAAGAAATTTCTGCCAAGGGGGTCAAAATGGCCCCTTGAGAGGAATTCCTAAGGGTCAAAACATGGTTTTATACCAAAGATTTTCTCAATTTACTCTCTTAAGCTCTACAAATTAATTACATGTTTCCTATCATTATAAGAATCAGTTAAATTGACTCTAAAATATGCAAAATTCTACTAATATTCTGTTTTTTCTGTCATTTAACCCTTTGCTGTTTAATCCCTGCTTTTTACGTGCCTGTGATTTTATGATGGAGAAAACATTGTGAAAAAAGAAGAAATTGCTTTTGACAAGCAATTTCTTTTTTTTCCACACTATTTTCTACCCTACAGAATGATTATTTTCCAAATTAAATCCACTTTGAATTTTTGTCTGCAAAACCTTTGAATTTGGACAGGTCCAAAATTTGTAAAACAGGAAAGGGTTAACTCCTTTAAATTCAGATCTGACCCCCAGAATTGTTATGTGAGGAGTCGATGACTCAAACACTAACACAAGCCCTAAATCTGCTATTTCATGCTACATTTTGAATAAGTTATTAGTTTCATACCTGCATGAATTAAAAAAATATACCTGTCTATTCATTCAATTCAATACCATGAAAAAAATCTTTGCATTGAGTCTTTTCTTGTTGGAGTTCTTTTGTGCGATTAAATCAAAAAGCAACCTACTCAACGTAAGCATTTAGGGTATGAAACTTATTTTTAGCGCGGCCTTTTTCGCAAAAAACCTGGATTAATGTTATAGCCTTGGTGTTGTTGTCATCATTGTTGTCATCCCTGTGCAAAAAGGTTTTACTTGGTACGTTTTGTGACTAAGCTACAGATAAAGGTGCTACTTTGGGATTCAAGTTGAAATGTCACATTAGTCCTTACTTAAACCCTATGTTTTCAGTAGTCATTTAAAATGTCATATTGAGATGATTCAAATGAGTACACCTAACATAGGATTTCATTATGAATTTAAGATTTCATGCTGGCTTTGCCCCCTCTTATTTGGCTCCATGTTGTGATATTGTATCTATGATTATACTGAAGGCATTCACTTGAAACTTGGTACACATGCTCATCATCAAAAGAGTAATTACCTAATTAGCCTAATGGTTGTATAAATGAGTAGAAAGCAATTGATTTTAATTAAGAAAATGAAAGCATTTTCTACTTTAAACACAATTGCTTTCGTATTCCCTATTTTTGGACACATTAAATTTAGCTGGACAAGTAAAAATCGCTATTTACTTGTTTAGGGACAAGTTGAGAAATTCTGATTTTTTATGAGCCTGGACAGCCATACTGTAACTACAGCTTAACTTAGTTGCAGTTATTTAAGTAGACAATCAATGATTATATTTGACATTTCCATGGCTCAGTGAAAAATGGTTGCTACTGCCTGTATGTTTATAGGCAGTTACAATTGTTTCACACTGACCCATTGATATGATGGAGATTGCTGAAACCTAGAGGTTAACATTGCATTACAAGATTCAAAGATTTCATTTGTCAAAAATTGATTGTTTTAGCCTGTACATAAATATAACAACATGCCAAGCAATTTGTAAATTTTTATCGGATGTATGAGATGCAGCATTCAAGAGTTTCGTTCCGGGCCTTGGAAGAAATTTGTAAGGGTCAAAATCAGATATTTCAGGTTTTTTTCCGGGCTTGTGCTAGCTTTTTAAAAATTTGGAGTTATTGATCCCTTGACCCTAAAATCCTGGGTGTCAGAAAAGGGCCAAACACAAAAACTTATCAGTCTTAGAAGTAATCTATATAATTAAAACAACATTAACAATTAAGTGTAGACACACTATTGTTTATATTGTTTCATCCATATAGACATTTTCTAAAAATATGAAGAAATCAATTGATCTATTTAATCTTATAAATTGCATAGGTTGTACCACTGGGATTACAGAGGGTCCAAATGACCTCCTGCTGGAAATGTTTGAGGGTCAAAATGAGAATTTTGGGAGTCAAAACCTTGGTTTAAGGGTCAAACACAAGCCCTACAATAGTTTATGGGTCAAACACAAGCCCTGTGGATCTTATCAAAGACAAAATACATAGTTGTTTATATTTACATGTATATTTATTTAAAAAGATATCAATATTTGAATTTACAAATAAATCAATTGAAAAACAAACAAACAAACAGCCTTTATTCATTACAATCCTAAATCCAACTTGAGAAGCATGAAATGTACAGAACATGTTCAGACTTGATAGTTTGTACAGACTGACCAAGGTATGGACTTCTCACTTTTAGCCATTTATAAGAATCTAAATGATTGTGATGATTTATGGACCTTACTGGACACAGTTCCTTTAAAAGTTTTGTATCAGTGAACCTTAATGAATCTTTGTATGTAGAGCATTCTGTGCGAAAGACCTAGTTGTCACAATGACAAGTAAGTGTATGTGCATGTCAATCCATCCAATTTGTTTCGAGAACATCTCCTACAATTTAGGTTAGATTTCAAATTTTCAATATAGTTTCTTGCAAATCCTAACAATGAGTATAACTATGGTCCATTTAAAGAAATTCATTCAATATCTTAACCCTTTGCTGTTTAATCCCTGCTTTTAACGTTGCTGTGATTTAATGGTTGAGAAAACATTGTGAAAAAAGAAGAAATTGCTTCTGACAAGCAATTTCTTCTTTTTCCACATTTTTTTCTACCCTACTGAATGGTTATTTTTCAAGTTAAATCCACTTTAAATTTTTGTCTGCAAATCCTTTCCATTTTGACAGCTCCAAAATTTTGTAAAACAGGAAAGGGCTAAAGGTCATGATAACATGGAAGGTTAAGGTCAAACAAGGGCGTAACTACCATTATTCACATTATGCAAGAGCGTAATAGAAATAAATCCTATATCGTAAAATATTGTTGATGAATGATCATAACATACAAACTACAGCTAATTCAAGCTGTAGTAACAATGTTTGATAATTATTCACCAACGCTCCAGTCATAGAAAAGGGGTGTGTATGTAGGACAATAATCTTTTGTGAAAGTCGAAATATCACCTTTGACCTATATTCTATGTTGGTCGCCTTCTTAGTGTGTTTCAATTTAAAAATCAAAGTTAGGCCTTTTTCAACTTTTGTTGAAGCAACAATCAACTTTATTTTTTTCATAGGTGGATTTCAAAATTATTTCATGGTGCAGATGTTCCCTTTAAGATCTAGAAGAGCTATTACTTCTTCATTTTTATCGAGGAGTCAGTGCAACACTATTGTAAGTGTCTATGAAAATATAGACATTTACAATAGTTTTGCACTGCCCCAACAATTTGTTCACTGGCTTTAAAGGTTGACTTTCATTTGACTCTGGTGATCGAACCTTCAATCGTTTGATAGATAGCCAGACATAGTCCAATATGGCCCGGTTAGTTTTTTGCGTGTTTAACCATATTTTCAACAGTAACGCAGCTTGTTCAAGGCATCACACCATACTACGTTTTTCTATCAATTTTTAAAATCCTTGATTTTATCCCTGACAAGGAAAGACCTAAGTACAGGTTGTAGCATTTAAGGTTGAGGTAAATCATCTGTTTTAATATTAACTCACATTTAAAGAAAAACGACATGAAAAGTTACTTGTTTATCGGTAACCAAACCCTTGTAACTTCAGCTTGAGTTATGAGGGTTTTGTACTCCAATGATAAATAGTGTTAAATGTCACTGAGCACGATTTTCCATTTGATTTTAGGATGCATTTATTTACATGTGTTAACATGAGCTTGCCAACATACTTTGTGAAGAACCCAAAAGTATTCAATACAATAGAAAAGTAAACCCGCCATATAAAGTCACCGCTAAGTCCCACAAGCAGAGTTTACGCCACTTTCATCAATCTTTCAGTGAGGTCATTATTACACAGAATATCTAATCCATGATCTTGAAAGGGTGTCACATTATTAATAAGAACCATTAATCAGTTGTCGTTATTAATGATACCCCTTTCAATTCTGCTAGTAAACAGTTCTGGAATCAAGTTTGCCAGATAAAAGTTATTCAATTTTTAAAGCGCTGATTGCCAAAATTTTTCATTAAAGAAAATTCTTTGCACTGAGGTTCCCTTCAATGTCCATATATACATATCACACCATGATTTTCCCGATATTGCCATCTGACCTTGAATTTGGTAATGATAAAGATGGTTGTCTTTTAATTTCAGCTTCCCTGATACAATTTCACAACAAAAATCTGATTTCTGGGCTGCTTCAAAGGGTGTTTCATTTCTGTACTTATATGGGCACTTGATTTCTAGTAAACCTTCAGAATCAAAGCAATGATCACAGCTGACCAGTCCATCTGGACTTGCTCCTAAATGGGGGTATATTGGATTGACTAAAAGACCACTTTCATTCACACTTATATTTGGGTGTTTGACTCTCATTTCCTTCACATAAAAGCGTCTAGCAGCCGGCTCATGACTTCTACCCCATTTTACCGAAGGAACATCTAAACTTGTGGGGTACAGAATAGTTTTCACAATTGAATCACCACTTGAGTTTTCTTTCTTTCTACATACTAGTCCAAAGGCAGAAGAGCATATTCGTCCATTTCTTGCCACCTCCCAATTTTTGTTTTTGTGTTGTCCCCTTGTTTTTAATTCAATTTCATCACACTTCTCCTGTGAACACAGTAAGCCAGCAAAATATTTCTTAAATTGCTGCTGGCATGCTTTGCTGTTCAAATTGACTTTATCATGATACATAAATGGAATAGCATGTAACTTCAAATGCTGTTCATTTAGTTTGAGGGCACTTATTTTCTCTGATGCTGTATCTGAAAACCCTAACAGCAAAGCAGCATGGGGGTTACACTCTTTAAGTTTTTTTTAAAGCATTCCATGTCAAAAGATGTTACTGGAGGGACTGAAACCAGGGCACGTTTAGCTTTAGGTGGAACTTGTTGCTGACCATCATTAAATTTTTGCTTCTTAAAAACAAGGTCACTTGACTTTTTGGGACTCAACTTTCTAGATCTTGGTCTGTTCCATAGGCATTCTTGGGAAGTAACGGCATCAAGACCTTCCTTTTTCTTCATGGTGATGTCAACCAAAGCATATAATACAGCCGCCACATGGTTACAGGATTCGCCTTCTCTGAAAGATAAAGAAAAAATAAGTTCCTATCAATCACCAAATCATCTGCTCCATTGAGCTAAGTTCAAGCTTCCATGTGCAAGCAGTAGATTTGTCTTAACCCTTTCCTGTTTTACAAAAATTTTGACCTGTCCAAATTCAAAGGTTTTGCAGACGAAAATGTAAACTGCATTTAATTTGAAAAATAACCATTTGGTAGGGTAGAAAATAGCGTGGAAAAAGAAGAAATTGCTTGTCAGAAGAAATTTCTTCTTTATTCACAATGTTTTCTCAATCATAAAATCACAGGCACGTAAAAAACAGGGATTAAACAGCAAAGGGTTTTATTTAACAAGATGTAAATGAGACCAATTTAAAATCTAGCGCTAATACATGAAACAAAAATGGACTATAGAATATGTTAAAAGATTGTTCGTTTGAATGAGGTTTACATCTACATCGATACGTTGTTCCGTCAAACTTGACTATTATACAACAGTTTATTCCACTTTCATTTAGTCAGCAGACAGACATTGGTCTAAAATCTAAAAGTTTAAATCGTGATAACTACAATTTGAATAAGAATACCATTAAGACATTATATAATATCATTTGAGACAAACAATCAACCATTTACTATCATTTCATTGCTTTTTTGCATATATAATAGTCCATTTTGCCGTCAAAAAGTCCATTTTGCCCCTTTTTTTGGTAATTGTCCATTTCATATTTAAGGCCAACCGAATCGCCCCCCATTTGCGGGTTTTGGGGAACACTGTCAAAACACGGTTAAAACTTAAAATCACCATGATATCAGGATTAATTAGGTTATAATTTGGAAATCATTTGATAATTTGGTAATTTCACACACCCTTATCACACCAAAAAAAGAATTCCTGGTATTTCTCACACCAGTAATTATATAACGTCAGTTTTTTGTATTGTATTGAACAATGTTACGTACCCAGCACTACAGTTACATCCAGCAGCATGTACTTGACCACTCAGCTTTGCCATACATATCCAAGTGGTATAGTCTGGTTGTTTGTTCTCAGACTGGGTAGGAAGGGATGGTATCACTTTAGCTCTAACATAACAATGAGAAATAGCCTTGTCAATAACATGGTACACTAAACTGTGAACATGTCTATCACTATAAAATACTTTGGCTTTTAATTGCCTAAGGGCTTTTGTTGGCTTCCCATCAAATGTTCGTTGGTTATTGAGAACTAGATAATTGTAAATATCTCTGTCTGTTACACTTGGAAATTCACGAATATCATTTGACCATCCACAAAGTAGAGTCATTGGGTCAGGAAGACGCTCTCCCAGTGCCGTTGTTAACTTCTCCCTGGTTCTGATTTCTCTCTGCTTTTCGTCCAAAACCTGTAGCTCGGACAGAGGTTTTCTACCCATTTCCCGCACATTTTTGAGTCGAAGCTGTAATTCAAACTTAGATCCCGATACCGGTAGACCGAAATTTCGTAAATATCGCCTCAGGTCGCAAACTTTTAATTTTTCAATGTCATACGGTTCATTGATTCTTTTGTTGTCCTCCATATTTGCTCTCCGGAAACGCAATGCATTCTGGGAAAGTTAAGAACGCTAACTCTACCTTTACGATTCAAGGGACGTAAATCATGTTATCGAACCGGGCCATTAGCTTAGTATCAGTTGAGCGATACAGGTTTTCATGTTATTAAAGTATAAAAGAAAATTTGTACATCTTGCTTCATGGTCCCAGTCATTAAGCTTTTATCTGTTTGTCTATTTTGATGCCCATCTGTCTTTCATAAGATTCACATGTACCAACCAAACATATTTTGAATACTTCAAAACTTTTTAAGTTTATGTTGTAATTCAATTTGGAGATACATCTCATCAATACGCATTTTTTTCTGTTTATCAAGAACAATGTCCCTAATCAAGGCCAAACCTTTTGTTTTACTTTGCAAAAATACATATATCTAAAATTTATATTCCACGCGTTCAGCAGGGAAATTCAATTATATAGAATCTATCGGGAAAAGTGAACTTTCTGTTTAAATTTTTTTGTATACTTAGCGTCTTTAAATAGTTACCACCCAAAATACCATTCGATCTTTCAAACAGTATTGTCTTATGCAAAATAGTATTGTATAATTTAATATGCTTGACCATTGTTTTTAGTGTGGAATGTCTATTATTACAACTGCTTCTCCATTTTTGGTTTCTTTGATAATCATTTTTTATCAGATGCTAGTGAATTCAGGGCTTGTCGATCATCATGCGTTATGTTGCGTTTGATGAGTTGTTCTAAGATTTGAGTGTTACTGAGTGTTATATCATTGGTATTTCTAACAATATTGTCTAGCGCTATTGTTCTTCTTAACTCTAGTGTCCATTGACTTTATCATACATGTGATTCTTCTCGTTTTTCTATTCCATGGACGTATTCTACTAATCAAATTCATGTCGCTAATTTGCCGATATCTTTTATCATGTCAATTCCGGGGTCAAGCAGCATGAGGTAAATTAGCCAGAAAGCAATTATTAATTTATTCATTTATTTTTTGCGCACGGAGGCAAAGATGAGTATAGCCGGATGAAAGTGAGAAGATAATCGAAACCTTAAAAACTTGAAAAAATAGACCTTTTCTGAATGTATTTGCCTTAATTCTGAACAGAAGATCCATGGTGGTTCTTAATCGTTATTCTGAGTAACTTATCTTAATTCTTAGCAACCGGGCAATTCTTCTTCAATCTTGTCCTATTAAATTTGATTATTCAAGCAAAATTGTCATTTTTATTTTACTTTAAAGTATTGTACTTCATTTTTTTTCTTTTAAAAATTTAGAAAGCAGGCAGTTTTGCCTTGGTGCAAGCAAGCTGATCTTAGTTTATACGGTCTGTTCAAGCATTGTGTACATAAGTATTATGCCATGAGTACTGTAAACCGCTTTATTTTGGCGGTGTCCACATTTGGCGGTTTTTCGATTACGATTTATTGGCGGTGATTTATTTTGGCGCATCTTACTTTAACGCCAAAATTAAACGCTTTATCTATATTTTACATTTTTCCTCGTTTAAAACAACATAAGTAAAAGAAAGACAATTTCTAGAGTATTGTCTACAAACTTGACAATAGTTTGTTTTCACACCTTTTTTATAGTTATGACGCGTGTAAAAGTTGTTCACACTTTTTCGGTGTGATTTCATAACAATGTCTCAGCCAACTTGGATCTGGAATCTTGGAATTGAGGGATCAGTGCAATACTATTGTAAGTGCCTATAATTTATAGGCACTTACAATAGTATTGCTCTGATCCATCTAAATGTCAACGTTGTCAGCATAATAATAAGTATGGTCTGCATATCTTTGACATTTCTAAAAAATGTAAAGATTTCATATCTATCATAATAAAGAAATTTCTTATTTAATAATGACAAATATTGGCGGTGGATTAATTTTGACGCATTTTAGCTTGACCGCCAATATAGCCAAAATAAAACCACCGCCAAAATTACCCCGTTTACAGTAACTTGCGAAGGCAAACTTTGTTTAGCTTTAAATGCAAGGAGCATCAAGAGATCCACAGAGAAGTCGCATGTATCAGATGTTACGGTTGAATACATTCGACTCAATCTATCGAAAAAAATCTGTAAATTGACCTATTTTATTAAAACTTTAATTAAACTGAAACAGAAACCATCTAGGTTTTTGACGGCTTTAAATTCTTTGAACAAAATTAGTAGAACTTCACCCAAGTAATATTCCTTCTAAGTATCAGCTTGTTTGGGAGGAGAATAATTTTTCCTAAAACTTTTCGGCCATGGCAGCAAGCGGTTCACATCTTTAGAAGAGGATCACCAAAGGAACATCTCTGCCAAGTTTCAGATTTCATAAACCGAATGGTTCAGAAAGAGAAACACTTTGACTAAGATTTAAGCAATTTTGGCCTTTCTGCAATGACGGCAACCAGCGTTTTTGATGGAATTGATTTATTTGAACAATTTTTGTCGGCCTTTTTGATACCACTGCATGAGCTTTTTCATGGAATTAATTCTTTATCGAATTTTGGAAGAGCTTCACCCCAGAAACATCTCAAGTTTCGCTTGATTGTCCAAGTGCTTGAGGCAGAGAAAACCCAACCTAGATTTTCGGCATTTTTTGGCAATTTCCAGCTTTCTGTGTCCATGGAAACTAGAGGTATATATAGAATTTATTTTTTTAAACAACTTTGGTAGAGCTTTACCCGAGGAATAGCTCCGCCAAGTTTCAGCTTGATTGGTCCAGTGGTTTAGGAGATATTGACAGACGGACGGACTGACGTACGGATAGTCCGACGGACGCTGAGTGATCATAATAACTTACATTGAGCATTTTGTGCGCAAGAACTAAAAATTATGTTTATGTATGAAATAAAAAAGTATATCGTATGTCATTAAAAAAAGAACGATTTTACATGGATGTCCATTATCAAGGATGTAGAATGAATGATGTTTTATGGCCCGTCGACAGCTACGGTCATGTTAGGGGCGAAACGTTTGTATAAAACTATATGGACTAAATCACGATATTTTATGACTTTCCAATCTCCCCCTTGACGTATTAAGTGTCGAATGTGGTGTACATGTTACCGGAATATAAATAAAAGAGTCCATCTTCTTTAGGTTTTCACAATGTGCAGGTCTTTCAACTTCAACGAGAGGGCTTCAAGATTTAAATTTCTTAATAGATTTAGGATCGCTAAGAACTGACTTGAGTACCTTATCTACAAAGGGAGACTGTCTGGCAAGATTTTTGTTACAATCAGTTGAAATAATATCTAGGAATATGTGAAATTAAGAGAACTTACACGTATGGCTGTAGACTGATTAAGGGGCGTACCGCTTTCCCATTCCGTTGTTTCCTCGTCGTTCTTATTTTTTTTGTTTGGGTATCCATTATTTCATTCTATGGTATTTACTATTCGGGGGCCACCAGTCTCCCCCGAGTCCTACAAGGTGACATAAATTGTCTC
The DNA here is from genome assembly GCA_948146395.1 of Fragum whitleyi. NCBI lineage: Eukaryota > Metazoa > Mollusca > Bivalvia > Cardiida > Cardiidae > Fragum > Fragum whitleyi. The sequence continues at coordinate 18,907,852 of OX411560.1, forward strand.
CAGCCGCCCCCATGCAAGGGCTACCCGGAAAGTAGGCTATACTCGAGCCAAAATGATCAATTGACTCGAAAACAATTGCACGAACAATTTTGTGTCTAAGAATCAAGCCGTGCAAATAATGCCAAATCAGAAAAATCAATTTAAGGACGATTTCGGGAGTTCGTTCTTGCGCAACGTCTTTGCGCATCGTACTCTTCAAAAAGGAGTCAGCGCTCCAAAATTGCACTTATCTCGGACGTAACAAAAACACTACAAAACCCCTCTAAATTTTTATATTTCGCGGAAAATGCTTTCATGGAGACGATAAATCAATTCTATTACTAAAACATAATTATATGAATTACTGCAGCCATTTTTTTTTGTAGATATAAAGGATATGACGTCAGCGTCGTTTTTGTAGGTATTTGTGACGTATTTGTTGTAGTATCCGTGAGAATCTTTGAGAAAAGTCTCTTGCAAACAAACCGCCACTGGCTTTCCATTCGAAACTAATGGATTCATTTCGTCAAAGTTGGCTTTGATGCTGCGACAATTCCATTGAATAATTTTGTTCGCCATACTTAAATTAAGGGGTAAAAATATACTTTTAAGTGGAAGTATGAATTTTATTTCTTTATATGTGAAATATCTATCATATGTTTACCTTGCCTATTCTCCTTTGAAGAATCTGAGTCCTCAGTGTTTTCCGTATCCATGTCTTCTTCAAGACTGTGGTAACGGTTGTATTGTTTTATAGGATCATCAGATCCTTTTGGCTGGCGGTTGATAATGCTGCCCTAGGAGACGAAGTTCTGCTCCTTGGTTTCATAAAAGAACTTGAATCTTTATCTTCTGGCACTTTAGCAACCGGAGGATTTGACTTTTCCAGTTGAATTTGTGCCTTCTTGCGTCTTCCCATTTGAGCTAAACTCAAACCAACTTCTAATCGGTCACTCAAATAATGCACGAAAAGTAATACTTAACAACGTTAAAGATGCAAGTGTTTGACGATTTCCGATAGCCGATGCACTTGGTAGATAGCAAAACCCAAATGCATAAAAAACTGCTCCAGGGAAAACAATTTAACTTGCATGAGAACATGGGTACCCTCAATTTCAAAATTAACATTGGTGGGTGGGGTAAATTTAACAAATTCACCTCATTTACGCAAATGAACGTCATAAATAATGTTTTCTTTACTTATTTGTATTCATCTACCTTTAAGGTATCGAAGGCATAGTGATTTTTCAACAACATAACGGTATTTCTTCGACTGGAATTTTGAAAATTCCCTGCATTTTGCGAGTTTTGTGGCTTTTTCAAAGTAGGGTTGGTGTCTTCTTTTGTCTGCTACAATCGTTCTATCGGTCCTTTTTACACAATTCTTTCACTAAAATCACTGAAATTGATTTGTCTTTGCGTGAACGTAATGTTCTATTAAATTCTTTTATTGTAAATATGTTGAAAAGAGGAAAACATGAAGTGACCGATTAGAAGTTGGTTTCAGTTTAGATCTAATTTAATAACTTCAACTTCTCCAGTGCTTTTATGTGTCGATGGTTTAGCGGCTCGAAGAAAAATATTATCTTTTCCTGGTGTTACCTTACTTGAGTTTGATTGACACTCAGATGTTTTACCAGTGATTCCCTGGTCTGTGTTACTGGGATTACTAGACCTAACTACTAGAGATGGAAATAACTTTGAAATTTCATCTTTCTTTTCAGGAAAGAGAATACACAACTTTCCGAAAAGATCTTTACAGTTATCACATCCACTGGTGTCTTGTTTACTCGTGCTAGAATTTTTGGTTACACTGGCATAAGTGTTTGTGAGATTAACCCTATTTTCAACAACTTTTCTTGCTTCAGGAAAAGATAATCCTTCCTTATACTTGATGATGACAATTTTTTTTCTTTTTGCCATACGGGACATTTTCGTGAAGTAGAAGCATGTTCCCCACCACAATTCAAACATTTTATATCATCTGTGCAGTGGATAGAACGATGCTGAGCTTCTTATTTACCACAACGGCGGCATAAATCTCCTTCACCTGGCTTGCACTTTTTCTCATGGTGTCCAAATTTGTAACACCTGTAACACTGCAAGGGGTTTGGAATATATAAATCAACATTCAATCGAAGGTAACCTACTTTTATAGATTTTGGTAGAATAGCAGAGCCGAAAGTCAGAATTAAGGTATTTGTGTTTCTCTTTTCATCATCTCTGAAAACAGTAATTCGCTTAACTGCATTAACGTTTTGACTTTTAAGTTCTCCTAAGATTTCAGATTCCGGTATATTTTCTAAGTCTGGAGATCGAAAGATTCCTCTTGACGTATTAAGGGTCGAATGATGTGTGCATGTTACAGGAATGTTAAAGAAGGTGTCAGTTTTCATGAGATTTTCATAGTGTGCAGGCTTTTCAACTTCAACAAGAAGACTACCAGATCTTAATTTTTTTAATAGATTTAGGCTCACCAATGATTCAACCCGATTAGCCCATAAGCCTATATAGACAAGGACTAAAATACTGTTAAAATACAAAATATGAGTGACACGGGCATATAAATCTTAGCACTTAATATAACAATGACTTTTATACCAAAGTGATTTCAAAGAAATTCGGTACCAGAAATTGTTAAGTAATGTGTCACCAGAATCATGACTGAACATCTTTAATATAACAAAATATTTCATATGACAAAAGTAGATGCCCCAGTCTAAAACGACCAGCCGATTGCCCATCCAGGCTCCCGTTTCAGCCGAAGCCGAGGCCAAAGCAGCGTGTTGAGAAGCTGGAGATCCCTGGGCTTCCCTCAACCACCAGGACCCTCTTTTCCGGCCTTACGAGTCTCCACCCACGGCAAACAGGCGGGCCCATTTGTTAGGGGTCTTGCCATTGGCTACATGGGCGGCAGCCGACTATTTCTACCCCCTCGCCCAGCTGGGGGCCTGACATAAGTTGAAACCCAAGTCTCAAACGACCAGCCGATTGCCTAGACCGGGCCCATCTTTGCTCACGTTTCAGCCGAAGATGAGTCTAAAGCATCCCTTGGCTTTCCTAATCTACAAGCACCCTCTTTTCCGGCATTACGAGTCTCCACCCACGGGAAACAGACGGGCCCCCCTTTTTTGTTGATCTTACCATTTGCTACATGGGCAGCAGCCAACTAATTCTATCCCCCCAGTATGAATTATAATATTTCCAAAAGGTTTAATGTTGGTAAAGTCACATGATGAGTATTTTAGTTGTGGGTTATAATGAAATATGTTAATAAATGTACAAGTTGAAATAACAAGAACATGTGCATCACAAATACCCCTTTTCAATGACAGAGTAACATATCAGTAAGAGAAAAAATCCCAAGACCATACCCCAAGTATCATCCCCGTGCAGTTCTTGTGGATTCCGAATAATAGTTTCAGAGAATATATTTTCACATTTAACTATTTGGTCTTTAGCTGTACCTGAAACAAGTATTTTTCTTTATAAATTCTGAAGTTCTTAATTTCTTGAAAAAAGTAAATGTTTTAGAGCTGGATCTCTAAAAGTAAATGATCCAGAGTTCTAGAAGTTAAAGAAAACAGTTCAAGAAGCAGTATTCTACAAGTTCTAGAAGGTCGAGGAGTGTGTGTGTGTGTGTTGGGGGGGGGGGGGGTGTTGTTAAAAGTTGGCTGCGCAGAATTCTGCCAAGACGAGGAACATTTTTAGTCAGACTCTTCATTTCAGAGTCAGGGACTTAATCGTTATATTTGTATTGATTTGCATCCTTTTAAAAATACTGCGGTGCCTTGCATTTCAATTATAGACAGAGAATGTGACAACATGTGACTCGGGTCCAAAATGTCTATATAAAACTTAGCTATAATATGTATATTGACATGCAATGATCGACATAAATTCGGACAAGTTCTGTAGAATACATTTATAATGCTGTCAAGTCATATGCCGGCAAGATTTCAATTAGTAGTTGCCTTTGAACCAATTTTCCGAGCCGAGAAATTTTCTTTACTTTTCGATTTTCAGCGACTTTCGTCCACCGTTGCATGAAATCTATTGCACTTTTTGAAGCCTTACAATTATAGAGTTACTTGTCCCTGACACCTTTGCAACATTCAACAACATTCTCCTTTTGTTTCTTGTCTTCCTTGAATCTTAATTGTTAGCAATATTGCACGTTTAACGTCAGTGGACGATAAAATAATGCCATTTCCAGCTTAAAAGTTATATTTTGGTCTAGTCCCTCCAACACATGCATCCAGTAGTTAGCTTTTTACCGATTCTCGAAACTCTTTGGACATTTGACGGTGTTGTGTGTCGAGATTCAAAATACATCGATATGGAATAACAAGAGGCCCAAGAGGGCCCTATCGCTCCACTGGCTTAAAGATATTTACACTTTCATTAATTAAAGCTTACTTTAAATGAATACCATACTCCGTAATCTCTTAAGACCTACTTTTTTATGATCATCTGGGTCTGGTCCACATTGCACCAAAATACTCAATCACCTACTTCCTTTACCCAAATTATTAAAGTATGTGGTTCAGGAGGAGATGTGTCCGCCCCCATAGCGCAGTTGGTTAGGCATAAGACTTCCAATCTGGAAGTCGTGGGTTCGATCCCCGGTGGCGGCAAATATCCTTTCCGACGTTTGTCTTTCACCAATGGGTAGATAATCGTAAACCTATGTGAAATAGCAGTCGGAGGCTAGGAAAGGATGAAATGGTAGTACTGGCGTGAGAAATACCAGGAATCCATTGTTAGGTGCTCCGGCCGCCGCGATATAACTGAAATAATGTTGAAAGCGGCGTAAAACCCCATTCAATCAATCAATCAGGAGGAGATGTCTTTCAAAGATAATAGGTTCAAAAAAGCTACGTCCATATTAAAAAGCCACGACTATATTTTGGCCACTCAAAATTCCAAAGAAATTTTAAAAGGGTCACTAAAGGAACATTTTGGAAAAAAATCACTGAAATCGGCCTAGTTGTTTAGAAGGAGATGTCGAGATGTCGGAGATTTTGGGCTAAAAAAGTCCCGCCCTAGGACGCTCATATTTGGGCTCATATTTGGGGTTAATCATATTTTTTAACAATTTAAGTAAAGGGTCACTCAAGGACCATCTATGCAAAGTTTGATATAAATTGGTCAAATGGCTTGGGAGGAGAAGATTTTTTAAAGTTTTCAAAGTGAAAAAATGCCCATGTCCTAACAGGACCATATTTGCGGGTCTACCGAAACTTCTTTAAAAATTCAAGAAGTGTGTAACCCATAGATCTTTCCTAGCAAGTTTCATTAAAATCTGCCGTTATTTGATGACCATCTAGCAATTTAATACAGGGCGCAAGTGTTGGGTACTTTGTTTTGAATAGAAATGCACTGGAATTTCGAAGCAAACCTACATTCATCATTATTGAGAGAAGAATTGTGTTTCAGCTTTGTAAAAACAGATTTTCACATTTGTGATAAAAAGTCTATCATGGATCGGAAGCTTGAAACAAGCGGTTTGGAATATAATTTCAAAAAAAAAAAAAAAAAAACGAAACAAAAAACAAAAAACAAAAAAAAACAACAACAACAAAAAAACGAAATAACAACAACAAAAAAAAAACAATATAAATATTTCTTATATTATCCTTCGTGTGTCTATTAGAGCATCTATTTAGGATAATTGTACTATCTTTACTAAGGTTTAGTTATAAAAAAATACGTCATATTGATATTGACATTTTAACAGTATCTTCAATAAAAATGTTACGGAAACTCGTTTATGTCATTTTTCATGCATTTACTTGAATTTCCTGCTTGTAATGCAAATGCATAAACCTTTTGGTTTTCTTCATGACGTCATTTAACGGCATTAATGATATGCGTATATTATGTTCACCTTTTTTCTATACGTGTTATGGATCATTTAATATTTGACTATCATGTATGGATGTTAATCATTAGCCTTGTCAATTTAAAGTCGTTAAACTTGTTTTGTAGTCGATATACATAGATTGTTTTCATTTTGGGTAATAATTTTATTGAAGACTGAAATCATTTTATTTGAGTTTTCAAAATACAACGAACCGGACTAGTTCTTAATAGTCTAGGGGGCAAAAATTGAAAATTTCGATCCGTTCAACATACCTACCAGAAAAGGTTTTACTGTAAAAATGGAAAGATCCATCATACTACAACACATCTAGGCACGTTGAAATGTCAAATTGTGGTAGCGGTTTTGTGTTAGGCGACTATGTTTGAACCAACCCTCCTCGGAAATATTCACAAGCCGTAATACCCCATTTTGAAATAATTGCCTAAATGTCATTATCAAAACGACTTATTGTAGCGTTTTCTGTCTTATTTATTTGAGATAGGATGTGAATAAGATAATAATTCAACTAATAAGCAAATAAATCCGTTTAATTTGTTATGTGTCAGCAAAAAATTACCCCTCCCACCAAATTAACATGGACCTACAGAATAACTTCTTATAAGTCTGATTTATAAGTCTGGGTAACCTTCTTGTCGTATTTTTGCCCTTACCATAGTATGCAGTTAATACTGTCTGTCATATTAAGCTTTCGGAGATACTAATCTACTACAACAACAACAACAATGACAACAATAACAACAAAACCTGGCGTAATCGGTTAAGGTCTTAGGATTACTACTCAATTACAACAAATGCTGACACGCTTTCAATTCAATTAACGGTGCCTAATTGAGTTAGCAAATTGAATTTTCCATTGAAGTTTATTTTAACACAGATGAAAAAAACATTATTGTCTGTGCGTAGAGTTTGAGTGCGGACACCCCACTCCCCCATCTCTCTCCCCCCCCACACACACCACTTTTTTCTACTCGGCCTTAATCGTAAAGCCTAGAACTTTCATATTTGACATATTATACATGTAATACAGAATTATTATTGTTGGCTTATACCATCGTCCATATCTTAACTCACTGTTCAAAAATACCACATAAAACAAATTTTTTCACTGTTAATGCATTCTAAGCCAATAAAAAATTGTCGTTAAATGCGGTTTATCGACCATTAATGGTGGGCTGTTAGCTTGTTTTAATTTTGTTTAATCATTAATAAAAGAAATAGGGCATAGGATTGGGTGAATTGAATGAAGAACATGAGTTTGTATGCGAAAAGAGAGAGCGAAAAAAAAACAAACAAACTAACCAACATACCCGTTATCTGTTTAGTGGTGGAAACGGAAAAAAGGCTTCTTATTTATTTGCATTTAGTTGCGTGATCGTAAATTCAGTTTGTGTGAACGTCAAAATATATTTTATCAATAGTAATATAATGATAAACAAACAAAATTAAAAGAAAAAATCAAGTGTTTCTGTAATTATGAGTTTGTATGAAGTTTTGAGCGGATGAATGTTGGTGGTATGAGTGCGCGTGACTAAGTTGGGTGTAATTGAACATTGCTAAAGGAATTTATTTTGTATCATGCATTATTTAATAATGAGTATTTGTAAAAGTCTCTTTTGGATAAATTGTAGGTATTTGAAATGTTTTAAATGTTCTAATTAGAAATCATCCAGCATTTAAATCATACATGTAGGATTGGCTTATGGTTCTCAGTTTAGAAACTTGAATTTACATCTCAAATTGAAAAATGGAAATAGTAACTATGTTGTGTTCATCGTAATTTACTTGAAAATAGAGAAGGGAGTTTTAGAAACTTATGTCTATAATCATTCGGCCAAGAGCCTTTAGATGTGGATAGCAGAATGATCATGTGTTCCTTACAAAGATACTTAAAATGGTCTCCAATGCTTTAGAAAACTCCAAAAGATGTGTACATCTTTTAGTTTAAAAAGGAATAAACAAAAAAGAAAAACAAGAAATCTTTGAAACTATTTCACAAACAACTTTCAATGTCGGCAAGCAGCAGTGTTTTGTGGGTCTATACTATTTTTTGTCCCCAAATCAAATTTAGCTGATTACCCTGGATTCAAATCAATATTTTGCTAATTTTCGACTCGGATGACTGTTTAATACTTAACATTTCCACTGTACACACTTACCAACCAGAAACATGTTTGACGGGACAACATCATGTTTAACACTGCGGTGTGTAACGACAATTTGAACTGCTTCACTTACTGGAAGCTTGTCTTTATTACAGACTCGTTAGGTTTTGTGTAGGCCTACATGGTTACCAGGGAAGCGTTTGGTGCATTCTGCGGACTAGCCATTATTAATTTGCTTTATTGCATAGCACAAATTTCGCGAATGTAAGTGACGGTCAAAGTCGGTATCTTTATTGCTGAAATTACCGAAATCTACGTGGCCAACGTTGGTGTGAACTCCTAGGTTCAGCGGTTAAGAAGATAGGGCTGGAATCGGAAGGTCCCGGGATCCAACCCCGACTAGTAGACCACGAGATTTTTTTTGGGAAAATCTATCTCCACTCAGGCGTACAAACTATAGATTAAACTTTGTAGCTTTCTTTTTGCCTACTCAAACCGATGTCCGAAAAATTGATGAAGTTCGAAACAAAGCGGTTATACCTTAATCTGATTGTGTTAATGGTTGTTCTGTTGAAATGGACGATAATGCCTATTGTCAATAAATAGCTTTATCGTGAGCAAATTTTTCGGATAGTCGTTCCCAAGATTTGAAACCAATCGAAAAAGATTTTGTCTTATTGCGATCGGCGACAAATCGTTAACGTCTCCCTGTAGCTCACAATGCACAAATTCCTCTTGCCTTTTGTTGATAAAGGGATTTGAAAAATCTATTTTTAATCCAGCTGGTGCTCTCTTTGAAAATGAAAGTAAAAGTATGCGTTAACTAATGGCGAAAAGAATAAACATTTTATACTAAGAGTTAGTTACTTTTGGGATCCCTATTTGCCTGAAATGTCGTGGGTTTATCTAAGTACCTTTTTGCCCGACATGTCATGTACAACTGATCAGTCAAAAAGAAGAAGAAGAAATAACGATGTATTGATTTTCAAATATAAATGAATAAATGTGAGAGTGTAAGTTCATAAAGCACACGTTCATAAAATGTTGAACTACTTCTTATTTGTGCTCTATCAACTGAAATAATTTAGATAAATCCCTTTTTCAAAAAATAATTTCGGCCCAACGATCCATATGATTATTGCATGGATCTGTAGGAGCCTTTCCGCAAGAATTCCACACTATCCGTCGAAATGTGATTATTATTTAATAAGATAAAAGATTTAGGCCAGAAGCTGAGTAAAATTGCATCCGTTTTATACGTTTAATTCTGAAATTTGAATCTCTTGCCAATTCAAGTTCTCCGCGTACACCATACATACTTATGATCAATTTTATATCAACGACTCTAACAGTATAGCAAAGCATTATCGAATAAAATTTCTAAAATCACTTTGACCTACACAATTTTATATGTTGTACAAAATAATAGTCGGATAGAGGAATTTTCGCTTTTTGGGATAAGGTGTTTTTCATATAACAACTTCTTAGAGCTTAAGATTCAGATCTCAACCCAAATTATGCGCAAAAGAAAGTCTTTTATCTAAAATATAATGCAAATGTTTCTGATTGCTATCATAGATAAGAAGGGGGAAAACAATTCGCCGATAAAATATCTTCCAGCTCATGTACTAATAGTTTGACTAAATAGCCTATAGATATTTCTCTGCGTACACTTTACCACCCTACTCTTATATTACATTAGCTTTGGACAACACTTAAGGTTCTAAAAGTGATAAAACAGAAAAGAGTAACGATTATGTTATAAAGTACAACAGTAAAATACATTATTAAAAACATATCTCCAAATACACGAATCATTGAGTATTAAAAGACTTTTATGTAATTTCTCTGCGTACACTACACAAATACTTAATTATATTTATTTCAAAAAGATAACAGAGCCTGGCAAGTAACCAATTAACTTTAAATGCGATTATTAGGTAAATACGTTAATGCACTTTTTTCAGAAAGTTACAAAGTTACAAAAAGTCACATAGTCGTTATAAGGTGGTGGGTGGGGTAAATTAACAGATGAAAAAGGGGCGTTTTCATGATATAAGCGTATTCAGAATTGTGTTTACTATCGCTTTATCTACAATTCTCAATAACCAATGATAGGAACTCATAAATATTGCCCAGAAATTTCTTACATTGTGTTTATAATAAGTACTTCGGTTCGTAAGTCACAATTTTTCTTTCATTATTAGCGCATAGGGTATGACTCAAAAGGGGCCCGTAACAAAAATTGTATACCACAATTGGGTATTACAACGTGGCTTGCTGTATCCAGGAAGGTTAAAAGATTGCATATCTGCAGTCAGACCTTTTCTGGCAGGTATGTTGAACCAAGTCGAAAAATAAGCCTCGTACAGAAAATGCCGCCTAGTCTATAAGAATTATAATGAATGCTTTGCACATAATATGGTCTTATGTTGCAAGGAAAATGGTAAGAGTTTGAAAAGTAAGAGAAACGGCAAAATGATAAAGTCTACAAAACTTATATTAGGTTCAGATTATTTAATATCATTGTTTTGAAATGATACAATGAACTTTCTTTGTAAATGATATTAACTATGTTTCAATGATTCTAAATAAAACAAAAAAAAAAAAACATTTGGATGATAATACCTTGTGTGTCCCAACACCTGCTATGTATTCTCCTTGTGACGTGGCCACATCTCGGATTTCCTTACTTGCAACGGAGAAGATAGAATTGATCAAAGATGATTTACCAGCCCCGCTGTGCCCAAGTAAAAGAATGGTCAACTCCGTGTCATTTTTTTTCAGGATAGCTTTCTCTAACCTTTCTCTAGTCTATAAATGAAACGAATGATGTACAAAGTTGGAGTGTCTCTATATATGGTATAGCTATCAAGATTAATATATAAAAACAGGAAAAAAAATAAAGTGAAAATTCAACCGCATCAAATGGATTAAGTACACAGTTTTAATACATTAAATAAGTGAGTGGCCATGCAAGAAGGGGCCACTTGGGAACATCGTAAAATATCATTTGAAAAAGAAAGAGTTTATTTAAGCCAAAAGCCACAGGTCGTACTTTTTAAACAAATGTATATCATTAAGGTGGTAGATTGATAAATCTAGATTAGGAAATTAGAAAAGTTTAAGCCCTTGTCAGTCTGCACAGTACGAGCAGTCTGAGTAAGGTCAATACTTGCGCACTACAGATTGGCGTACACGTGGTACTTGTTATCTTTAATATCTAATCAAGAAAATTAGAATACATTTTTTTAAATGCAAATGTCTTCTTTTAAATATTCAAATGTAAATACAATTATAAAAGAGTTGACTGTTATACAATACCAGAATAATCTTTTGGAGTGTTCTCTCAATTCCCCTAAGGCCACAAAGACTGAATAATATATACAACTTCATGGATAGTGCATTATGAATTTTGAATTTCTCGAAACTTTAACATCTCTTCTTCACAAAAATCACTCATAGCATACAAAAAAGACTATTGACATTGATTGTCAGTGAAATAAATCACATTTCAAGCAGAGGTTTTGCGCTTGGATGATAATTTTGATTGCGCGTTATTTGCATGAACATCCCGCTGTTATTGGTATACTCTTCCAGAATTGCATAAACACGTCGCATAACCATAATAACGCGCCTAGGTGGATGCAGGGTTTAATCTATAGTATGAAATTAAATCTACCAATTAGTTTTCTCCAGTGCAGAAACAAGTCGGGGAAATTGAAGACATCAAAGATATTGTGGATCTTATCTTATTAACTTGCAGTTATATCGTGGCGGCTGGAGCACCTAACAATGAACCATTGTCTATCTCGCACCAGTACTACCATAACATCATTTTCTAGCCTCCAGCTGCCATCTCACATAGGTCTTCTATTATCAACCCATCGGTAAGAGAAATAAATGTAAGAAATGAGTTCCGCAGACGGTCGAGCCAGGGAGGTTTAGGAACAATGAATGAATGCATAATTGATTGAATGGTGATTTAAGGCCCATCGACAACAAGGGTCATGTTGGGCGCAAAACGTCTGTATATAACATTTGGAAAAAGTAAAAAAAAAAATATTCAACAATGATTGTTAAATAAGCTCATTTAAATAAACATTTACTAATAAAAATAATTTCATTATAAAAAGGATCTAAGTTAAAGTTAAGCATTCGAAGGACCAATAAGACACGAACATCATGGAATGCACATTGACATTTCCTTTCATTTCAAACGTATGAAGGAGTTAGGTGGGTATGGCTAATGCGTGAACGAGTCAAAAATGAATTCCTCTCACATATATATAACCTATAACATAGTAATCAACCACCTAAATCTTGCTTGATAGAGGTTATAAATTCAGGTGACAATGCATCCTAAGAATCTTTATCTGCCTCTTTATTACCTCGAATACAGATGTGGCTTGGAAACAAGCAGAAAACTAGATCAACATCATTAAGCTGGGCTATTTTGTCAATCAGCCTAACAATAAGGGGAATGTCAGTTGTCTCATGCTCAATCACTTGCATCCTAAACATAGAGTCGGTGTAAATGATATAGCGAGAGAAACGTTCTACGATCATATGATCAACTGCGAGATCAATGGCCTTAAGCTCGGCTGAAAAATAGAAGACTTATTAGAAAGGCGGAATTGTTATTTTTCGCCATCTAGAATAGAGGCCGAAGCAACTTTGCCGCCGTCTTTTGAGCTGTCCGTGCGTATCTCTTCATAATGAATCGAGTGGGCCATGTAAACAACGTGTAAAATTAACGGAGATTTATTTTTCTAATTTTTCCCTAATGGAGAGGGGTTAAAAGGACAATTTAAGCTGTCGATAGTGATATTCATCATCAGTGAGGTTTGACATAAGACAATATTGACAAATTTGTGATATTGTGCAGTTTATTCGTTTATTACAGTTGTACAATTTATAGTGAGGCGTCAAAGATCAATTTTACATTGAAGATGATAGGCAATAACGGTTTCTCGATACTCACATAAACTTGCGGAACTATACAAACTAACACTATATGCTATTGAATGTGTAAACGACCCTTAACACTACCCACTCGTCATCCGTGATATAAGACAGTAAAGTGTATATGTATATTTAATACTACCGTGTATCTAATAAAACTCGAGCCGCGTCATCGCGAAAGGTAGACGATTGATCTGTCAGATATTTGATTTAAAATGGGTATCAACATAATGTTATATAGGCAGCGCATAGGCGCATTCTATAATGGAAATGGAAAATTCTTGAGTGGTGCAAAGTGGAAACGTTCACCAAGCAAACTGATATTACATATGCGTTCCTGCAGACATGTATGCGTTGTTGTACTCTTTGCTAGTCTTCTAGCGCTTCAATTGAATAGAGTGAACTCTTACTACGAAAGGTACATAATAAGTATACCGTTTTGTTATAAAGAAACACAAACATTAACTAACGTCTTTACTTCGCCAAATCTGAATCTAAATGGTCAAGACTTAAGTCTAATCCATTTATACAGCTACTATATTCAACGACTTCTACTACTATCCTCTGATGTTGAATTGAACCCGGGACCTGGACATCCGCCTAGCCCTGAAACACAAGTAATTTTAGACGCCATTGCGAGATCGAAGTGGTCAACGAATCAAGAATTGGCTCTAGTGAGAAATGAACTTACAACATTAAGGCATGAAACAGCAGGTGTACGCAAAGAACTTAAAGAGGTAAATGTACGTGTAGGTAAAATAGAACACAAACAACAAACAATGACTGATGAAATCGAAACATTAACAAGCAGAATTGAAAGTATCGAAAATAGTCAGCAAACAATTGAATCTGAACTAAGTGAATTGGGACATTTACAAGATAGAGATGGATCTGACCTAAGTGAAGCTTTTAAACGCCTTGATATGTTAGAAGCTGAGACTGTAAAGAACTCACTGCGAATCTTCGGGGTACCTGATGATGAAACTGAAAGCCATGAGCATACTAAAGATAAATACGTTAGAAATGTGCATCATGTGGTATGGGGAGATTCACCGTTCCATGAGTCTCAAATAGAATCTATTAGACGTATTGGTAATTATACGAAAGATAGCTGTAGAATGATACTAGTAAAATTTAGTAGCTTAAGTGATAAGATCAGTATTTTGCAATCCCGGGATAAATTAAGGGCTGTTGGAATTCGTGTATCAAATAAGCTAACTGTTCAGCAGCGTAAAAAGTTAAAGGCTTTAAAGGACCGTGGAATCTCTGCATACTACAGGAATGGTACTCTGTATAAAAGACAGACTACCGACCATAATAAATCAAATAGAGTCTATAAACGCGCCAATCGCTTTGTTTCAACAGATCAAAACCATCGGGGTGAAGTTGCTGATGATAGAGCGAACATCGATATAAATTCTAATGACGTTCGCTCCGAAAACGAAATTGAAGAGATGACTGGTCTCCATGATAAAGATAACACTCTATAGGATAACGGCCAAGGCCAACAAGTGAATTATGTCAAGCATTTGTCATCGCTTAGCTGGAACATTAGTGGCTTATATGATAACCTACAAAATGAGTGTTTCTTACGTTTTATGGAAAAATATGACATAATTGGATTATCAGAAACTTTGTTAAAGGAACTTAATGATGTAAGGCGATTAGAAGAGAATTTTTTTTATTTTTGAATGTCCAGGAAAGAAAAATGGTAATTATGGTCGTTATATGGGAGGAGTAGTTGTATTGATTAAAACATTTTTACTACCTTTTGTCAAGAGAATAGCAATTGATTTTGAATATGGAATAGTACTTCAAATGTCTAAATCCTTATTTAAACTAAGTAAAGATGTAACCCGCAATTAGATATTCGACTCCGTCGGGATTCGAACCCGGGATCTCTACATCCAAAAGCGAGTGCTCTACCACGTCGCTATTAAAGCTAGCCTGGACGGCAAGGCAGTACAAACACCCCTTATACTCAACTCGGCTACATACACCCCATCGATAATTAAGATTCTTCCACGAATCTTCTAAATTCAACATCCTCAAATACCTCATCACATAACCACCACCTCATGTGGGTTATTTACGGTGGGCGCCAAATGTAACCCGCAATTAAATATTCGACTCCGTCGGGATTCGAACCCGGGATCTCTACATCCAAAAGCGAGTGCTCTACCACGTCGCTATAAAAGCTAGCTTGTACGGCAAGGCAGTACAAACACCCCTTATACTCAACCCGGCTACAAAGATATCGTCTATAGTTGTGTGTACATACCGCCGGAAAACTCACCTTTTTATAATTTTTCTGACAAGTATGGAATAGAAGTTATTGAGGAGTTGTTAGATAACCTTAACCTTAATTTTGAATTTAGCTTAATACTAACAGGTGATTTCAATAGTAGAACAGGGATCGAAAGTGAATTAATAGAAACTGATGATACATTTTACCCCTATAATGAGTTTAGTAACATAATTTCTGACACAGCATGTAATAATTTGCCAAAAAGAGTATCTTGCGACTCAGGACGAGAACTCATACATTTTTGTAAAACAAGGCATTTATGTATAGCTATTGGCCGAATAGGCAAAGATGAATTAACGGGAAACTATACATTTATCGGACAACAAGGCTGTAGCGTCATCGATTATTTTATTGTTTTATGATGTTATTGATAGTTTATTAGACCTAGAAGTAGTGGAACAAATTGATTCCGATCATCTTCCGGTCAAACTGACAATGAGATCAATACCAGAAACACATTCCTCAACCGTATCAAGTGAAAGTACAATTGTGAAGAATCAATTTGTTTTTGATTCTCTCGCTATAAAAAAATTCAAATATAATATTTTACATGCTGGTTAAAACGACGTGTTTGCTAAAATATGCGAAAGCATAGAAAATAATACGTCTTCAATATCTGATATAGTAACTGAATTTGAAAATATTTTGATAACTAACAGTGTTATCAAAACTAAGAAATTTGTTAAAGATAAAAAAATTAAAAATAAACAAAACCAGTGGTTCGACAATGAATGTCAATTATTGAAGAGCAATACAAATAGGTGTCTTCGAAAATTTCGGATTAGTAGAAATGTTTCCGATTTAAACATGTATTTGAAAATTAAAACAGAATTTAAAGCTATTTGTCGACGTAAAAAGTATATGTTTAACAATCAGATCAAAGAAAATGTCAATAATACAATCAATAATACACGAGAGTTCTGGTATCTTATCTTAATAGTTGTAATCGTCAGCCGTCAAACAATATCGACATTAAGATGTTCTACGATCACTTTAATAAATTGTTCTCACAATCTGATGTAGAAGATATAGAAATCATATATGATTGTGATAATGAAGGTATTATCGAAGAAGACAATATAAAAGACTCGCTTTTTAATTCAACTATAACAGAAGACGAAATTATATCAGCCGTTAAATGTTTAAAGCCCTCTAAATCTACTTCAGGGCTACTTGTCACTAATCATTTTATTTATAGCATAGATGTTACATTAACATTTATCCATATATTATTCGATAGAATTTTCCAAACTGGAGAGTTTCCGCAGAATTGGTCAACTTCAGTTACAATACCTATACATAAAAAGGGAGATAAACAGAACCCTGATAATTACAGGGGTATTTCATTAGTCGATACTTTTAGTAAGCTATATATCCATATTATTAATAAAAGATTGTCATTTTATACAGAAATTTATGATTGCATTTCGGAATCTCAAGCTGGATTTAGATGTGGCTACTCGGCAATCGATAATGTTTTTATTTTACAAAGCTTAGTGAGCAAGTGTTTCTCCTTTAAAAAAAGAAAATTATATGTAGCTTTTATCGACTTCAAAAAAGCGTTCGATTCCGTGAACAGGAACAAATTATTTGAATCTTTAAAAAATCATGGTATCAATGGAAATCTATTAAGAGTGATTAAAGTTGTATATAATTCAGTTAAAACAGTAATAAGAAACAATGAAAGAACGAGTGAAATTATTGATTGTCCATTAGGTTTAAAACAAGGTTGTAAACTGAGTTCCACACTGTTTGTATTATTCATTGATGAACTTCATAAAATTTTATCTAAAAGTGGTATTAAAGGAATCCAGTTATATCCATCTCTAGAAGAAATATTCATATTACTTTTTGCAGATGATATTGCCCTAACATCTGATACAGTTGTAGGTTTGCAAAAACAATTAAATATACTTGAATCATTTTGTCGTGGGTGGCATTTAAGTGTCAATGTAGACAAAACAAAGATAGTTGTATTTCATAAGGGTGGTCAATTATCAAAACGCGAAAAATGGTATTTTTCAAATGATGTTATAGAATGTGTAGAATGTTTTACTTATGTTGGAGTCCTCTTCACAAGTAAATTATCAATGCATCGAATGGCTAGTAGTAATTCTTCAAAAGCTTAAACAGCTTTATATGGTATATTTTCTTCTCTCAATCATTTAATGCCCTTTAGTGGCAAAACTTTCTTTAGAATTTTTGATACTAAGTTTGCTCCTATATTGTACTATGGATGTGAAATATGGGGCATACACCAATATGAATGCATTGAGAAAGTACAGAAGTATGCCTGTAAAAGGTTTATGAATGTATCATCTAACACTTTTGATGCTACTGTTCTATGCGAATGTGGGAGATTTCCATTGAACATTTACACATGCAGAAGGGCAATAAAATACTGTATTAGAATTCTTAAAATGCCAGAGCATAGGTATGTTAAAAAATGTTATGATATGTTAAAATTGTATGATTCTTTAGGATATGAAAATTGGGTAACTCAGATACGAACAAATCTTTTCAAAAATGGGTTTGGTTACGTCTGGCAAAATCAACATATACAAAACGAAAAATATTTTCTTTGCCAATATATCAACAGATTAAAAGATCAATATATACAAATTTGGACAGAAAAATGTACGAACAATTTTAAATTACTTTATTATAATCGATACAAAAATGAAATTGTTTTCGAACCTTATTTAGACTTGATCAAAATCAAGAAATTTCGAAGAGCATTTGCCATTTTTAGATCCCTATCATTTAATTTTTCAACAGATTATACGAGATACGAACATAGTACAGGTTATGAAAATCGTTGTCCCTACTGTAAAGAAATCGAAAATCCTTATCATTTTCTCTTAATATGTCCTCTATATAAAGAACTTCGGGAAAAATTCCTAAAGCCAATTCACCACGAGAATCCAAATATGTATAAGCTTGATGCAATTTTGAGAAGTAGTGTACAAGATGAAATAAGGAATACTACCATGTTTGTATATCATTCTTTTGAAAAACGCAAAACCTTTGTTAATGTCAATCTCCACGAGTAAACAATACTTTTTAAAGCATTATAGTAATACAAACTCACTATAGCGGTTATACATGTGTGTATATGTTTTTTGTTACATTGGCTTCACTTTATGTAAAAACATTGTTGTATGAATATATTTATAAAGGCCGGTGGCCATGTATCAATAAAATTTGAATCTTGAATCTTATTGGTATGTATTTTGCTTTGATTTCCAAGAACTTTGCTATGAAAAAAGTAAGGTTTTGTATCCTTTTTGCTTGAAACAAGATCATAAAAAAACGTCGGGCTTTTACCCACAAAGGAACATCAGGAATAATATGTTCTACCACGTCCTTTAGATCAATATCTAGAGAGTTAATTTCAGCTTCGCAATGTAAACTAAATTGCGGTAGTGCACTTATTTTTTATTATCAAAATCCTGTCTGTGTTTAGGTTCAAAAACAACTTTGTTTTGTAAAACATTGTTGACCTGCCACTCATTATTTTCCGTAAACTTTCGTTAATATCACTGAGATTATTAAAGTAAGTTTATTTTAAGATCAAATAAAATACTGCAATTGTTAAATTGGGTCCATAGCGCAGTGGTCTAAACCTTTCGTATATTACAGTCATTGAACAGACAGACCCGGTTCGAATACGCATGCTGTCGGATACTTTTTTTTTTTTTTTTTTTTTCAAATTGTTGAAATTTTCGTTTTATTATTATTAAATAAAGGAACAGTGTAATTTTCTTTTAAATTTCTTGTTTGTAATATTCTATATGGACCGTTTTTTTTTCTGAATCAAATCTCTCTTTCCTATAATTTTCATGGAATTAATAAGCTGTTCTCACCTATTCAAGCTGAGGCAACGAGGCTTTTGATTGTCAACTTGACTTTTTTGTTTCTCTAACGCAGCACCTAAGCGACTGAATTGAATTATCTTCTTTCGTTCATGACATTTAATGCTAATGATATTATTACTATTTTTCTTATCGTTCGGTACATTTAATTTCTTGTCGTTAGTTCTGTTAGTTCATTTTAAGGAATTCTTTATCTATTTTTGTTTCAGTTTTTTCCCCAATAGACCATCAGACATACACAGAGACCGAGAAAAGAGGAGTGTAATAAATATATCCTGAACATTTCTTAAAACTTTTTTGTGGCGTTGTGGGTAGGCTACTGAGCAATAGGAAATCACTTGATACAGAATATCAAACGGATCACCCACACAGAACGATGAAGAATATTAACAAAATTCTCCTTTGCTTTTTTATAAACAAAGATTTAAATTTTACCCATTAAAAGTAACATCGTATATATAAATAAAAATTTAAACAAAGTTGTTGTTTTATGTTTTTCAGTGAGTTTTTAGCGTTTTTGAATGGTTTGATTGGGTGTTTGGAATGAATGAATGGAGAGCTGAGTGAGCGATTAAGAATGGTTTTGATTTAGATGAATGTCACTTTCACAATGTAACTAACTGTAATAACAAAAAAAAAAATATTGTTCTCTCATCGGATACATTTTGTTATCTAAATGTACTGTTCGTGTATTTTTGATCTATATAAGGGAGTGGGTTCCGAATATCAATGAATGTCAACAGGGATATTAACAGGAATGAGCGACATGCTTCACAATATGTATATATCTGAGGAATAACTTAATCTGTATCAGAATAGAGTTAAGACTTAAACAGTTCTCAAATGCTTCTGAAATTATTGACTGTCGCAGATGGTCTTAAAAATCCCAAGTGGCATTTTTAGATGGGCGTTCCAGAAAAGATGGTCTAAATTTAGACACCTCAATAGGAAAAATGTCACTACCATGAAAATCTGAAACAAACTCTTTATTTTGCGTGTGTGCTTATGAAGGACAAGTAAATACAAAGTTATTTAAAGATCTATTGATACACATGCCTTTCAATTTACCGTCATCGGTGACCTTGACCCTGCACGAATCCGGCAAGACTCATAGCATGACAATAGTATTCACTCATTGGATAGTTTTGTATATACTTATTTTGAAAGTCAAAATCAAAGTAGAAGAAAGAACGGGGCAAATACTCTGACAAACTAACTCACTCCGGGAACGCAGTCACAAAAGCGCAGTTGAAACGACCTTACATTTCCATATCTGCAGTAATAGCGCCATAAGCAAGCAGTGAATTGAAATAGGAAAGCAATTCATCCACATAGACTCGCAGTAAACTCGTAACAAAAGATTAGGCTGCAGCGCCATGGCATCGCGTTTAACGCGGAGATAAAGCCGTATATTTTATTTTCCCGAACAAAAGGGCCAAAGTGGGGCTATATCGCTCATCTGAGTTAACAAACTAAAAATTGTCGTAAGTCAGTTTCTTTGACACAGTAACCAATTCAAAACACCACTAGATCAAAATGCTAACTTGTCCGAGATAACATCAAAATGATCATTCTGACCAGTTTCAAGTAAATATGACTAAAAATGCGTGTTACATTGTGTTCACATTGTTTTTGTAGGATTCGATCCCGTGATCCAGTTTTTGACCTCAATTGAGCCAATTTTAAAATTGTCCCATATTTCATCAAGACTAAATTTCAGGTAGATTTGGTTAGTAAAATGTGGCCTCTAGAATTTCTACAAGGTTTTTTCTTAGATTTGACCCCGAGACAAAGTTCTAAACATTTTTTTTTGTTTTGTTTTATTAAGTGAAAAATATGCTGACTACGTTTTTGACCCCACTTAACCAAATAGTGAACTTGATCGTGCTTTAACAAAGATAATCATTCTGACCCATCTTCAAATTGACTAGGATGATAATGTTGCCCGTTGAGTGTCCACAAGATTTGAACACGTTTTTTTACCCAACTTGACCCGATTTGGACTTTGTTAAAGATTTCATTAACCTTTTGCAGGGAAATAAATGTGGCTTTTTAAGTGCCCAGATTGTTTTACTTAGATTTGAACCCTTGACCTAGTTTTCTATCTCTTTTGACCAAATATCGACCTGTCCAAGATTTCATAGAGATAATCACGATGACAAATTTCAAATTGATTGGCAAAAATTTTGGCCTCTAGAGTGCCCACATTTTTTTTAATATTTGGTCCGTGACATAGTCTTTGATCCCACTTGACCCAATTTCGAACTTGTCTAAGTTTTTAATCAAGATAATCATTCCGACTTATTTTTAGATTGATTGTGCTAAATATGCAACTTCCTGAGTATCCACAAGTTAAATATTGACAGAGCACTGACGCACGACCAACTGACGCACGACGGACATCACATAACCCTATTATTTTTTTTCCCCGATCACCAAAATCCCACTTGAAATATGTGGCAGCGAGATGACGTTGCCGTCTGGTAAGATGGGCCCTATGGAAAGCTTAGAACACTCATCAACAATGCATATGATTTTTTTATATACTTACAGATCTTGGGTCTGTAATTTTAAAGTCAATCCATGGTTTAGATTGCCCTGTAAAATAAAAAAAAATAAAATAAACGATAATGAATTTCTCAGTAAAAAAGCAGTATCTTAAAGAGATTGCCAGAAGTGGAAAGTCTGAAAATGTGCAGACCAGTTTGCATAACATATTGTAAAAATGTACAAGCTACAACATCAATTATTCTTTGTCGATAATTGATCAATTTAAAGTATCTTTAAGAATATCAATGCCCGTACTGATAACTTCAAGGAAAGATCAACCGTAATAGGGATAGGGAGATAATACCGAATCAGGAGACACATTCTTATATAATGACCTTTTTTGTAGCTTCAAGGAAAGTTGGTTGGGCGAGAAGGGAACTCACTATCCAAGGATTGAGACTAAAATGCGTTACAAAATGACTTTATCCAAGTATAAACCGAGTAATTGAATTAAAAGCCGTTTGCTCCGAGCAGTTTATCTAAAGGGCAAATTGACATGCAAGCGCTGAACTGTTTAGTAGTCTAAAGCCTGCGGTACCTCATTTCTCTTCATCATATTTTAATTTTGTCGCCCCTAGGTAAAATAACAACAAAAACGCCGGGGTCAGTCTTTGTTTGCAAACCATTACAGAACGACTTTTTGGTCATAGTATTCTCCATGATTTGCTCGTTCAATGTCTTTTCTCTAAGTTGATTTACAAATTCATTCGCTAAAAGCTGAATTATAGAATACAACAATGGATTAATAGGGGGGATTTAAAGGAAGCCCCTCAGTAAACCTTCATGTCTATGTGGATATTCTATCAAATAGTATAATGTTAGGAAAACATACACTCCCTTAGTAGTTTGAATTTCCTTTAAATAATTCCTGGATCTGTGATTTCGTTTCTATAAAGATTAGGCTTGGGCCTAGTTGTTTGAAATATATAGAACCCCTGTTGTGAATTCGAGTTCAAAATCTCAAAATCAATGAATCGTTGAATTATCGTGATTTCAGTGTCAAGAATGTAGTTAAATATCATGTGAAAGAAATTGAAAATGAACCAATACTTAATCATTCTCGAATTATAGAATAAGCATTGTCACATGATTTATTTGGTTGGTTTCAACCGCGATATTGTGACCTTTGGAAAAAGAAATCCGAATCAGCAATATACAAAGTAATATTGTTGTTTTTTTGTCTTTAACAGAAAAGTCCCCAAAAGTGATTGAAAGATTTTATTGTTTAGAATAACCGATATTTCGAAAGCGTAAATTTGGCGCGTTCTAAAGAACGCCATAGTCCCAATTTGAACATTTATTTTAATTGTTTTTATTTTGTAAGCAAGACACATATTATAATGAAGAGTTATATATAAACATAATATCATATAGACAAACAGTTCATATTTGATAACCCATATACATATTTTAAAAGTAGATTGAAAGGTGAAAGAATACCCTTATCAAACGGCTTAGAAAAGAGGGAAATGTCAATTTAAACGATTCTTTTTCGTATATATATTTTCGATTATTCGGTGTATTACCGAAACTCTGCAACCACAGCTTAAATCAAGCTATAGTTACAAGCTTCCGAGCACACCCGAAGACATGTTTATCTATTTCTTTTCATGTAAATCGATGACAGATATTGCGTAAAATAAATATATGAATTGTAGAACTTATATTGCTAACGCTATTTTAAAACCCTACAACTACAGCGTTTGTATTTACAAGATTCTAGAACAATCCTAATCCATTATCCATTAATTGCTTTGTATATGAACCGTTAATTATCAACATTAATTAATACTGATGTACAAAAAGATTTCAATATGTGTTTTCGGTAAAAGAGCAATTGTAGATGGGTAACCAACTTTCAATGTGGAGGAATAAAATATATCATTTAAACATATTACCAACATAAACATATAAAAATAACATAAAAAATGGTTTTAACGGTGTAAGTAGAAAGAAAAAAATAAAGATATATGTAAAGATGTTACTACAGAAAGTAAGTACATCGCTTCTTTTACATCATAAGGTGTTCTTGGTGTTTGTCATTAATATAATGTGTTTAGCGTAGGTCCGTTTAAATTTTCGAGGATTTCTTATTCTTTTATCTTTGTCTTCATTACTGACTCGAGTGATGCTTTTTACAATTGTTCAAAGGTTTTGTTAGATTTAGTTTGATAGTAGATATTAGTTTTATATTTTTAGCAAATCCTCGTATGAATAAGCACTGATTTTACAAACTATCAGAGGTTATTTTATACATCACCTCAATGTAATTTTATTTATCCTAGGAACGCAAGGTAGTCATTTACATTTTACAGACATGGGCTATCAAATTTATGAATTAAACAGTTCTGGAAATCAACCATGCAACAGACACGTGACTTTCAGGGTGTTGGAATATGATGTAAAGTAAACCATCCTTAAAAACATTAGATTTTAAGATTCTTTCGCATATTTTGGAAAGGTACAAAAAGACAAATAGACATGTAGTGGAAAATAGCATTTCTGTACATGTGTTTAAACCAAAAAGCTTCGGAATGTTATATGTTTTTTTTTTTTTTTTTCTAACTGAGGTAAAAAGTAATCAGATGAAGCAGGAACAGTTTTGAGATGAAATAACACGTTCATCCCCGTCATTGACTCACTGTATTTTGAAGCGTATTTGAGAAATGGTTTTTTTTTCCGATTTGGCCAAAATGACGATTAACGGTATTATCTAAACATACACATAAACGCTTAACTATAGATTGAATGGCGTTACGTTAAATATTGAGGACTTTATTGATTGTGTGTTGATGCAATGTGATAAAATCGAATGCTTAAATTCCTCGGGAAAAATGATTATCGGAAAAGAGCCAAATTAAAGTATTGCAAAGCTATATGAAAACAACAAACGGGCTTAATGTATGCCTAACATAACATTTAGAAAAAGAAATGTGTGTTTTATTTTACGTCATTTTAAAGTACTACTTTATTGATCAAATTGTAAAAGTTTTACCTTTCCCCATCGTGCACTAGTCGGTCTCTTCTGTAACCAGTTATCTAGCATTATATTGTTTTGCTTTTATACTTTATCATTTACCTTTATGACGCGTATGTGTCATATGACAAAACAATAAGCGTTATCGCTTTATACTTTGTTTTATTAATTTATTTAGGTAATGATAAATTTCAAATCAAACAATACTATCTAATTGCTGGATACACGTTGTTTGCTTATGCAGGCTGTATTGTATTTTATTAGAGTAAGTTGTTTCCGATTTTATATCTAATTTTAGAACTCGTTGGTGCCAAAAATTAAATACAATTGAAATTAAACAATATTATGTTATGAATCAATAACGTATATCTTCCTCTGTATTTTCTAGAAAAATCAATAATGCAAAACAATTATTTCACAAAGAAAATATCATTAGACGCATACCCTGTCACTTAAACCCTGTCAAAATCATTCGAGACGTTGCTACCTCTAGGAGTATAATAGATGCGTGTTTCAGTCGAATTCGCAATTCGATTTTGGATGATTATTCTGAAATTTCTTGAAAAACGTTTTATGATGCTTCAAACAGTCGATTACATAAGCATATGTTAACTCTAACTTTTGAAAGGAAAGTGTGGATTTCTATCCACAGATGTCTTTACAACTACCTTTATTCACAATTAAGATTTTTTTTCTAAATTGAAAGGAAAAAAATCACCTTGTCATTGAAAACAAACGTTAATTCTGTATTGGAACTAAATATCGCGAAAAACTATCATATAATCTACTTCTTTAAAAATTATTATGGTTAATATCATACTATTTAATTCCGAACTGGTTTGAACAATTGCCTTAAGGTATGTGTTATCCTGGATCCTGGAAAAGATGATTATTTCTTTTCAGAGGTATATCATTGATTTTTTATTAGAAATAGTAAAACCTACGTGGCTATTATGTAGTAACAAATCTGTACAAATCTTTATTGAAAAGCTTTTCATCGTAGTGTATCATTCAATGAGCTGGGTACTCAGAAGCGTATTTTAACATACAATAATAAACATTTTTTTTTAAAGAATTAATCTCGAAACTGTAACCTCTTTATTTAATTGAATGCAAAGTTTTCTTACATTATTCAAGTAAATGGTACTAATTGCATCATAAATAAAGGTCATATTGATTTATATGCAACTGTTTCTCTATTATTTTACCGAGTAGGGGAGTGATGAGAGACTGCATATAATGTCATGGAATGTGAACGGTCTGTGTAGAAAACTTTCTGATACAGATTTTATACAACACTTACAATGTTATGACATCATACTTTTAACAGAAACTTGGATAGGTAAACAACAAACAAACTTAGAAATACATTATTACTTGAGTTATCATCTTCCTGGAAAAGAAAAAAAACGGTTCTAAAAAAAGGACGTTACAGTGGAGGTTTGTCCGTTTACTATAAGTCAAACTTGAAAAACAAGATAAACACTGTGGAAAAAAATAGCAAAGGTTTGCTATTGTTAAAAATCAATTCAACTTCGTTTAATTTTTCCCAATATGTTTTCATTTGTCTATTATTCCACCGAATAATTCTGCTATACATACAAGATTGAACTTTTTTTATGAAATTGAAAATGGTTTGGCAAAATATAGCTGTAAAGGGAAAGTTTTCATAACTGGAGACTTCAATTCTAGGGCGTCTAATTTGTTCGATAATAATACGGATGATTATATTTTTGACCAAGAAATATCTATTGACGACATTCCTAGAACTATCCAACCAAGAGTAAATTCTGACTGTATAGTTGAAGGAAATGGCCGTCGCGTATTATCACTATGTAAAGCGACCAATCATATTATTGCTAATGGTAGATGCCATGATGACGTAGATGGTAAATTATCATATTGCAGCGACCGCGACATGAGTGTAGTTGACTATTTATTGCTAAATATAGATGATTTGCAATACTTAAGCAGTTTTAATATCTTAAATTGGAGCAAATTTTCAGATCAAAGATGTTTGTATTTTGCTTTAAATAGAAAAACGTGTAAAAGAAAGAAAACAATAAAAACAAAAACATTCATTAATAAAATCTTTTCAAAGCAAAATCACAAACAATGTTGACCAATTAAAACTTAAACTGTCAAAATGAAATTACATTTCTTACCGATTTCCTGTTAGATAACGCGAAATCGGTTTTTACTAAACGTGTTCCAATTAATGATGATTGTAATGGTTATTATCGTCAGCCAAAATGGTACAATGAAACATGTAAAGTAGCTAATAGAAATTTTAAAGTTGCTATAAAAGAATTTAAAAATCAAAATAATGAACACAATAGACGAACATATATAAAAGCAAAGAATAGATTAAATAACGTAAAAAAACGCGAAAAACGGAAATATTACAAAAAAGAAGCGATAAAATTGGAAAAAATAGCGAAATCTGAACCCCGTTAGTTTTGGAAAAATGTAAAAGTGTTCTTAAACGTCCCATGCAGATTAACAAAGATAATATTATAATAAAAACATTTTATACACATTTTTAAAATCTGTTAGAACAGAACACAGAAAGCACAAATCCAGATGATAAGAAAAAATACCCTCATATTACGGAATCGTTTTTAGATCAACCAATTACCCAAGAAGAAATTCTGCCGTCTTTAGTCAAAATAATGGAAAAGCGTGTGGCCCAGACAAAATTTCAGCGGAGATAATTAAAGGACCATACTATTAACTTAAATCAATTTTCTTAGATATTTTTAATAGACGTTATGAAAACTCTTTATATCCACAAAGTTGGGCCCATGGTTATCTTATACCAATTTCAAAAGGAGGCGATTCACCTGATCTGAAAAATTACAGAGGTATCACTTTAAATAACACTCTATCAAAAGTTTATTCCAATTTATTATATCGTCGATTAATGAAATGGAATGAAATAAATGAAATGATATCAAAGTTCCAATTTGGTTTAAAAAAAATAAAAGTACAGTTGATTGAATCTTCATATTACATTATATAATAGCAAAACTTTTAAGTCGGGGAAGAAATTTTACACAGTCTTTATTGACTATGAAAGTGTTTCGATAAAATAAATCGTTCTTTCTTATGGCAAAAGTTACTTTGTCAAGGCGTAAGTTCAAAATTTGTAAATGCTCTAAAGGCAATGTACTTCGAAGTGAACACTTCCGTTAAATTTAATAACGATATATCGCATGTGATAAATTCGAATCTAGGAGTAAAACAGGGGGACTCGAATTCAAATTTGCTTTTTATCATGTTCGTTAATGACGTCATTCAAAACGTTAACGTCAATAATAGTGCCGACGATATTTTCACAATCGGTCAATTACAGCTTTTTCTACTTCTATTTGCAGATGACCAGGCTTTATTTTCGACATCACCGGTTAAATTACAGTCAATGTTAACAGAAATTGAAATATATTGTAATAAATGGCATATTAAAATTAATACTGATAAGACAAGAGTTATGATCTTTGAAAAAAGTAAAAACCATACTTCTAATGACTTTTACTTGAATAACTGTAAACTTGAAATTATTCCATGCTTTAAATATCTAGGAGTATATCTATTCAAAAATGGTAATGCCGCTAAATCCTTACACGGTCTATTTTATTTTCTTTCTTTAATATTTTTTATTTAAGTATTAAAAAGAAATGTTTTTATTTTGACTCAATTGTTCTACCGGTAATGCACTACGCATCAGAGGTTTGGTCTTGCAGCGCAGGTTTGGATATTGAACAAGTACATGCAAAATTCCTTCGTAGAATTTTATCGGTTAGAAAATCTACCAATTTGTCTAGTATCTATGGAGAACTAGGAAGAGTTCCTCTACATGACAGTCGTAAATGTAACATGATTCGCTACTGGTTCAAAATTCTTCATCTTCCAGAGAACAGAATTGTTAAACAACTTATTTAAAATGCAAAAAGAGGACGCAAATGTAAATCAAACTAACAATAATCTAAACTGGGCCTTTCATCTTAAATCACTTTTAGAATCTCTTAGATTTCAAGATATTTTGCTTAATCAAAGACTAGACCTAATTAATTTCAATGCAATCAAACAGCGTGATTTTGACCAATATTATCAATCGTGGTACTCCGATATTAACAATTCATCTCGTCTAAATTATTATAGCATGTATATGCATTCCTTTGAACAAGAAACTTACCTAGATTTTTTAAATGATAAAAGATTAAAAAATGCCCTGACTCGTTTTAGAACTTCATCTCACGATTTAGAAATTGAAAAGGAAAGACATCAAAATGTTCCTCAACAAGCTAGGATCTGCAAACTGTGTAACCAAAATACTGTTGAAAGTGAATTCCACTTCTTACTTGTTTGTCCTTTTTACCAATATCTTCGTAATCAGTTTTTCAAACCTTACTTCTGTAGGTGGCCTAATCTTTATAAATTCGAAAGTCTAATGTCATCCAAAAATAAGAAAGTCATATATAATTTGGCAAAATTTATATTTGAAGCAAATAATTTGCGACAAAATGAAATTCTAAAGAAAAACAGGTAATATAGTTTCTCCACTTACTTCTCCTACATCATGTTGACAATTATATTGTTTATATTTGTAATTTTGCTGTGTGTGGTGTGAAAATAGCACATTTGAATGCAAATAAAATGAATTGTATTTTATTGTATTGTATTTTGAATGAAAACCTATGTTACTAACATGTCTGTACTTGCTATAAACCAATTTTATAACAAAATTGGTCAAGATGACTATTCTATATTTCTATTATCTTGGGGATATTCCTTGTTGTAACCCTTTCCGACGTTTGTCTCTCACCAATGGGTAGATAATCGTAAACCTATGTGAGATAGCAGTCGGAGGCTAGGAAAGGATGTAATGGTAGTACAGGTGAGAGAAATACCAGGAATCCATTGTTAGGTGCTCCGGCCGCCGCGATATAACTGAAATAATGTTGAAAGCGGCGTTAAACTCCATTCAATCAATCAATCAATCCTTGTTGTAGCAAATATTGCCTTGTTGCGTGATTGTTTGCTGCAACTGATTAAGATTTGTATTTATATAACGGGTCTCTTTTTGTTGTAATTCATCCATGTGATGCAGTCTAAAATATGTTCAGCGCTATTTTAGTCACTGATTGAGGTTTTCAGTCCGCCTATGTTAGTTCGTTATCCAGAGAATACACACTGTTTAACCTTTTAGAGTCATCTTTTGTGTTTGATATCTTTTGACATAGGCACACAGAATTCGGCCTTCAATAGCGTTCACATACTTAATTCGGGGTTCTTTATACCCTAATAGTATTTGAGCTTGTTTGCACTGGTTCCATGATCTTTCAGCTTTTCAAAGATTTTGTTTAAATACATTACAATATTTAGCAGGTATGTTGTGTACCCAAACAAAAGGTAGATAAAGAAATCGGAAATAATATCGTATTTTAAATATCTTGTACTGAATTCTTCCCAGTGAAATAAAGATTTTGTCTTATTACCAGTGACAATTTATTTTTCAAATTTTTCTACAGGACGTATCGGGTTATTGAACAATTGCCGGAAACAATACTAACCTGAAAATAAGTTGATGATTATGAAAGAAATAGAAAACAATAATGTCATCTGAAGCTGAAAAGATTTATCCAGATCCGGATCCAGATAAGGAGACAATACCATTAACATACATTCAAGGTAGTTCGCCAGATCAAGAAGGTAAATCTTAATGTAAGCTTGTAAAATGAACTGATAGTTGTTTTACACATTATCGGAGAATACTGGAGAACATTTATGTACAGAATAATGTGTCATTCTCTTCTGTATTTTTTATGTCATAGTATGTTAATAACATATTGTTAAACATCCTGACCACTGAATAATAACAACATCATAAAACCAGCCGACAAAGGATCAGGCGTAGTTGTTCTGGATATAGAACATTACATATCCGAAACAGAGTGTTAATTTTAAGGTCGCTAATTTTTATAAGCAATAGAACAGTATCCTACTTTAGAATTAAAAGGAAAAGCTACAGAAACACTGAACAAAATGATGGACGCTGGTTTTAACAGTGTATACAACTTCGAATATTTGTGCGTGAAAATCAAGAAACATAATGAATAAGAAAATTTTGTCAGCTAACGATCATTCTCCTGAACGCATCTAAGAATTCATTGACCTCTACTTAAGGCCCTATGTTATAAATTTACCTTCACATGTGGTAGACACCACTGACTACATCAGTAAAATTGAAACAGAATCCATTCCAAATGATACGCTTTAGGTCTCCATGGACGTGACATCACTTTACATAAATATAATATATGAAGATGGCATTACAGCCTGTTCTGAAGTTCGGAGTACAAAGGATAACAAAGATCCGCCGAAGACATTTTGGCAGAATTGTTAAAAAATATCCTTCAGCAACAGACTCGAGTTTAATGACAAAAACTACATAGAGAATAACATGTAAGTGTCTACAAATAACAATATTATCTGGTCAAGGTTAGGAGAATTTATCATGACGAGGCTTTTCCGAGTCCTGATAATTTTTCATTGCCGAGACCTGATAATATTGATATTTTAAGACATTTACATGTTATTCCATTTATCATGCAATCATTTTTCACCACCTTACCATAGTAAACCCTTAAAAATCAAAGAAATTCATGTGAAAGTTTATGCAAACTGTTTCTAAAAATAGACTGCCTGATAACATGTAATGCTATCAGATAGGCGATATTAGGTCAATACCGGCTTCGTTGCATGAAAAATTCAAATTCAAGGCAATGAGTACCAACATGGCTCTCGCTTATGCGAATACCTTCATGGGTCTTCATGGGAAAAAATATCATATTTGGATTGGAAAGAATAGAAAAACTGAAGTGATAATTTTTTTCCACCATGATGTGGAAAAACAATTTATGTGTAATCAAAAATATTTTTATTTTGTAAATCACTTTAATATTATTTAAAATTTAGTGGTAGTTTATGATTTAAAAAAAAAGATAAATGAATAAGACATACAATCAAATCTCAGTGTTAAATGTCGGTCTCTCTTGCGCTCGAAAATGATTTATGAAAGAACATACTAGTTTATTCTTCATGAGCTGTAAATAAACAATAAACCCGTTAAATTATGCTGATACCTAAATTAATACATGAACATCATGTCCCGAAAACTAACCGAATTGTCTTATTCTACTCACTAAATGATACTGAAAGCCTAAAAGACTCGTACCAAAGGAGCAAATCATTGTAAATACCATTTTATTTATTTCGAAACACTGATTTCTAGCAAAAGTAATCGTTCATTTAAAGATTTATCTACATCGTTTTAGCAACGGTTTAGATCTTATTTTGCAATTTAGTTGTATAACTCCTTTAAATTCAGAAAAAAAACTGAGACCTACGAAATTTAGATCAACTTGCACTATACCTTCGACTTTGAAAATGAAGTTTGATTGATCATAAAATTTGTGTTTAATAGTAGCTTATCCGTTTAGCTATCAAATTGTGTATTGTGGATTCAGATTGAATGTGAATTGAAAGAGAAAACGATTCTCGGTTCGTACCGGGTGATGTTCGATTGTAATAGAGTTCTATCCCTTGTCTACGTCGTTATCTATTGCTGGATTTTTTTTCGTACGAACCAATTTCAAGGTCCAGTAACCATTGTTTCCGAGCATTCACACTTCTATACGACGAACCCCAAACTTGAATGATGGAAATTGCAATTACGTCAGTTGTTCAATTCTTTGACCTGTCAACTATAGTAAATGAAACCCACGATCTCATTATTGGATATCGATTATTTACATAATTGTGTTTAATTGTTTGTAACAGAGCGAGAATATCAAAGTTTGGGTGATTAATTGATTTACAATATAAAGGGCCGGGAAACTGCATAATTCATGATGACAACGGAGTTATCGTATGCGATTTCGACGCAGAGCTTGTTTGGTGAAGGACTTGGGGTGCGATCGTTAGGGCTATATACTTAAGATTCTAATTGAGATATTTTAGTTAAACCGTTCGATAGAGCAATATTTTTGAGCCGGTCTTAAGAAATTTGATCTGAGAATGAAACTTGTTTGGCATTGACTAATAGTCTGGACGACCTCGAGTGATTTCACTCAGTCTATCGAAAATCGTTTATTTTGACGTCTTATAAAGCAGGAGTTTTCATCTTTCTCCAAAGAACGTACCTCCGGTCAACCCTGAGTGAATAAATAAAATGCATGTTTTTTATATAAATTTTGATGAATTAATAAAAAATGTAAAATACCAACAGGCGTCATATTGTATATCCGATCAATTCATTATTCAAGTCATATGGAGTGACCTCACTGGAATTTACTTCCGGAGGTCGTTGTATGGTAAAAGTAGATCTTAAAGAAAAAATAGTTCGGCTTTAAAAAGGCATTTTGAAGTGGAGAATAGTGATCCACGTGCATATTTATTTGATTTTTTGCTAGTTTTGAATCTCTTCTTTAATATAACGCTCGTTTCAATCTTTTTTGTGCACGATTTCCTTTCTGGGAGGAAGGATAAGGGACGGGGGGCGTACCCGAACTAACTGTCCTCTTCATTGGTGTGAAAAAGACGGTGCCTTTACTCTCGCTTGAATAGCCAAAAGGTAACCTGATTTGACCAAGTTTCTTTAGTCTCAAAAGATAGATCTTTGAATGTAGATGAAGCGCTAATGACGTAATATGTAAGAGAAGTGTTGTGGAATGCGTTGCAGCACCTGAAAGTTGAGCAATTTTATATAGAACAAAGAAGGCAAAAAGTCGGGTGGGGTCTGACCTAGATGGTAAAAAGGCCCGATTTTTTGAAAACGAATTTAGACCACTTCAGATAGTTTCAAATGATGTAATCTTTTGTCAATAGTACCAAAAAGTGTAAAAATTGCAATTTTGTTGATTTTATCGATTTAAAATCGAATAATTAATTTTTTTAAAAAAATCAAGGACATTCTTTGCAAATATTTCTCCTTGCATTTTTTAATTTTTAACAAAGTTAAAATTATCATTAAGTCAGTTTTAGTGCTTTGGGAAGAAAGGATTAGTTTAATTGGTCAAGTGGGTGTAATTAATTGTGTAAACAATGCGATAGAATAGACTAGAAAACCCCTTACCCCATGTAACACCTGCGATTTGGTAATATGAGACCATCACACATAGGTGATCGAAAAATCGTTTTTCAATGCAAATATTTTATTAACTTTGCTCAGAGTATTAGAAATAGACCTTTATTGGTAGTAAACAGGAAATATGTCCATTTCTCCTAATTCAAAATCCCCTTTCCGACTTGAAATTCAAACCCTTTACGCCAAATTGGTAAGTTTAATATCGAAAGGAGCCTGTTTCAATATCACTTTTCTGACCTTTGTCAAAGTTCATGGCAAAAAATCTGTGCTAATAAGCTTGAGAAACATTTGTTTTTCAATGTTCATGCAATTAAAGGTGAAATTTTAGTAAGAAATGGTGAGAAAACGCTTAACCCTTGCCCCGATAACGGTTTTTTCATGACTCGGTCGCAGGTGACGGACCCCTTTTAAAAGCGTTTTTTGAGAGTCATTTTTAACACATTTTCAAACTGGTTTTCGCAATTGAATTAGAATGTTTGAAAACACTTTTTTAAAAAAGCAATTGAGAGACAAAAACATTTGAATCAAGTCAATTTGCTAGCGGAGACATAGGATATTACTAGTCAAAATGGTCAATTAAGTAAAATTTGTCCCACTTATCGTGTCAAGTTGTTTCTTGTAAATTGATTGATCTTCCGTTTTCTGATTCTTAGGTAGTAAATTCGTCATAGCTGAATACCTAAACGTGAATGAAATTCTCGACATAGCTTAAAATGATACAAGAGACCCAATTTCCAACCCTTAACACCCATATCAGAATGGATATCTATTGAAGTGGGTACCCCCATTCCATGTTGTACAATGCACAATTCTTCTTCCCGTTTCGGTTTCTAATACCCTTTTTTGAGTTGTAATACAACACATCTGTCATGGAACAGAGCTTTCTAAGAGATCTATGACATAAAACTATATTTTAAGAATTTAAAATGAGCGGGCTCTATCAGTTTTTCATTAAATTTCACCCCCAATATGACTATTTTGACATGTTTTTTGGGGGTTGGTTTTCGTTTTTTCTACACATTATGTCAGTTAACGATGCACAAACTCTTAAACGATGTTTTAGATCCTGAAAAATTTAGCAAAGATTGTGGAATTTTGAATTTCACCCTTTACTCTTTACGAACCCCTTTCCCATTCTGGGGAACGCTGTTATATCATTTGATTCATGGAAGTAGCGATTTTTGAGGCTAAAATGTCTGTTTTATTTTCTCTTTCTCCTGCTATTTGATATCTTTTAACAGAAAACACTCTTTTTGCGCATAGTTTTATGATTAAGTTCTAGTTATTGGCATTAAAACGTGAAAATTGCGAAAATTTAGGTCAAAATAACCTCGCCCAACAATGATTAACTCCCCTTTTTATTACCCCGAAAAAAAGTTATGTTTATCATTTTTTTCTCAATAAGTAAGAAACGAGTATTAGTTCAAAATTATACTTTCAGCAATAATTCCCAATGGTTTCTTACCAAGAATTATTTGATTAAGTAACCATGGTACATCACAGATAACACTACTCCGAATTCTTGCCTTTTTTCGCATAACAGGTCATGTCGTAAAAGCGCCATTTTTCAGTGACAAATGAAAAAATTAGATCTTAAAGAAAAAATAGTTCGGCTTTAAAAAGGCATTTTGAAGTGGAGAATAGTGATCCACGTGCATATTTATTTGATTTTTTGCTAGTTTTGAATCTCTTCTTTAATATAACGCTCGTTTCAATCTTTTTTGTGCACGATTTCCTTTCTGGGAGGAAGGATAAGGGACGGGGGGCGTACCCGAACTAACTGTCCTCTTCATTGGTGTGAAAAAGACGGTGCCTTTACTCTCGCTTGAATAGCCCAAAAGTTAACCTGATTTGACCAAGTTTCTTTAGTCTCAAAAGATAGATCTTTGAATGTAGATGAAGCGCTAATGACGTAATATGTAAGAGAAGTGTTGTGGAATGCGTTGCAGCACCTGAAAGTTGAGCAATTTTATATAGAACAAAGAAGGCAAAAAGTCGGGTGGGGTCTGACCATATGCGTCCGCCATTTTTCCACCTCTTATGATCGTACCTATTTGTAATGATGGCCACATGTATATTCGTCCCGAAGATCGCAGTTTATCTCTTCGTCGAATTTTCTATACGCCGAA
Organism: Fragum whitleyi; assembly: GCA_948146395.1. Taxonomy (NCBI): domain Eukaryota; kingdom Metazoa; phylum Mollusca; class Bivalvia; order Cardiida; family Cardiidae; genus Fragum; species Fragum whitleyi. The sequence continues at coordinate 18,943,772 of OX411560.1, forward strand.
GTTTTCATGTAAGTCCTCCGAAATTCGACATATAGATATTTTACTGTACATTATAAAAAAAGTGTGACATATCCCTGTGGATTTAGCCAACAATATGGCATCTAAAGTGTATTAAGTTTTTTTTTTCAAAAAGTTTGCTTATTGACATCTGTTTCTAGTTCCTATAAAATGCTTTTTTGACTCGTCGAGTGTATACTTACTCACTGGAATTACAAGAAAAAAATGTATACGAGATATTCAGTCTGATCACAACTGTTTTTTCTTGGTTTGTGAGTATTTGAAATCCTACATTAAATCCCTTGACTTATTTTTCGATATGACACGTCATTTGAAAAATAGTGGACATGAATGTCAGCATGTATGTCGATCTTAATTGTTTTGATGTGTTATTGAAAAATACGACACCAAAAATGATCAATTTTATGCGAGAATCTGAATATGGGTCTGTGGACATCGGCAACAAGAAAAAATTCAGTTCTGTCATCTACGTCAACCCCATGACATTCCGACTGTCTACAGAGGCAACATTTTTCTTACTACATGTCGTCTTCGGAGACCAGTTGTGTGTTTATTTTTATTGAATTATGGCTTCAAATTTGGAAGATATATCGGCGGATGATTAGACTTCAGCTGTGTACAAATTAAAATAGCATTTATTGAGAGATAGGCGAAATATGAGAGCATAAAGTCTAATTTCGTAACTTTTCATGGGAAACCTCCGAAATAATTAATAATTGTGGCCTTATTTGGGAGGGATATGAGTAAAGATTTATTCTAAAGAAGCGCTGAACACTTACACGATCATTTATCTGCTTTAGAATACCAAAGCTTCAATCATTTATTTACACGAATAAATTTATTTGACCTACCGTCTTCTCGGCATAATGTTCCGATGCTGTCATCGTTGACTCTCATCCGTCATCTCCGCAACCGGTTGTACGGTGTGTTACAGTCAGTCATATATTTCCGTATACATTTTATAATAAGAGATAGATTTTCTATAGTTGACAGTATGAAGAACCTGTTCAACTCAGTTAAAGTTTAACTAATCTTTGATTTCCTGAAGGCCACTTATTTGTGTAGTTAAATTTAATTTTAGTTTCTTTTAGTTATTTGACTTTTACTTTCATTATTTCGTAATCTTTTTTATCATAATTTCCTTTTACAATTGCAACTATTTCCTTACATTTTTAGCATTTTTAATGATTTGTACGTTTGCTACGACCTGTTTTATAATGCTACTTCTAGTTTTAATGTTTAATTTATTTTCTTTTCTTACATTTAGTTATTTTCAAATATGTTTCAACCAACATAACATTCGTTGTCCTCGGCTCATAAAGCAACATTTATGTATTCATTCTGTATGTATTCATAGCTTTACTTTGGAAATACAAATTCCACCACTCGGAAATAATATTAACTATATCAATGTAATTCTTTCGCTTCAGGTGTAGATCCAAGCAACCATTCCGAATCTACCAACAGTTTTCTAGAAAAAATAAGAAGGTGGTTCCGATCTGTGAAAAATCATTTTAAACGAAAGACAAAAGAAAAGGTAACGATAATCGATAAAATAGTGTAAGCTATCCAATTAAAAATATATCATACAAACACTAAAAATATTAAACAAAACCCAACCATTTCTTTTAAAGGCTGGACATGCATTTCCTTGGAGTATCTCTTTTTGGTAAAGAAAAGGAAAAATCGTAATTAAATTTTTGAAGCGTATAATATACAAATATACCCTGAAACAAAGGTTTAAGACTGTTTATATGCCTCTGTATCGAAAGATCTAGGGAATAATGTTTTACCGTTATCCGTTTGTCCGCCCGTCTGTCGATCTGTCTGTCTACAAAAATCAACCAAAAAAACTTAACATTGCCAATCTTTTCAAGGCTATTGAAGATGGAAGCCTCATATTATGCATGATAATAGATCTCAATGATACGCATCTGCTGATACCAAAGTCAAGATGAAATTACTCGAAAACTAAAACCAAAAAAAAACTTATCATATATTTCCAATGTATTCAACGCTATTCAAGATAAAAATTAAATAGTTGGCATGATGAAAGATCCCAATGATGTGCATCTGCTTATACTAAGGTCAAGGTCATGTGACAAGATCTAGGTCATTTGTCATGGTCAAATAACTTAAAAACTTTACCAAAAACTTAAAATTGTCAATTTTGTCAGGCCTATTCATTATGTAATGTTCATATTTGACATGATGATAGATCTAAATGATACGCATCTGTTTATACCAAAGTCAATGTCATGTGACAAGGTCCAGAAGGTTGTCTGTCAAGGTCAAATAGCTCGAAAACTTTACCAAAAAACTTAACATTAACATTTCTTTTCAAGTCTATTAAAGATAGAAGCCACGAATTTGACATGATGATAAATCTCTATAATGTGCATTTGTGGGTATTAAAGTCAAGGTCATGTGACAAGATCAAGATTATCGATCAATGTCCTACTTCTTAAAAACTTTACGTTAAAACATTTACATGTTCAGTTCATTCAATACTGTTTTAGATACCTCTCTCATAATTTGCATGATGAAAGATCTCAGTGATGTGAATCCCTAGGACTCAAGGTCAAAGTCATTTTACAAGGTTTCAGTTTGTATGTCAAGGTCAACATTATTAAAAAATGCTTTTACTGGGGTATTTGTGTTTCACGAACACATCTTGTTTTTTTTTTTTTTTTTTTTTTTTTTAAATAATCTTTGACTTAAATTGCAAATTTGCACTTTTGATAGTTCCTATCAAGATATGCTTTATTAAGATTCATTGCTGAACTGCATAGAGTGAAAAGAAATATCGATGCTTTATTGCGAGCACACACTTTTGGAAGCGTTTTGATACAGTTAGGATCATTGTAAAATTGACATGAACTTAAACAATTAAAAAATACTCGCCATGCGCTCCAATTCCTTCGAAATAATTTAAAAACATCTGAAGTTGTTCCTAAACGTTTAGAAAGCTTTCAAAAAAAAAAGACACAAACACTTGAAAGAATTGATATTCTTTTAGAAAAAAAATACTGTAAATAGAATATGTTTTCTCTTCGTCTTTTACTATTTGTTCAATGAACAAACTTAACGAAATTAAAATTAGTAAGCATTTTACGAATGTGCCAAGCGCACACACGTAATCATATGATATGTTTGTTTGTTTAAATGGAATTTCACATCGCTTTCACCAATCTTTCAGTTAAATCGCGGCGGTTTGAGCACCTAAAAATGCATTTCTGGTATTTCTCACACCAGTACTACCATACATCCTTTCCTAGCTTCCACCTGCTTTCCTACATAGGATGGAACCCCGGTACTCGTGAATGATACGCCGACGCGCCACCACTGCGCTTTGATGGCGACCCCAACAAATGTATAAACCAATCAGGCCGGAATATTTTGCCTGTGATAGATGTAGTAGGAAACGTACTGAAAACATGAAAGGTAAAAAGTAACCGGACATCCTAAAAAAAATTTTGAAATGATATGTGCTTACTTCTCAGACTTAGCCTTATTTTTGATCATCATTCAACAATAAAGTGGTGTGGCACTTCACAATTGTTTGAAATCTTTAAAATTGCATTTGGGAGGATACGATAGGGAATGTAAAAGAATGCTCAACAGTGTTGGTAATCACGAAACTATTGTACAGAGGGAAAGTAAATTCTGTAAAAAAATCATTCTTGGTTTTTAGCTCACCTGAGCACAAAGAGTTCAAGGTGAACTATTGTGATCACTCACCGTCTGTCGTCCGTCCATCGTCATATGTACGTCCGTCCATCAACAATTTCATTAAACACCTTCTCCTTAGGTAATCTCTATCAAAGTTGTAAAAATAATTTAATTCTAAGAAAGATTCTTGTTTCCTTGGTACCAGAAAGGCCGAAAATTGCTCAAAAACTTGGCAGCAATGATCCTTGGGCAAAGCTTTAAAAAAAGTTTTAGAAAAAAATAATTTCATCAAAAACAATGATTTCCATCGTAACGGAAGGGCTTCGAATTCGAAGAAAATTGCCAGAATCCTTAGAAAAATTTCTCCTCAAAAACAACTAGGCCAATCAAGCTGAAACTTGGCAGGAATGATCCCTGGATGAAGCACTACAAAAGTTGTTTAAAGAATTATATTTCATCAAAGACTCTGTTTTCCATGGTACCAAATAGGCTGAGATTTTTCCGAAGTCTTAGAACAAATCTTCTTCTCATGAACTGCTTGGCCAATCAAGCTAAAATTTAACGTTGATATTTATCATGTAATAACACTTTGGAGTCTCTACGAAGATGTTGAAACGAATTCGCCTTTACCAGGCTATCAAAGTGCATGTAGGAAATACCATGGAGTTGAAACGCAACGGTCAAGATTTATCATGACTTGTTGGAAAGCATTGACAATAACAAAGTTACCATTGTGGTCATGGTCGATTTGAGCGCGGCATTCCAAACCATCGATATTCCCATACTATTACAAATACTTGAACATGACTTATGTAAAAGAGATATTTAACTAGACTGGATAAAATAGTATTTGACAGATCGATCGATGGCAATCAAAGTGGAACAATGTCAAATAGCGAATATCTAAGATTTGGTGTTGCCCAGGGTTGTTGAGCTGAACCGGTGATTTTACCCCCTATATCTCGGACTTGAAAAATAGTAGTGCAGAGGTACCCAGCAGACCTCTATGGGTATGCAGCGATCGTAAGATTGCCTTGTCTTTTCTTGCTGGAAATCAGCCCACTTTGACTGAAACGCTTGCACAGCTTGAGAGTTGTCTGAATGAAGAATGAAGAATATAACGTGGGTGACGACGTTTAAACTAAAATGAATTAATCAAAAACTGAAAATACTGCTTATGGTACAAAACAACAGCTAAATAAACTTAGAACCGACCTTGTCAAAGTTGGCAAAATTGAAGTTAAATGTGTAGACCAAGTTAGAGACCTCGGTGTAACCATGACAAAAACTCAAATTGCCCATGTTCAGCTGAAAAAATCTTCGAACTATTCGTAATCATCTCACTCAGAAGTCTACTGAAGTAATAGTTCATGGTCAGGTCTATTCCCATATAGATTTTTGAAATAGTCTCTACACTGATATTCCATCGTGTAATGAAATAATTCCAAGGATTCAAAACCACGCCGCGAGGTTTGTCTTTAACGTGTCCCGTGATGTGCCTAATACAGAACTGAAACATTGAAACAGCTTCACTGGCTCCCAGTGAATGCCAGGGATATGTTAAAAGTTCTTGTTGTAGTATTCCGTAGTCTGGAAAGAATTGCTTCGATCTATATTATTCGAATGTTTAAGATCCATCAAGGTCGCTACAAACTTCGATCACAGAGTAATACGAACTTTATCATTCCTAGACGGCGAACAAAATTAACAGATCGCTCATTTGTGGTTGTTTGTCCAAAGTGGTGGAATGAGCTCTCACCCACTCTAAAAGACATTCAGTCTGAGTAATTACTCAGATCAAAACTAAAAAGACACCTATTTAAGAAGGTATATGACTAATTTTGTCTGATAAAGTGTAGTAATTGACTTGTTTCAATTTTGATTCATAAAATCTAAAGGATGTATATATTTTTGCACATAATTCATTTTTTTTCTGTTGTTTCTATGTAGATCTATGTATGTAGCGCCATAGAATATTTGTTAATTTTTTGCGCTCTATAAATGTTTAATTATTGTAATTGATTCACATTAAGTTTCCTGTAACCCATATGTTCTGCGCCTGTGAACATTTTATATTTCTTTGCAAAGGTGCAAATAATATATATAATACATACTTGGTATTTTGTATGAAAATAAATATCTAACGAGGTTGGGAGAATTGATCATTGTCGAGGCTCTGCCGAGACAATTATCAATTCTCACAACCGAATTAGATATTTTTTCATACAATACACTAAGTATGTATTATATTTATCTTATAACCTCTATTTGTCTTGTTTTCGCCAATGTTTCTAACAGAAATGCAAGTTTTTAAAAACAACCGCATTATATCATTGTTCTAAAAATAACTATGTGATATCATTAAAAAATATCATACGGGATGTTTTCACACGGATATTTGTATACTTATAAGATAAAATAACAATATCACTCTGGTAGATAAATATTACTACCTATTTCTATTTTTGGGAAGTGCACTTTTTACAAACCCCCTTTTTCAAGTTTGATTCATCACGAAGAGAAAGGTGAGCTATTGTTAACAGTATGGTAAAGGCGTTGGCGGTGCATGTGGGTTTTTTTCTCGTTGATATTATATCTATTTTTCATTCTATGACTGCATCAATCAATGACTCTCTTGGTATTTTTTGAACTTTATAAAGGGCATGAATATAGTGTGCAACAGCATGCCAAATACACAAAACTTCAAGCTGCTGCTTGGTACCTGTGTACTTCATAGCATGTACGACAAATGTCGTAAATTACCCCACAAAGTAAAAAAAAATCACGGTAATTCGCCTTTCCGTACAAATATGGTTATTCAGGGTAGGAAAATGTTATGTTTTAAAGGGTAAGACAAAGCAGAGAACATTGTTTGTCCTCGATAAACATATTATGTGTACTTTTCATTGATTTAACAATTGTCAAAATTTGTAGATGACATTTTGTTTAAACCTATTTACATCGATTATAAAGCAAGTTCTAAAAACTCTACGGGTTGATCAATGCAAAAAACAAGATCAATAGCCGCTTCCGGGAAACTAACTCAGGACATTTGAGTCAAGAGGCCAACATTCGACCTCCACGGAAACTACAGAAATGGCGTTAAAACGACACCAGAAAGATTGTTTACTCGTCTCTTTCCATTCCAAGTTAGCGACACCAAACCCAAAACTTCGGGCTGAACTATTTCCTTCGACAACTCGAAAGTAAATAATATCAAAAGGGAAAAAAAGGGAGAAGATAGATAGAACTAGGATTTCAGATAACATGAAGTTGAGCTTTGTATTTTTTTTTATTGTTTTCAATCAAAGATATAAACCTTATCAACACGACTAAGAAAATATATGCACTGATAGAAAAGAATGTTACATAGCTATAATTAACTAATGAGTTTTTTGGTTGTGAAAGCGCATTGATTTTCATTTTTGTTTCTGGCTTAAACGCGTCTTTCAGTGTATTTGTTTGTTTACGTAATTTAGAAAAAAATAAAAATGTACAACATTTGTTTTTTAATTATACTATTTAATCACAATGTCATTCGAATTTCAGAAAAAACAATTTGTAAAATTTATCTGAGAAGTAATACAATGTGTAAAATTTAACTAAGTGGTAATACATGAATAAATAATATGCTATTTGATAACCGTAAGCTGGACAAACGTTCCAACATTAAATACAGATCAGTACCATCAATAATAAGCATTTAATTATATTCTCAAGATACTCATGAATATAAAATAAATCAAAACGAGGTCAACTCAAAGGAAAACCACGGACCTTCTTCATTTGAGGTCTCACCACGCTAGCAGAAACGCCTGGATCCGGACTTTGAAGCTGAATTATTTAATGTATGTTACGAATAAAGTGTGTAAACGGTAACGCCGTTTTGTTGCACAAAAAGTGCATCATCCTCAACCATGCCTAATTTTCAAAGATGAGGCAGGGTTTGGGAGACCTTGTTTCTGCGAAAGCACGTTGACTTCATTTTTTACACGAAAATCTAGATAACGAGAGACTTGTTTGTAGGAAATACAATATCATTTTTAAATTAAAATACAAATGTTAAGGAAAAAAAGTTGTTTTGTCTGTCAACAAATTTACACTAAACTAAACGTAACTGAGGCTTAATACTGGATTGCATTAAAAAACATCAACTTTCCTCCTGTTTATAAAAAGATAATATGCAGAAAAGAACCGTTTGATGTTTTAATATCAACAGTATATAAAACGAGCTAGATACAAAAAGATGTTCAATGTGAACTCATTTTAGAATTTTAGAATGAAATACATTCTATGTCGTTTTTTAGTATGGATATGAAAAAATAAAACTGCTTGCGATTGACCGTATTTCAATGCGACTGCATATTGAAAATGTCATGTATGCTTCCAGGCTTATAGAAATGTCACCAAAATAGTAGAACAAAATTATCGTCAACTGTAGGCTTTATAATTATCATCTGATGGGGGTTAGGGCAAAAACATAGTCGGCTGCGAGTGATCAATTGTTCACAAAATTCTATAAAGATCCTGTGGTGACAGTCTTTTCCATAACTCCCAGGTATGCCTACTGGACATGCACTGTTTTTATTTTATGGCGTAGTAGTTTGGTTGCTGTAGTAATTTTGTTTCTTGGATTATTATCTTCATAAACCCTTATGATCAGGAAAGTAAAAGTGATTGATCCACCTAACAATGGATTCCTTGTGTTTCTCTCATCAGTACTACCATCACATCCTTTCCTATTCTCCTGCGGCTACCTCACAAAGGTCTACGATTATCAACCCATGGTGAGAGACAAGTCGGAAAGAATGAGTGCCGCCGTGGGGGATTGAACCTTGGCCTACTAGATTGACAGTCCGACGCGCTTCCAGCCGTGCTGCAGAAAAACAAAAAGGAAAACAAAACAAAAATCACCGTCTCCAAATTTCGGCGAGCGCATATTTTAACATTTTCTGTCTTTAAAGGTGCAAATTTAAGTTAACACGTACATTATTTTGTTATGTTCATTTTTAGTATAAACAATGATTTTTTTTTTTTCAGATGACGAAAAGAAGACCCAAATAATTCTTTTTCATAGAATAGAAGGGAACATTTCAAAGAAGGATGTATCTTTAATCAATTATACATGCGACAAAGTCACCGATACAAAACACATACCGTATGCAATCAAAAAACCAAAGCGTCCAAGGACATGAATACAGTAGAAGAAAAAAAAAACTGATGTTGTTTGTTGAAATGGCCATAATCTTAATAATTAGGGCAAGGGGCATTCATTTTGTAATTTGAAATGTTGACCAAATATTTGATTTTTGATTAACTCACCTCCGCATGAAGTGCGCAATCTGACCAGTCAAAATAGATCAATGTCTAGAGTCCGATTGTCTGTCTATTCGTCTGTCTGCCTCTCCGTCAACAATTGTAAGAAATTATTTCTTTATTAATTGGATATAGTAAATCTATATCATGCTTTAGAGGTCACCATGGACAATGTCATTGTCAAAATTGGCCACAGTGTTAAATCTTTAAGACATCTATGTTTTTTTAAAAAAAAATATCATGCGGGTTCAAATGTAGATCACTTACTTAAATCTTGAACGGAATATCTTTACTTTTTTCTAGAGGTCACAATTTGATTTAAGATATTTGTCCGAATGTTTATCTGGATGATATCTAGGTCTTTCTTAATAATATGTCATGCAGGTCAAAAAGTGGGTCACTAAGTCAAATCTCAGAATAACCATAAATCTGCTCTAGTGTTGCAAATGTTGGCTCAATCATTATAGATATTTATAAAAAAAAGGTGATATCTAGATCATTTCTTATACAGGTCATCCTGTCAAAAAGTAACATTAACGTTACAGTTATTTAAATTGAAAAAATAAGGGCATTTAAGTTTTGAACTTGTATACGTAGGGTGAGCGATACAGGATAAATATGGCCATTTTGTTCGTAGCCTTCTATTTAATAGCTACGACTTCATGTTTAGATGATGAAATTTCACCACGAGAACTTTTTTCTCATTTTAATCTTAACAAGAAAATTGTACAGATAATATTCTCCAAATAACAACAGTTAGATGATATAATTCTTACCGTCACACGGGATACGTCGCCACATAAAACTACGTCTACCAGAGAAGTGAAATGAGACAAGTCATTAGGGAACATTATTTTTTTCTCAGCATTCCGGCCGTTCAATATCGTCCCTAATCGGCACCAGTCTTTCAAGTTACCAGTCATGCCACTTGAAACTATTGCATGATTGCCTTTTGGCCTTATAAGTTTAAAAAAATTCGTTTGTATGTGGTCGGTTATTCTGTGCGACATTTAAATTTTCCACATTCGTCGGTCGGGCCAGACAGGGCCAGTGTCTTAGTCCCTTCTTTATATTTCATTTATTGACAATCAGCTTAGTAAATTTGAACGATCACATGTTTCTCTAAAAGTCAATGGATATAATGTTGGATCACCAACACATGTCGATGATATGGTGTTAGTCTCTTTAAGTAAATCAGGGTAGAGCGAGCATGATGAATATATATGTTATGTGAACTCTTTTGTTGAACAATATGAATATAGTGGTTTAAAATGAATGTAAGTTATAGTATTCAATGATATAAAATAAATAAATAAATAAAAAAATATAAACGACAAGATATAAATCGACGATCGTGGTATTAATCAATGCACAGATGAAGTTAAAGAAACGAATAATTATTTACATCTAGGCTCCTTCTACTACGTTGAGATAATGTTTACAACGTGAACCTAAACCTGGACAAAATTCAGATACACCTACTGCAAGAGTAATGAATCGCCAAACTTCGGTAACCGTAGTATCGGAGATACACGTTTATGATATCAAAGCGTGCTACTACGGTTAATTAAGTTCTAATTTACGGATAAGCAGGAATTATCTATTGTGACAGTACGGTCAAATTAGGAACAAAATTACTATACCGTGAATAGATTTTTGAGCATTGTTTTATAATACCCAAAACATTATGGTCAAACTCACGACTTTGTAATACGTTATTCACGACGCATTAGTATGTCTTACTTCGACTTATTGCGCAGTATACGTATATTTTACGGCTGACTTCGTTAATGCAATACTCCGGCAAACGCCCTTTAACTTAAATGTGACCAAGCCTTAAGAAAAATCTATATGGTAGAACATTATCGGTTGAATTCTGAAGCAGGTTTTTGAAACTGATTTTCGATGAAAAGCAATTATATAGACCGATTAAGGATTATTTCTTTTGATTATCATATTTTGTGTTTATATTAATGCAACGGATTGTTCATTTTCAATTAAAATGCAAAACAGGACATTTTTGTGCTAAGATTTATATTTTTGATCATTTCACTACAAGGCTGAATTTTCTAAAGAATTTCAAAGGCACATTTAACACAACACATACCTGGTGGTACCTTTTTTTGTAAGCATCCCTCATCTGTAAAGGAAAAAAACATTTTTTACAGGCGTAAACATTTCCAGAGACAATCAACATGCTTTAAAGCCAACAAGCTTCGCTCTCGGGTGTTGAATTATTTTAGGGCCTCTGCCTTGTTTACGCCCTAGAAAACGTAAATTTACCGTATATTTCTGCCGAGGATTTTTAAGTATAATGCAGAAACCAGGTTTGCAAAAAAAAATTGGGAAATGTTCACTTTGTAAGGTTATATTTATATGAACTTTACCGATTGTATTATTCGTCTTTTAGATGAAGCATTTTTGCAAACAAAATTTGAAGCAAATCTTATGTAAGGTATTTTTTTAAATAAGAAAGAAACGTCGGTATACAGTGTCAGCGTCGATAAAGACTTTTGAAACAACTTTTACAACACAATTAAGTATATTGCAGAAACCAGGTTTGCAAAGTTTTTTCGGGGAACATGTTCACTTTTTAAGGTTATTTTTTATGAACTTTACCGATTGTATTATTCGTCTTTTAGATGAAGCATTTTTGCAAACAAAATTTGAAGCAAATCACATGTAAGGTATTTTTTTAAATAAGGAAGAAACGTCAGTACACAGTGTCCGAGTCGATAAAGACTTTTGTTACAAGTTTTACAACACAATTTTCAGGGTAAATACGATTCATTTCTAAGATATGTTTACAAAGGTTTCCCTTTTTCATTTTAAGAAACATTTAAAAAATAACTACAATAGAAAATATCAACAAATGGAAATCTACAAAAACGGCTACTTTTAAATATATATATAGCGTCATCGATAAAATTAGAGACAGATACTACTGTACGAAAATAACTCGACGTTTGATGTTCAATATAAAAAAAAAATCTTCGGGAAAACATACCCCTGATTTCCTAAATGTATATTAAAACATCCATTTCGTATATTCCAAACAGCTAACAAATCAGAGACCATTTGTATATCTTAAATAATCAAAAAGTCCGTGTTCACTTTTTTATATCATGTGCTCCACCAAAATATACCACATACACGAATGAAAACTGATAACTTTCATTTTCAAAAATAGCATTTTAAGTATTGAAAATACTCACTTTCGAGTGTATGGTAATGTATATTATAGGTTATTGAATTTATATGGGAATATATTGCGTCGGACGAGTTCTTTTGGCAGAGTGCCCGAGCTTGCGAGGGCAACTACGCCAAAAGAACAAGTCCGACACAAAATATTCCCATTAAATTCAGTATTTTTTTTTTTATTGTATACTTTGATATTGTTGGACAATATTCACTTCTTATTTATTAGTTTTTTACGTAACCATACTTCAAGAACGTTTTTTTTTGTTTAAATTTAAACAGTTACGCAATAGACCTTTTCCCGCAAAATACGTTCCGTTATATATTTACGTTCGGATGAATACATCCGTTGCTATGAAGTGACAGTTTCTGTGTCGATTCGCATTTTAGATCCTAAATACTCGTTGATTTAGACTTACTTTGCATAAAAATGAAATAAATATATTTATAAAAACTTGTTCATTTATTATTCGTACCAGTTACATGTTCCAGAACTGACTAAATCGGTGTACTTGATACCGGAGCAGTCTAGCGATAGTCATGAAGGACGGGACGGAGTGAAAGACGAGATAAAGAGAAAAATAGGGAGGAAGAGAGATAGATACTAGAATTATGATAGACATTAAGGGATGGGCATGAATTAGTTTTGAAAGAGTTATAAAATAACATAGATAAAGGAATAAAGGAGAAACAAATACAGTGATTTGGAAGAAATTTGAGGGGGGGGGGGACATCTGAGTCGACGGAGAGGGGGGGGTGAGGTGGTTTATTTCTCAGAAATTGTTTCAAATAGATGAAAACAAACACTGGTGTATTGCCCTTAAGGCATTCAAAGAACTAGAAACGTATTTCTTTACTCTGACAAAACTATTTCTCATATATTTAACGCAATAAGAAAGCATAGATAACGTGATTTTATGTTGACTTATGGCGAGGTAGCAACCATAAAGCAGTCCAGTCCATTCATGCACGTGAAAACAATCTTAGTGCAATATCAAAGTATGCAATATCATAAAAATATTGCACACTTTCCTCCTGTTCAAATACATAGAGACAATATCAAAGTATATAATAACAAATAAAAAGGTGTCTCCGTTATTCTGGAATATCCACGAACCTTAAAACGGAATATGTATTTCTATGAAAGGAAAACATTTCCGTGCCATTTCTCAACTTCTCTTCGTTTGAGAAACAGCTTGAAGAACATTGCGCTAAAATTTTCTTTGGTGAAATACCTAGAAAATAACTACTTAAATTTAAATGCAATTTAGCAAGGTTGTTGTGAATTGTTCATTTTTAAACATTTATTCGAATAAGAAAGGTACTCTCCTTGTGTCAATGAAAAGACATTGCGGACGATTTACATTTCAATCGCAATTGACTGAAGTTGCACTATTTTGTGTTGAATCTTAACTATTCTGCAAAAATAGCCATTTATAGTGATGTTTTAAGTGTTGTAACTTGATTCTTCGTCTTTTTTTGACAACGATAATCGAAATTACTTGATATTTCTTTCTGCTTCACCCTGAACTATTTCGATTTTTATAGAAGGCACTCAAGGAAAAGTCGAGAAGCATTTAATCCTTGATATTACGTATGTATGTTTAGTGAAAGTTGAAAGTAGAAACGCATAAACTAATTCCAATAACCAGATTTTTTTTTAAATTTAAATTCACCTATTAATACAACAAATAGCAGGATATATACAGATAGTATATGTAGAAAGGTCAAAGTACTAACGTAATCAATTTCTGTTACACTGAATCCCAAAGGATAGAGGAACTGTTTAATGATCAAATAAATGTGAGAAATAATTTGTTCTGTCAGCGACTTAAAAATTGGTTATGATTTTATCTTATAAACCTAGGACAGTCGAGACATTTCTTTCAAAATATGAAAAAATACTAATTTGAAAAAGAACTCGACGGTTTGGTTTTTACACTGACACAACTTTTATTGACTAGATTGATAGTGGGGTAACACGGTTGGCTAACCGTACGAAGTATGTGTTATGTGCATACAAATTTTAATGAGTATCTGTATGGATGAGACGTCACTGATGCTCGGAGAAAATGTGCAATCATTTAAAACTGACAGACGTTGATTAAAAGTGAAAGCTTAGTAATATTCTAAGGCTAATATTTGACAATTAAAAAAACGGACGGTACTTATTTTTACCATGAACTATTTTATAAATTTCTCCTTCCAAATAATTAGCCCGATTTCATTGGAAATTTGCATTGATAATCCTTTGGTGGCCCTCTACTTAAGTTGTTCAGGAAATTTGGATTGACCCCCCAAAACAGGCGTGACAGGGAGGGGCTTATTTTCAATTTATTTGCAATTTAGAATCATTAAAACAATTCTCCACCGCAACCTTTGGGTTAATTTTATTGAAACTTTGCATGGATGTTTCAATAGTGACCCATTATTTAAATCATTATATAATTTTTTTACTGGACCCTAAAAATGGGTATGTAAGGATGAGGAACTTTTTAACTTTGAAATCTTTTAAATTCTTCTCTTTTCTAACCGTTGACCCAACTTCAGTGTAACTTGGCGTAGATGTTCCTTGGTTGACACTTTACCTAAATTATTAAAGTATTTTTATTGACCCCCTAAAAATGGGTGTTGCAGGGCTTGGCTCATTTTCGAGTTCTTTGAAAAAAGTCTTATTTAAAAACCATTTCGCCGATTTTAATGAAACATGCCATGGATGTCCCTTGGATTAGGTTTTGCTTAAATTGTTAAAGAAATTTGATTAACTCCCAAAAATTGGTTCTGAGGGCGGGGTTCATTTTCCCTTCAAATTGTCTAGAACTCTCTACTACCAAACCATTGGGTTAAATTCAATGAAAATTGGCATGAATGCTCCATGGGTCACCCTTTTCTTAAGTTGTTAAAGAAATTTTGATTGATCCCCCTCCCCAATATGGGTGTGGTACGACACTGTTTATTTTCACTTTAAAATTTCAATTTTGTTCTCATCGCCACTCATTTTGACCTACTTCAATGCATCTTGGCATAAATATTCCTTGTGTGCACGATTCATTTATGGACCCATAAATGTGGGTGTGGTAGGGGGGGGGGGGCTTATTTTCACTTTGGAATCTCAAAACAGAGGTTCCTCCCAATCAACAGGACTGATTTCAATGAATCTTGGCACGAATGACCCTTTACTTAAATTGTTCCTGAAAATGTGTTTAGAACGGTCTAACTTTTGCAATCACCTTTAGGTTGGTAATAAGATTGGTAAAGGGTATACAAGTAATAAGTATTTTTCTTTTTTTTTTCGTGCAATGTGGGCCAGACCCAGTAAATCATTACAAAAAAGTTCCAAAGAGACTTCAAAGTGTCGTTTTCAGTCTAAGTATGCTTTCGTTAATAACAGCCTGGAGATGTTAAAAGCCAGAGGAGCGATAAGGTCCTCTTAGGTCTCTAGTTTAATTATACTCTTCAAAAGAATATCTTTGACATTTTTTACTTCAACTAAGACAAAAATATCTAAAAATATGTAATATAAATCGAAGACCGAGAATTAAAAGCAAGTTTTACTTACTTTAAACAGGACGAAATTTGCAATGGTGAAGTCAAATGAGATCGTTACGTCGAATGCGTCTTACTATAGGAAGCCTAGCCCCTAAAATTGGTTTCCCTCTTTCCCTCACGAAAGATCTTACGCCCCGCCAGTCGAACGTTTTTTTTACGTGTCAGGCTTATCTGGCTCTATACATGAAGCATGAAGCCTTCCTTATTCCGACCCACATGGTTATGACGTTGTTGTTTTTTCCGCAAATTTAATGTTTTTTATTTCGAATCTCTGCAAATTTTAATTCCAAAAACAATTTAGAAATGGCATTTCGATCAGAACAGATTTCAGCACTTTCGAGACTATCTAATGAATCTAAAAGTACAAATGCTGTTAAATAAGGCCTGATTTTCCGGATTCTAACGTTGACGTCGACACTTTCAATAAATATATCGCAAATTGCATACATTTTTTCAGTTAGATTATTGTTCGTAAAACATCCATCAGCCATCGATTTTTTGTCATAATTCAGTAAACAAGAGTGACAGTATTCAGCAAAGCCATAATCTCTTTATAAGTAGATAATTATCTTATTCCAAGGCTAGTTCATGAACGAAATGAAAAAAAAAAAAAAAACTAAAGTCAACAAACTCTGTTATACGAAAGTCCCTTTTCACATGACACGGACTAACATTGCAATTTTTTTAAATGTGTGCATAGTAACATGATAAATAACATGTAAACAAAGTTTCATGAAATCTGTTTATAAATCAACAGGTGGTAGTTATGAGAAATGTTCTTTCACAAAGGCCCCATGTTCGATGACACATCAACACATCCAATTAGAAAACTGGGAGAGTTATATCCAAACAACAATTCTGAAATCAATCACTTGCATCTTAAAAATAATTTTAAGATACGATTTTTTTATATATATGTTATTAAGTAACAGCTTTTAATCTGATTCGAAAGTACCGATATTTTTCCTCAATCATAATTTCATTGGGAACCTTAGAGAGCAAGTCTTAAGGTTCCGTCCGGTGAAATTCAGTTGAATTAAACAATAGTTTCGAAGAAGAAGATTTATTCCCAAATCAGGATAAACAGAAGGAATCAAAAAGATGAATCCTAAGCATCATTCCAGTTTAGTATGATTGAATTATGTTGAATTGAAGGATGGAAGTTTCAGAAAGGAGGTGTTTTTTTATCATGCAATGAAGCCTGTATTGACGTGATATCACCTGTCTG
Source organism: Fragum whitleyi (assembly GCA_948146395.1). Classification (NCBI taxonomy): domain Eukaryota; kingdom Metazoa; phylum Mollusca; class Bivalvia; order Cardiida; family Cardiidae; genus Fragum; species Fragum whitleyi. The sequence continues at coordinate 18,960,753 of OX411560.1, forward strand.
ATAACATAACATGATATGATGCAGTCTATTTTTAGAAACAAAATGCATACACTTTCACCTGAATTTCCTTGATTTTAAAGGTTTATCAAACCTAAGCTCTGGAAAATAATTGCATGATAAAAATAATAACATGTAAGTGTCAAAAAATATCAATGTTATCAGGTCTCGGCTGTGAGAATGTATCATGACGAGGCCTTGCCGAGTCATGATAAATACTCCCAACCTCGACCAGATGTTATTTTTAGACACTAACATGTTATTCTCTATATAGTTTAACATAAAGGGCCTTTATATAACTCGACAGCCCGTAGTGCTCAAGTTATCAGATCAAAAACAAATCTTAGAGAACATATCCAAAGAATCATTCCTATGAAATTAGGTTGAATTCCGACCAGTAGTTTCGGAGGAGAAGAAAATTATATATTTTTCCATTATGGCCCTTTATGTGACTAAAACAGTCCGTAGCGTCCAAGTTATCAGCTTGACAAGGATTAAAAGAAGGAATCTGAAAGATCTTGACGTAAACATTTTACTGTGAAATTTGGTTGGATTCATTGACGGGTAGTTGAAAAAACAACTTTCAAATAGACTTTTTCCGTAATAGTATCATATTGAGGATAAACTAATAGAAAATGATTAAATTCTCAACTTCTTTTTGCAATAATAACATAGCCTGACATCATACTCTACTCCCTGATGTCGACCCTTTTCGACCGCAAGGAGAAGGTAAGATATTCTGAAATCAGAAATTATTCTCTGAATTTTCCTTTTTTGACAATTCATAAATAAAATTCTGTCGCAAAGGTAATTTTAATCCCACTTTGGTATTTAAGTTTGGAACGAGTTGCACACTTATTTCTCCATATCCGCTAATGCGGATTTTAGTCTCTGCACATATTGATAAATGCTTTATTTTTCATTTTAAACTGACCGTTTTTTTTTTCTATATGCATTTTTAACACGTCTCAATACTATCATAGGTGCAAATAGGTGCAATTTCAGAATCAAAGATTTAAAACAAAATGAAATTTTCATTTTAAATAAAAATAACGAGGATGTGAATCTTTACACATTAGTTACACTAATTTGCATAATGCCAAATTTTCTCCGATTGATAGTGTGCCACTCTTCTAAAAACTACAATCTTATAATAATTATTCAATGTTGACTGTAAGATTTCATTCACTGTAAATAGAGTAAACAATTTGAGTTGTTGTTGTAACCCTTGTTTTTGTATCGGCAAAATTACCAATATCACTACGAACATAAAATAAAAGAAATCCTCAATATCTGGAAATGATATTATGCCTTCTATACTTTTATCTATTATGTTAATTAATTCGTCATTAGAAAAAAATAATGAAGAGAGTAAAACTTATAGAACAGCCATATGGATTGTTATGATGTTTCTATACAAGAAAAAAATACAAAAAAAACTTATCTTTTTTATTCACCCCACCAAAATATGCTCTCTACTTAAACATGTTCCTACGAACATATCAGAAAATTACTGACGAAAGCCGGTGTCGAACCCACGTGGACAAGTAAATGTATATCTTCCGTTTTGTCGAGTTATCAATAATGCTTGGCCTCCCTTGAAAATCACCACTTGTAAATCACCTTAATTCAATTTCATTCAAAGATAGTTCTAAAATAATTTATTTTGTCATTTTCACGATAAGATAAACTGCATCATGTCTCTGTAGCATTGCTATGTATCATTATTATAATTACCCATGAGTAAACCTCGTGATGTGTCATTTGCTTTCATTTTATATGCTTACTACAATAACCACCATAGACTCGGATATAACGATGGCAGTTTTTTCCATCCTCCTGATTACATATTGCCTACGTGGTAAGCTCGCATCTTTTTTTATTTATGAAACTATCTTAGATAATCAACACGTCTCTTTTCTAATATTAATTAAGACTTCGAAATAAGTAAAGTTATTTTACATGTACCCATTTACAAGTACAAACTAAAATTGTATTTCATATACACCGATAGCTTTCACAATTCTCATGTGAAGGATTTCAAAAAAATTTCACACTCAGCTGATAAAGTTCAAATTTAATCTAATATTTAGAGGGTAATCTTTTATTTTCAGTGTAAGATTGATTTATTTTCAGTTGGGTGAACAACAAAAGCTTTATTTTCACGAGTGGTGTAGCTTTTTCTGTTCACGAAATGGAATACAAATCAATCTTTTTTTTTTCAAAAAGAAAAGATTATTCTATTTCTTTAATGTAAGAATCAGAGGAAATATAAAGATAGAAAAAATAAGCTTTGTTCACTAAATAAAAAGTAGTGAGTGATTGCTTCCAGATGTTCTACTTATCTTCGTGATTTTTTTTTCAAATCTGACACGACGCGTACTGTACTTTCGTGGAAAACGAACAATCGAAATAACTCCATGTACATTTTTAACTTATCTTTTTTTACCAAATGATAATTGGCTTGTTTTCTAAAACACTATAACAATGACAATTTTCTAACTACTGATTATGTATAAATACTAGTTGGTATATCCGTATAACATGTTACATGTAAGGCTCTAATTGATGTTGATCTATATGTCGTATATTTCACCACGCGAACATACACTGTTTTACAGTACTTGGAAAAGAATAAAGGAAAAAGTCTTATTTTTAATATTATTTACAGTCAAATTGGAGGTAAAACATTTATTCTTTTTTTTTTTTTTCTTTTTTTTTTCTTTTTTTTTCAAATTGTAAGTTTAGCAAACCCTTATGTGAAAACGAAACACGTTTTTTTTATCTTTAAGTTTGATGACATTGAATCCTGTTCGTTTTTTCAATGTCATTAAAAGCTAAAATATTTTGAAAGGAACAAAGTTCCAAAACTCAGGCAAACTAACATCATTATAAAAATGTCAAAATAATTCGATAAAATCCATAAACAGCAACAAAAACAAAATTATTTTAATTGACTTTGCACGCGAAATAAATTCCGATTATTTTATTTACAATTTACTTAATTTTTCCTGGTTGAAACTTTCCTTGTGATACCACATTTAATTTATCTTAGGATTGATTACAAATGCAATCACCTACTGATACAGTAATTCATCTTAAAAACCAGCTTCTTCGCCAAACATATCTATTCTATTGTTTTTGCCATTAGATGCCTTTAGATTTTTTATGATGACATCGCTTTCGAAAGCACATTACTCTAACGCAAAACACGTGACCTTTGCCAATATTAGGTCAAAGCACGATACAAAGTCAGTAATAAGGCATATCATAGCTTTTCTCATTCAGAGACAACAAAAGTCCTTTTCATCTGTAACAACCCCGTCTAAAGTCTCTTAATAAACATGCAATTATCGAGATTATACTCACACTTTCCATGAAAAAAAAAAACATTATTTTTTGTCTCTATAATATAATAAGCATGAAATATTGAGGGATAAAATTAAGGGGTTTTCTTCAAACTAAAGTCACATTTACGCCAATTGTCGTGATCAGTCGTACTTCCTTTAAACCGTCACTGATACGATCAACTAAATTGAAGTAAGTCAAGGTACCTTAAACTAAGGCAAGTTCGAAAGGTTTCGGTAGAAAGGGGTACGCATTCTCATCACGGTTGAGAAGGTTAAACTACGCAGTTTACAATAGGGTACGCTTTAGTACGGCATTTTTTCATTACGTTGATATAAAGTGTACCACGTGTAATGTAACCGTGATGTTTTACAACATTTGTTTCCCTGCATTACCGTGGAGAAAATCAGATGCAGGTATTGCTGCAACTGTAGTGAATCGTTAGTTTAACATTCGTTATCGTTGTATCGAAGACAAACGCGTACTATATTATAGCGTGTTACTACAGTTAATTTAGATCCTAATTACGGATTAGCAGGAATAAACTACTGGGAGAAATCGGTCAAGTTAGGGACAAATTAACGTTCTTAACCGTGAAAAGACTTTTGAACATGTTTAAATACACAAGACAAAACGGTCAAACCTAATAGTGCGCACTACGTTATTCACCACTTGCTAGCACGACTTTATTCGACTAATTGCGTAAAAACCTCAAACTACGGAAATAAACGTAAATGTGAACAAGGCTTTAGGCAGCGCACTGTCGCGGGCCTCAATCATAAACCGGAGTGAAAAGTCTTTAGCTTTTTTTAAAGTTGACTTACATAGATGATTGGAATAATTAAAAAGTTTAGGCGATTCTATTGGTTTCATTCAACAATAGAAACATTCGATGCAATTTTAGATTTACGATTTTGACATAGTGGCATAGTTTCGGACGCTAGTCAACCAAATTACGATTTTTTCAATATTTTCACCAAGACAATACTTCAGATGTTTTTTCCAGGTTGTTCGGATAAATCGAAAGTGGCCAATACGCTCCAGGAATCATACAAAGTTGTTCCTAAGATTTGACATTATGACATTATGAAAACCGCAGTTGCCCAATTGCTATGTGGTTCTTTCTTTCATGTATTCAATGGTTCTGACTACTTTTGAGGTAAAAAGGACAAAAATGTTGAGTTTTGAAATTTTAAGGTCTAAATCATTAAAGCATACAATTGTGATCGTCATACGGACACTGTAAGCCACAGCACGAGGCCCTCATATTTTGGTGTTATGGCGAGATTACTAACGGCATAGTGACACGGAAAGAATAAAGTATCTAGCCTCTAATCATTTTCTCATTCGTCGGTATCCTTCATTGTGGCCAATAGTACCGAACGGCTTAATGAATCAGTTTTAGACGGATAAAGACATCAAACATGGACTGAAGAGTACTTATATTTACACTTGGTTGGATGTCAAGTTTTAATTTTGCCCCTATCTTGCACTCTGAATGTTTTTTTTTTTTTTTTTTTAAGACAAAATATCTTATATCAATATTTTGACTGTTGTTGTTTTTTTCTATTCGTCGACAAAAGCGTCAAAAATATATATTTTTTTTTCATTCCTTCAATAAAAAGAATAGCTTTCTTTGAATATATTTCTGTGTCTTTACTGACTATTTAGTGGTTCAAAGATCCCATTATTCAATAAAATTATTGAATAAGGTAATTAACTTTAACAAACCTATGGAGTGTTGGACGGTTTCGAAGTATTGGAGCGTTTTTTGTTGTTTGTTGTTTTTTTTAGAGTCGAGTTAATAATTCAAAACGGTTAGTTCGAGGTGAGTATTAATGCCACTTTGTTATCAACAGTAGTTTCAGATATTACAGAAAAAAAGTTTCCTAAAATTAATATTCTTATATGACGACCTAAAAATGGAAACAACGTCGTAACTTGAACAAAATGTGTATTTCAACACCAATGCCCCCGTGACTGCCGTTTTTCGGAACAGGGGTTGGATACATAAATATGTAGATCCTTAGTCGATTAATTGTCTTAAGATACTGCTTTGCACCACTTTTCTACAGTTAGTGCCTTTACCAATCAAAGGCTAATGGTAATTGTGAAGTTCTTATGTCATAAATGAGTGACCGTCACCAAATGACCTTTACCAATGATATTGGAATTGTAATGCAGAAGACGGTCTTGTCACTAGCAATGCACATGCAGAATTTAGAGACTCTTTGGCTGATCATTCTAATGTTATGGCTTTAGTCGTTAAAATGTCTTAACATGCTGCTTTGCACCGCTTTTCTACAGTTAGTGCCTTTACCAATCAAAGGCTAATGGTAATTGTGAAGTTTTTTATGTCAGAAATGAGTGACAGTCACTAAATGACCTTTACCAATGACATTGGCAGTGTAACGCATAAGACGGCCTTGTCACTAGGAATGCAAATGCAGATTTTAAAGACTCTTTGGCTGATCAATCCAATGTTACTTTTAATTTTACAAAAATGACCTTTCAAAATGACCGTGAGCTTGAATAATAACCTCGAAGGTGGTACGATCAAAAGGTCTTTCACAAGCAATTACCATGTTAAATTTCAAGGCCCCATCACCTACCATTCAATAGTTAAAGCCAATTTTAAAGGTTTTTTTTCAAAATTTGACCACAAAATTTGACCTTGAAATTGATTGATGACCTTGAACCAGGTATCCTCCAATAAACTTCCAGAAGACATACACTTGGGGTTTTTTTTAGAAAATACCAGAGAACAAACATACTCATGACTTTTGGCTAGCTCATACAGCCTATTCAGATTTGAAAACGTTTTCAAGTCAAAATAAAGATAATGTCTTACCGTATCAAACCCTTATCCAAAACAAAATTCCAGAACTTTGACTTAGAGAAACCATCCTAGGCGTAACTCTCGTTTAAGAAAGGTTTGTACTCTTATTTTAAATTTCAAATTACCCGATCGATCAACCGTAGCTGGATTAGACAATTTTTCCCGATCAGGAGATCTCACCAATCTACTACAGTCAGATGCGTGACAAAATTACATAGTTTTACTGTCTGGTTAGATTTGTCTGACATCAGGCCACCATTTGTTATATAGTTGTTTATAACACAGGAATTTGTGTAATAGACAAGAAGAACGACTTGATGAATTAAGTATGTGAGATAGATGAGTTTAAAGGAAACTGAAATGAGATAATATTATTTCAATATGTATTTTAATATATTACTTATTCTAATAGAATATGCTTACGATGCATTGATGCTAGCCAGTGATATCAGTAGTGCGATGATAACTATTTTCTTTAAAGTGAATTTAGATCACGTTTGGTTGGTTTGAGTGCGTGCTCGGAATGAATGAATAAATAGAACGCTAGATCTAATGTTGTATTTTATTGACGTGAGTGCCCATTTGGAGATGTTATTAATGTACTGAAAATTATTTGTCAGGGGTATTTGGACTAATGTGCTGGGAGGATCTGGAAGGAGAAACAGGAGGGACTACCATTAACTTCAACTGCCCAGGAACTTGTGGCAAACTAATTGGGGATTGTAAGTTCTGTGTGTGCTTGTCCAGATACAAAGTAATCGGAGACAGTGTTTAGGGGTGTAACGAGGGGCTTGTTATACCAACCATTTTTAGATATTTTTTAGCGTAAGCCAAAGATTGAAGTTGCTTCTACAGTAGTAACTAAATATGAAATTTTACTATGCATTATCTCAGACAATATTGAAGCATATTAAATAAATGGATTCTGCTCGTATTCGATGAGCCTGCATTGATCTGGTTTGATGTTCATTCAATACACTGACATTTTCGTTACAACGACAATTTTTCGGGCCTTGACTGAGTCAAGTTTATCTTTTATCGTTGCCCGGTGTCCGTCGTTAGTGCGTCAGTCCGTCCCTACGTCTGTCCACTAATCTTTTTTTTAGGAATTTTTTTTCAAAAATAACTTGGTAGCATATAAGCCTTGGAAATGATCATCTGCACATACTCTTACAGATTTCTTTGTTTAATTCTTTTCGGATTGAATAGATAGGCCGAAAAATTGAAATATTAAAGCTTTTTTAGTCTCTTAAACAATTTGGCAAGATTCAATCAAACTTTATCAGATTTCTTCTTTAAATGTTGATTATGTTGGTACCATGGACGCTACGGACGGTCGCCCCACCGACAAAACAGTCCCATATGATGATATCAAGTATCCTTCTTCTCTTAAAAATCTTGTCAGAATTTAACAAAACTGAAAATGAATATTAAGATACGCTCTTTTTGCTTTCTTTGTTTATTGGATGATATAATTTTCCGTCATACAATAGAGGGCCTTATGATGCAAAACTACTTGTTACCACTCTTTGTACATTTACTGACAGATTATTTTGAAAAAAAAAAAAAAAGCTTTTGCTAATCATTATGACTTTGGCACAATAAATCTCCTTTGAAATTCATTTATGTTCATTTAAAAGGGGCCTTCTTGGAAAGCAAGACTTTATCCTTTCAGATTGATTTCGTCTTAGCTAAATACTTATACTGCAATTGATTGATAATTTTTCACAGATCCACGAGGCCTTTAGTGCGCCAGTGGAGCGATACTGGCAATCTTAGTCTTCTTGTTCGTCCATTTCAGTCAACGTCGGGTCAAGATATTTAAAGTATGTACAAGATCATTGTTTTATTTAGTGTAAGATCCGTGTGTATATATTTACAAAGGGTCATTTTGCAAGTGATATTCAGACAAGTTCTTAATGAAACTATCTGCATTTGTTTATTGCACTCACTCAGATAAAGACAAAAAGAGTGAGATGAAAGAAAGCAGGATACAAGATTTTGAGAAATTCACTTGTTTTATGGTGGATTACCAAGTAAAAATCTCCCCCAAAAAGAATTGAAAAATTACAAATGAGATGTGCGTGAGATTTCCAACAATTTAAGATATGCACAAAACAAAGATTCTAACCAGTCTGTGCATCCGCACAGTCTGTTCAGAGTCTGCGCTTAGTAGATAGATTAGGTCTCAAAGTATCTGTAGATAATCGGGTTACGTTATAGTTACAGTATGTGGCTTTCTCACCCCACGCACATTTCAAATTGTTGGAAATGTCACACACAGGATCAAATATTTGTTTTCAGTTGGAGAGCCTGTTCGGATCTGCATTGAGCGATACAGGCCATCTGGGTGTTACGTATACGACCAAGGAATTACCATTTACTGCAACGTTGATCTCTGTAACTATTAACTGATGATTACGATCACCTGTCTTATGTGACCACCTCAGTTTCCTGGACATAAATAGTATAATGACAATATTGGATACTCATCTTTCAAATATGTATGTTTTGTGAACGCATGATGCAAAGAAGGAATCATCAGTAATTGAAAGGCTAACTTCTGTTTACTATATACTGTGCCGAGTCACCACCTCTCAAAGCGACCAGTATCATTTAATTTGACACAAATCTAACCAGGTGATACTACGAAAAAGCGTCGTGTCTTTGCAGACTTCAGTTTATGTATATTTAAGGAGTTGAATACTGTTATTGAATATCTATCAGCTTATGAACAATACGTAGATACACTCATTAAACAATCATCCGAAATGTTGTTGAAGAATGATCATAATAAACCTACTAAATATATTGATATTTCACCAATATCAAATAGAGGATAATCGTTTGTTTCAGTGTAAGATCGATTTATATTTCATTGAGTGAACAACAGAAGCTATATTTTCGCAAGTGAAAATATAGCTTTTGTTGCTCACGAAAACAAACGATTATTCTATTTCTTTTATGCAAAAATGAGACAAAATGTGAACGTTTTAGGACAAATTTTCGTAAAGCGCGTCATTTTGCATGTGGTTGCTATGCCACGACATTGTGACGTTACTTATTTAGCCCCGCATAGATAACTTCAGATAGGAGGAAATGCACAAAAACAGGGCATAAATTTTGATAATTTCACTACTTTTGCGGAGAGATTATCAAGTGATAATCTATCGTTTTTTCTCGATAAACCACCAAAAAGCATTAAAGAAAACCATCTAACGTATACCAATGCTTTGGGTGGAGGAAGGTGATCACTTAGCCATTACCATTTGCCAATTTATTCCCCGGAGATGGCATATTACGAGCGTATAAATCTATAGACTCTTGAAATGTTAGTGATAGTTCTTCTTTTATCTGTTCCATAGTATAATTTTCATAAGTATATAATACTTCATGTTTTTTTGCTTTCTTACAACTTTCGTATTTAGCACTCTTTATAAGGGATCAAACCAGTACTTCCATAACATGCTTTCATAGCCTCCAGCTGCTCCATTGGCCAATTAAATTGCACCGGAAAGTCATTACGTAACGTTGAGAAATTTAAGCTGTCATTATCTGTATTGATCGCAACTGGTAAGGCATCACTGGGTATCATAAACGCCATAAATTTGACTTAACCAACTGGAAAGAACTTGCCAGAGCAAATGTTAATTCGCCAAATCAAGCTTATTAAATTCTGGAAAGGAACTAGATAAAACTATAAAGAATATCTACATTTTATGTGAAAGAATATTGACATCTTGAAATATACCGACGAAACGGCTTAACCTTTTGCGATCAGTACATCTCTTTAATACTGGGACAAATTGTGACAATTTTGGAAAAAATAATCGATAAAATCGCGTCATTAGGCAAAAGATTATTACGTGTTCATGACGTCATTATTTAAACTTGTCTCCAAATAAAAAATAGAATGAATTGAACAAAAGCGGGGTATATCGTATCTAAATTTCACTGTTATTGCAGTGAGTGTATCATTCGGTTAATAGTTATTACACAGCCATTTGTTACAATAACATATTTGGGTGCCATCATCTTTGTAGACACATCCGTCAGGACGTCGATATTTATGGCAGAACCGTTCGACCTTTCCATCTGCAACGAAAAAAAATATTCAGTTATTTTTGTTTACGCGCGTAAGGTTTTCTCGTTTAATTCTCGTATATAGATAAAGTAAAGTATTGCGTGGAAACTAAACATATATAACTTCCTGACAATATTTTGTTATTTCGTTAAAAAACGTATTAGTTATATCCATTGCATTCCTGGTGAAATCAAACAATATTTCTTTTAGGCTGGAAATTTATTTGTTCAGAATATAGAAGCGGAATCTAAACCGCTTATTTGTTTGGATCATTGCCAAGTCTGATAGTTGTAGCATCGACGACCAGTCAATCAGCATTAGAATTCGCTGTAAAGGTAATCTTGAACCGAGTTTTAAATTGAAATGTAATTCAGCGACCGTTGGTTATATTACTACCGTTAGATGAAATTTAGGAGGGCCGTTACAGTTTCGGGGGGGTATCCAGATATCCGCGAAACAGGTGTATGTTTTAGAGCATTCATATGCACAGATATAGTGAAAAAATCAACACAGCTTTCCACGCATAATTTGGAAATATATACATTTTTCTTAAGATGGTCATGTTTTCGAAAATATCAAAGAGAACTGCTTATTACACCGCCCAATCACAATACTGGTGTGCTTAATCAACATATTTTTATAGCCATAGATATGGAAAACATAAAAATATAATATACTTTCTGGTAAGGGCATAAATAAGTGACAAGTGGACATTTTGCTTTAAATGTTCCTCAAAGATAAAAAGTGAATATTTTTTGAAGGCAAAAAAAGCAAGCGCTTATATTGAATAAAATTGAAATATATCCATAGAAAATTAGCCCAACTATCGTACAACTGAAATTAATAAAGAAAAGTATATGTATCCAGGCACTTTTAGTCAATTTCATAAGTTTGAAATTTCCCCCCCCCCCATAATTTACTACTCTAATTTGATTTTGTCAAGACATTGTTATGTCCCCTGATTTCCAAATCAACAATAAAAAACCATTTGTAATTTTGAAACACTAAGTAACGCCTATGGCAGTAAAAGACTGAACACCCCATTCCCTCTGGATCTGCCAGTGTACAGTCATTATCCTGATCAAAACATGATGTTTTCCTCCATAAGCTTATTTTCTATATGAGGCAATTACATATAAATATAATACTGATGTCATTTCAGTTGCCACGGAAGATAAGACGGTTGTTACTCTATTGAAAAAAAAAAAGAAAAATGACCTACGATTGATTTTAAAGATTTTAGAACTCTGTGATTATGTTGATAATTTGAACCTAATTTATTTTACAATGGGTTTGAAACAATTTCCCAAATTTTACATTGATCCCTCTCGATTCTGTGGATTACAGCAGAAATCAACAGTCTCAGGGCCAAATAAGGGAAAAAAGTAGAATCGCCGATATTTATACCCGAACTTAGGACTTCCTGGTCAAGGAGCAGACGCAGTTACTCTCGAATACAAACTCTTTTCGAATATACGAAAGCTTTTGGAAATCAATGCTTATTGAAATATTCAATGTTGACAAAGCTATTGATGGAATATTAATATTCTTATCAAATTATCGTTTTCACTCTCTCAAAAACTCACATAAAGGGAATGTAATAAAGGTGGAAATTTAGAGGGAAGAAATGAATTTTTGATAACTTGAAATTGTCCTTTTTCTACACTGTCTTCTTTTCGGTTTTCACAACGTGTAACATACGTAATAAAGTGGATCTTTACAGGCAAAAGAAACATATAATTTTGAATATTTATAAAAAAAAAAACAGTGAAAAACCAACAGCTAACAATGCAGAAAAGTAAACTGAAAAGGAGAGAAATCGCATCCAAGTGGCAAAATCTAATTACTTTGGGATATGGTTCGTCAACCCGTGTCAGTTTTACCGAAGTCGTAAATAAAAAGCATATTTTTTCTCCTTTCCAAGCCATGTTCAAATAACTGAATGATGAGTACCTTTTATAAGCATCTGTTATATGATAGTTTTATACTTACAACGATATAACCCGAACTCAAACATTCCCTTTCGGTGATAAAGAGTACGTGACGGCCATGCGTCCAGGACAACAAAGTGGAGCAAACGTTTAGCTCATGCACATGCGAGCAATGCAGGGTATAAATAGCAAAATATTTGCTCAGTTTTGTCATGCTGAAGGGCTTGTGATAGGTCTATCAACGTCGCCCGTACTTTGGAATAACGAAGCACAAGTGTGAAACACTCATTAGATACACTTTACACGGTAATGCAGACTTCTATTTCTCGGATGATCGTTGATGATTCGTTATTCTGAACGCATGTCCGGATTTCATTTTGTCCCTCATGATAATTGCCAAACCCCGCTGAACAGGATGCAAAAATATTTGCAAACGTTTAGAAAGTGAATCGTTCTTAGCAGTCTTATGTTTCTGGAATGTTTCTCGAACGTTTTTATTTTTAATTCAGGACAATCCTGTGTGCAGGTTGACAAAATTACGATTTGTTTGAAAAATAGCATTCCGCTGTGCACATGCAACTTCATATAAAGTTGATTTAACAAGGCCACTCCCTAACATTTTTTCTACTCGAGTTGTCTCCCCAAAAAGGTAACGTCCCACCTTAAGATAAACTTTTCTCATATCAAATTGAGTGAAATGTTCTTTTTCCTACATTTACTCTCTCAAAGTAGCTTTCAGTCCCCAAACGGGAGTATTAATCTCAATACTGAACAAATGACGTACCAACATTCCTTTTGATCACATCATGATTATATGATGCGAAAATAGATAAAGAATAACATAACTCATGCAGTTCATCAGCTCACATTTGTTATTCTTTCAAGTACAACAAGGTTCTTTGCAAAAAAACGAAGACAATAACAAAATTATCAACAACAACAACAAAAACACACAAAAAAACCCGACAAAATCATTAAATTGACGAATTGTCATTTTCGGATAGCATATATGGCTTATGGTTTTTCTGCAAATAGAATCATGATATCGTAGATAAACGCTCCAAGCTCTTTTGTGTAACAGTGTATAATAGAACTTACTATACCACAAAAGGAACTTCATACGCACTATGTTTGGGATAAATGACGAACAACTCCAATTGAATTGAAAATAGGGCATTTAATAGTATGCCGAAACTATTTAGAATAAATAGTATCAATATACAGTTAAAACATAATGCTGTAATAACGGATGTTAACCAAATCTGGGCAAAACAAAACCGCCGAAACTATTTAGAATAAATAGTATCAATATACAGTTAAAACATAATGCTGTAATAACGGAGTTTATCCAAATCTGGGCAAACAAATATAAACAAACAGCATGAAAATACAACAAAAGTAAAGTGTAAATACAGTCAAAATAAAATTGGTAACTACGGACATTATCATTAAAAGTTCGTTTTCGGATTGATCTTTATTACAATTTTCTAAACTGACCCAGGGGAAAAAACCAGATATTATACACCTGTGGTGAAATCTCTGGAAAACCTGCGCAGCCATTTTAATTTAACTCTGATTATTCATCAGAATCAAATCATTCTGATGTTCAGATTATCAGAACCTACGTTTTGTGCGCCATGCACAATAAAGAAACTAAATCGCAGTTGAATAAATTTGGTAGTCCAAAATATTTATAATAAAAATCCGAAAATCCGACTTGGTGAAAGTAACAAAAATTAAAAAGTAATGAATCAACATGTACAAATAAGAAAACATTTCCGTTGAGGAGGTGGATGGGAGGAGGCGGTTTCTCATGAATCGAAAAATATAAGACGAAAATGTGGATTAATCTAAATCCATTTTGATTGTTCGTAATCGAAGAAAAGACTGACCAAACGTTAGCAAATACCTTGATCCAAATTTTCTTCGGGCGATAAGTAGATAGGTATATTACGAGTTCATTTATTGGTTAATCAGATTCTCTGAACTCTTTTTGATTGGCTGACAATTATAGCCTCGCCCCCAAGTCATCCACTTTTACACAAATTGTTTTATTAACATAAAAATTCATTTGTGTAACAGTGTATAATAGAACTTACTATACCACAAAAGGAACTTCATACGCACTATGTTTGGGATAAATGACGAACAACTCCAATTGAATTGAAAATAGGGCATTTAATAGTATGCCGAAACTATTTAGAATAAATAGTATCAATATACAGTTAAAACATAATGCTGTAATAACGGAGTTTATCCAAATCTGGGCAAAACAAAACCGCCACAACACCGCCATCCAGATGCCAATGGAGTTCCTTATGTGTTGTAAAATAGGTTCTTACATAATTGTCCGCCTTTATACAGTGGTTATTAAACTAAAAACAGAACACTTTCACCAAACATAGAACTAGTCCATTTGAAAAAAAATACATTACATATAAGAATGGTTTTGCAGAAACACCATAAATTATGGATACTGCCAATACAACACTTCTGTAAGGTAATGCGAGACAGGGAAATTTAGGCCAGTAAGTTACTGTATGGGAAACAGCCATTGGCCTTGACCATATCTCTAAATATAAAATATAAGCAGCAATAAAATAATATGAGATTACATATGTATCACTACGATATCGAATGTAATAATAATAACCCTATAATGTATAGAGCCAAAACATTCTTGTAGGAAAAGATACAGGGAATTTCTATAACCAAAAAATGTCAAATAACAACCATTGACATGGGCCCTGATCTCATAACAGCTGCATAATAATGGTGTAAGATAGTCCACTGTATACAAGGAACAGTATTTTTGAAATGTATAAGAAGCACAAATCTATGAGGTATAATCGTAACTGTAAGATAAATACATGTCACTTTCATACTTAAATGAATGAAATACATGCATATAAAAGTAGTCTTAATTAGGTAATTGCATATTCAGACTAGTTAAAGATCATTAGCTTAATTCTATCAGCGTGGTAAAGAAGCATAAATTATGAAACGAAAATCTGTCTAAGTAAAGACGAAGCTTCAGCACAAGCAAAGTATTCGATACATTGAATATAGCATGAAAATATATACGTATCTTTTGAACTGACTCAATGCAGTAAGTCATCTGCAGAAAAGCATCTCGGATGTTGACTTCAAATTGTACGGCTGCCTCCTCTGTAGAACTACAACAGCTTCTTAATCGTTAGGCAAGTCGTAAGTTTTGAAGCCTACTACACAACTGATACTTATGTCCAGCAGTTTAAAGAAAACAGGCGAATTTACGTCCATAAGCCTATCCTTATTCGCTTTCGTGAGTTCGACGATTTAAGGCTTTCAAATAAAAAGTCTAATTCTCGTTTGATATTTGCACTAGGCAACAATGAAATAATTCTTCAACAAAATAGAATTTATTCCTTCAAACGAATAAACCAATGGACACATATCACCACGAATCTTCAAATATTTGCACGAACTGCAAGACTGTCTTATTTGTTCTCCAAATAAAATTAAATTAATCTTAAACATCCGATAAGCAGTCATAATGTCCAATTCTAAAAACTCAACAAAATGTGAAAATTATGAAAATCTTTATATTATTCATGAATCGAAAAATATAAGACGAAAATGTGGATTAATCTAAATCCATTTTGATTGTTCGTAATCGAAGAAAAGACTGACCAAACGTTAGCAAATACCTTGATCCAAATTTTCTTCGGGCGATAAGTAGATAGGTATATTACGAGTTCATTAATTGGTTAATCAGATTCTCTGAACTCTTTTTGATTGGCTGACAATTATAGCCTCGCCCCCAAGTCATCCACTTTTACACAAATTGTTTTATTAACATAAAAATTCATTTGTTTAGGTTTTGTTTCAAGTGTTAAATCTTACTCTTAAACTCAGTCGCATAATTTCACACCCGCATCTTAGATAAAATCCTTTGCGTGAACTTCTCATAAATTTAATATATAATAAAGCAACATAGACAACAGCATAGTGAACTAAAATATTGAAATGGAGAAAATACCTTATCATTGGATGGAGCGCACTGTAAAGATTAAGGCCTTTCAATACAAGTGCACACGCTAATAAGAAACTTTGTTTGCGCAAATGTAAAATTGTTAGATATGTCACCCGTATGCTTAAAATAAAATTATGTTCTTACTTACGTAAGTATTTAATTGTTTCACAGGATCCAGGACAACTAACAATTCTAGGCTGTGAACCATTCAATGACCAATAACATGCAAACGCTGTTGTACCTGTTGGATAAGGATATGTTTGCGTTTGTTAGTTTGCATCATTCTAAGTCGGTATACAGTAAAATGAGTTCATTAACTTGCAAAGGAAATACAAAGTTAGCGGCGTTTATATTTTCTGAACGGATATCTTAATCTCAACATACGTCCACGTGTTTTCCGTTTATGGTGTTAAATTAGTATGGCCTATGTCTAAAATAGTTATATAAACTTATAAAATTTAAACAGTCTGGCAAAAAATGAAGGTCAGACAAGTTATTGATATGCGGGTCAAATTTGCCACTGATGATTACATGTTGTTTTTGTTTAACCAAAAGGGCTGAACATTGTTAATACATCTTTTCCAATAGGTCTGCCGTGATTTGCGTTGTTTGTCGGAGCGTCTTAGGTTTGCTTCAATGGAGCACAGGACAACATCGTTGAACTAGTGGCCGGCTTCTTTAAAATGTTCCGCAACTGGAGACCCATTGAATCTGCAGATCGATGCAAATTCATTCGCTTGTGCCTGGTTTCGCCCAACCAAGGAAAAAAATCTTGAAATAACTTTACATATTCGCAATAAATATAATTTATGTTTGCGCACATAGTAGTTTCGAGAGAGAGCCTATTAAGACTGAATAACTACTTTAAATTATTTGCTAAATGGTTTTGATTTTTTGGAGAAGAGAGATTGTATTTTTTTCAAGGAGATAAGGAAAGAGCCTCCTTACAATGCTTTTGCATTGATCTTTGGGTTCTTTGTTGTGATGGGGTATAGTTTTTTTTCTTATCTCGTTCCGACGAAAATCTTGACATGATGATCTCGAAAATCAATTATTGTATACTGGATAGACATTTTATGGAATCGATTGTTGAATATTAAGGTGTTTTTATGTTCTCATGAATATTTTATATATGCGTGACCGATCAATTAGTGCGTTCTATATAAAGTCTTACCTAATGATCAAATAGTTTATTCCCTTCGTCGTTTAATTAATTTAAAGGTTTATTCATTTTTGTATTTCATTGCGATAAAGCTAGTGTTACATAACCGCTCTGACGCGTCGGCGTTGCGTCGTCGATTTTTATGTGTGATATCTTTGATTATACTAACGCCTAATCGCTGACATTGCGGCGACTGATCGGTGTATCGGCAGGTTTAATCGATGATTTTTTTAGAGATCGCCAACGGGTCGGTGAGATTTATCTTCAGGTAAAACCTTGGCTAGTCGGCGACGTTTTATATTTGTGAAAATCGATGATGTATCGATTACTTATCGCCGTCAACTGGCCGGACAACGGTCAACCATCGGCTGGAAACAAATTGCAGACGTACTTTTCTGACCTTTTCACTTCTGTTTGTCGAGCATTCGACGACATATTGCCGGCGTATCAAATAGTAATAGTAAGAGTCGAATAGTAAGAGTCGAATAGTTTCTTGAAGTAATAGGAAGCTATTTAAAGAACATGTGTGCATATTTTTATAAATGGCCATCGCTAAATTTGTTCAGGATGAACTAAATTAGCGATGTTGGATTACCTCCTACTTATATTCACTCAAAAGTCGCTCCATACGCTCATTCAATTTTATTTCAAAATCAATCCAAAATCATTTATCTTGTCAATATCACGATGTTCTTAATTGTATGTCCATGACAAAAGACATCGTCATATTTGCGGTTTAATATGACTGCTTAATCGATATATTGTTTTGAAAAAATATATATTGTTATTCGTAATATCATTCTAAACAAAAAGAACATATTTTTTTAAATAAAAAAAAGTTTAAAGTACAAAACTATTTCCATAGACAATGCATCTGTGTAAACCTATAAATTCTTCTAATGGCATTCAAAATATATCTAACCATGTTCTTTGACACAATTAACTATTTAAAAAAAATCTTATAAAATTAGTAAAAGGACATACGTACTTGGATATAATGCCATTATTATTAAAACCACCAGGCTTCCTGAAATTAATGACCATTTTGCCATTGCTACTTAGTATCTTTGAACTTTGTTTACATAAAGTAAAATAAAATATCCAGATAATTACGGAATAATTGGACAATTGAGTATTCGGCTAAAGTCAATTGAATTAATCACATCTTTAGAGTATTATTTGAGTAACCCATTGACAGGATTTCAACCCCTTGAAGTAAATCAAAGTATGACATATCAAAATTATTATCATATTATTCACTTGATAGATAAAGCTATACACTGTTACGTTAACCAACATACCCTTAAGATATCCTGCAAAATAGGCAAAACAATGAACGACGCATTGAGTATAATGCGCTATCATTTAGGTCCTTACGAATCAGTCAATACGCTTTACTGTTTCTTTCATTATTTTACAACAACGAAATCCATTGCAAGACAACACCTTGTAACCCTACTTGGTTGACTGGGCCCTGTTTTACTAAACGTCTTACGATCATTTTTAAGTAGCTTCTACATTAGTATCAAATATGGAATTCCGCCATGCATCATCTTAATGGAATCGTCTTGCAAAGATGATTCCACTGAGATATAGCGGGAAGAATCTAACAATGAATGTACGTACCAGGTACGATTTGTGATTTTGACTTCCGATAACTTTTTCGTAAGAAGTTTAGTAAAACGGGTCCCATATTCTTTCCATATTGTCGTAATAAAGCGATTTATGAAGGACCAATGTTTAGGTTGTAAATATATATATATATATATATATATATATATATATATATATATATATATATATATATATATATATATATATATATATATATATATATATATATGTGTTTTTTTAGGAAAAGTCAAAAGAAATAATTGACATTCACCTCGATCAAAACCATTCTAAATCGCTCACTTAGCGCTCAAATCATTCACTCCAAATACTCACTCAAACCATTCAAAAACGCTCAAACCCATTGAAAAATATAGAATCAACAAGCGCCTCATAGGCTATTGAAGAATTAGGAAGCTATGTATAGAACTTGTATGCATTTGTTTATTAAAGGGAAGTAATCAATATCGCAAATTTTGTTCATCCTGAACTAAATTTGCGATATAGGATTACCTCCCATTAAATTCACCCAAAACTCGCCCCACACACTCATTCAATTTCATTCCTAATTCATTCCAAAATCATTCACTATGTCAATTTCACGATGTTGTTAACTGTATAGAAAACAACGCATGATTAAATGATGTTTAATAACTTCAGGAGTTGAAGTATTTAAAGGATGGATAAAATATAGTGGGAACACCCAGTTTTCTTTTGTAAATAGGTTTGTACGATTTTTCAAAAGCCATCACACTTAGAGTTTGGTTTAATAATTACACAGCCACTTGTTACAATAACATATTTTGGTGTCATCTTTTTGGTAGAAACAGCCGTCAGGACGTCGGTAACAGAACCGTGTTACCTTTCCATCTGCAACAAAGATTAATAATCAATTATTTTTGTTTGTTCAATATTTACGCGGTAAGATTGACGGATGACCGAATGACGTCTCTATCTGCAAAAGGAAAAAAAAAGAAAAGAAGATAAAGTACAGTTAATTACATTATGAAATTGACAATCATTCTGACCAAAATCAATCCAAATTGCTCACTCAACGCTCTATTTATTCACTCCAAACACTCACTCAAATCGATCAAAACGTATAAAATCTTTCGAAGACATTAAAAATTTCGAAAAAGACCAAGAGTTTCAACAATTGAATTAAATCGATCTAATAATTCCACCATTTTATTGGATTTTTAAGTGTCTTATTAGTCCATGTAGACAAACCGATAATTAAGTATGCTTTATTAATGGGAGGTAATAAATATAGCTTATTTTGTTCATCTTGAACAAAATTAACCATATTGGATTACATCCCTTTAATTTCACTCCAAACCCGCTCCACACACTCATTCAAATCTATTAAAAAATCATTCATATTGTCATTTCCACGATGTTCTTAACTGTATTTGTTCTTTCTTTATAATGTATTAGGCATTTTTATTTTCTATTCTTAAAGTCAAAACTTACCTACCATATGCTATTTCGTTTTGTTACAACCGTTGTACTCGTAGACGTCAATATGAGCGAGACCTGTTAAAAATGATAGTTTAGGAAACTTACATATTACTCTATTGACCATGCAATTACAGTTAACAGCATCGTGAAATTGACAAGGTGAACGATCATGGAATGATTTAGGAACGAAATTGAATGAATGTGTGGAGCGACTTTTGAGTGAATTTAATAGGAGGTAATCCAGTATTGCAAATTTTGTTCGGGATGAACAAAATTAGCAATACTGATTACCTCCCTTTAAAAAAATACATAAAAGTTCTATAGATACCTCCCTATTTCTTCAAGAACCTATCAGACGCTTACAATTTCAATTTATTAAATGAAATCCCGATTTTTCCCAAGCTTTTTTATTTTGAACGAAGTTGTTGTTATATGTTTTTCAGTGAGTTTGGAGCGTTTTTGAATGGTTTGAGTGAGTGTTTGGAATGAATGATTTGAGCACTGAATAAGTGATTAAGAATGGTTTTGATTGAGTTTAATGTCAATTTCACGATGTAACTAACTGTAGTTATCGGTGCTTACAGACTGCATGTACCGATGTATAGGCTGGCTAGAGGCTATGTCTGTGGTAAATATTAAGTTGTTGGACATGGCAGGCGCTGGCTCTACAAAGATTTTTTTACTTACCCGTGTATGTAATTGTTTCACAGGATCCAGGGCAACTAACAATTCTAGGTTGTGAACCCTTCCATGACCAATAACATGCAAATCCTGCTGTACCTAATGAAAAAATGTGTTTTTGGTGTCTGTTTGTTTTTATGTCTGAATGATATTGAAATAAATATAGTTACATACAACAAGTACCAATCACGGCCGCTATGAAATAACTTCGTGAACTTGAAATGAACATAATTTCTTTAATGCTTTTCGGTGGTTTATCGAGAAATAACGGTAGATTAACGCTTGATAATCTCACCGCAAAAGCAGTGAAATTATCAAAAACTTATACCCTGCTTTTGTGCATTTCATCCTATCTGACGTCATCTATGCGGGGCGAAATAAGTGATGTCACAATAAACGTTGCATAACAATCACGTGCAAAATGACGCGCTTTACGATATTATGTCATAGAAATTTCACATTTTGTCTCCTTTTTGCATTAAAGAAATAGAATAATCGTTTTTTTTTTTTCGAGTAAGATCGATTAATATTTCATTTCGTGAACAACAAAAGCTATATTTTCACTCGTGGCTCTGCCACTCATGAAAATATAGCTTTTGTTGTTCACTCAATGAAATATAAATCGATCTTACACTTAAACAAACGATTATCCTCTATGTCATCTGCTTTGAGATTTTTTGTATATCTGTTTTTCATGTGTGATATGTTAAAGATACTGGACAAATCCAAATCGTGTCACAATTTTTACGAATTCGAAGTTCGATTTTCACCTAGAGACGGACACATGTAATCTACATGATCAATTAAGATGTACATTATTATAACATTATTATGATTATGTTTACATAATGACTATCTGGGTAGTATGTAGCCTTTCGATCTAAGTCAGATTAAAATATAGAGATGACAATGTAGTTATATATATATGTATATATATTTTTTTTTTTGAAATTCGACCTCCAGTTCTTAATTAATGCAATCAATTTCTTTTTCAAAAAGTTTATTTTACGGGTTTCATAAACGATGCTATATGCGTGCCTTGTCTGATATACATGTTTTTAACATAATACGAAAGTGTATCTCAATCATTTCATATAACATTTAAGAGACAAAAATTGGAATTGAATGGAATTTTGAAAAAAATGTGGATAAAAGTAATGTTTATAAATTCTGAAAGGGGTTTTATATACAAGTGAATGCATGATGTTCAATTAAATGACACTTCAAAATTTATATAATAATATATGCAACACAAATAATGAATATTTGGTTACATAAAAGATTCAAAAGAAAGCTGCCTCAGATTGACTACATATTTATTACTCCATGTCTTCATTATTTTGAAGTATTATAGATGAAGATAGCGTGTTACTTCTCCAGGTGTTGAAAAACGCATTATCTTTTTTTAGTAAGAACATTTTTTTCTTTTCATATTCTAATTGCATTAATACCGTATTCCATTTACATGTATAAGATATGTACAGGTCCTTTAGTGACAAAAAAATGTTTTGATATAATTTTTTCTTTCCATGAATGTTGTATTACCGCTCGGTTTATTCGTGCACACTGGTGGTGTTTCACCACTAAAGATCCCCATATTCTACATGTAATTGAATGGTGAACTTTAAGTTGAAAAATCGTTTAGTTGCCTTTTATTTTAACACCGTGTTTGCTAAGAGTTATTTGTAAAATAACACTTTCTAAATGTGTTCAAAAATATTGTATAAGTTATAGTTGTAGGCTTTTACCCTTATCTAATTACTTTATAAAATGAATAATTCCATTTGAGAAAATTTGCGTAACTCTCACAGGCATAGCTTTCATCAAGTTATCATTTTTTTTATTCATTAAATCATTTTTTTCTTTTAGTCTTTTTATCTATATATTTCATTGGGATAACGAAAATACTCATTCATGTAACTAGTCCTTGTTAAAACCAAATTTTGCCTTTTGTGTATTAAAAAAGAAACTCTTATTCTACAACATCACGAAAAACGTTGTAGTAAATAGGTTTTTTTTTCAAGTTAGAATGCATTTATGTACATGTATTTTAGTGGCTTTTATTATGACATCCTAATAATATGTAACCGTGTTCCTTGATACATCATTTAAGTCTTATGAAATCAGCAAAAAATATACATACTTGAAAATAAGGCCATACTAATCAAGAATACTAGTCTTCCCGAAGGGAGTGAACATTTTTTCATTATTATCTTAGTATCTTTGAACGTCTTTAACACAAAGCAACATAAAATAACCAGGTGGATATGCAATTGATTTATGTATGAGGATGGCTAAAGTCGTTGAATCATATTTGAAACACAGCATTTGAGTATCCCATTGACTTGGTTTTGTTTTTTTGATGTGAATAATCAAGTATTACATATCAATTGTTTGGTCATGTTATAAAAGGTCACTTGTGAGATAAGACTATGAACCACAGTTAGCCAACATATCTAAAACATATACTGTAAAAATAGGCGGCATGAATTAGTCACACACAATAAATCATTGAATAAATGCTATTCGATAGCCTTTCGACCTTTTCGTGTCAATCAGTTCAGCTAACTATGTCTTTCATCATTTCATAACCACGGCATCTGTTCCGAGCAAACGAGTAAAAGCCTACGTGGTATATATATATAATGGACTATATAAGGGACTAATGCTGAATTGTTAATTATAATTTCATTTAAAAACCGGAAATCAGACGAAAACGTATTTGAAAAAATAAAGAAATAAATTAAAATAACGTGTCCTTATATTTTTGCACACCAATCAAATTCTTGAAAGTTAATTGTAAAAAAATAGCAATTCATCGAGTCGAATCGTTTGTTTTATTGTAAGATCGATTCATATTTCACTGGGTAAATGTCTTCATCTTGAAAAAAAAGTACTATTTATTACCTTCAATTAAATATACGCTCTTTTCTGTTTGAGTGTTTTCGCGCGCAAAAAAAAAAAAAACCAAATGCTTGAAAATCGATACCAACAAATAAAATCGTAGAATGATTCAGACGATTAGATGTAAAAGTTGGTCGATTTGAACCATTTGGAAATGTTTCCTTATATTTTGGAGCGTTCTTGGTCTACTTGAGTGAATAAATGAATGGAATAGACCGCTAAGTGAGTGATATTGAATGGTTTTGATCGCAGTGAATGACAATTTCAAGATGCTTTAACTTTACCTATTTTTTTTATCTCACCCAATTTGCAAATCGCCCTGCGTTACATTTACGCAGACATTAAACCGAGTTTCACTTGCGGTCTCTATAGTGCACTTAAACTTAAACTTAAACGTGTTCGAAATTGCTTAAGATATCATGTGGGCAAACATTATTCCAAGTTTCGAACCGATTGAAAATTCATTAGGACAAACATGCTTACCAAGTTTGAAAAAGAATATGAGCTTTATTGTGGCCTCTATGCACACTTTACACATTTCTTTTTTTAATTTGTCTTCTTGGCCTCATTTGAAATAATTGAACGCATTTCGAAATCGTTGTGAACATAATACCAAGCTTCATGCCATTTGTCGCGTCGGACTGTCAATCTAAAGGTCCCGGGTTCGATCCCCGACGGCGGCACTCATTCTTTCCGACTATTTGTGTCTCACCAATGGGTTGATAATCGTGGACCTATGCGAGATAGCAGCTGGAGGCTAGGAAAGGATGTAGTGGTTGTACTGGTGAGAGAAATACCAGAAAACCATTGTAAGGTGCTACAGCCGCCGCGATATAACTGAAAAAATGTTGAAAGTGGCGTTAAATTCCATTCAATCAATCAATTCATGCAATTTGTGCAAATAATACAGCCTGTAGAGTGCTCTTATTTTTTCATTTTTAGAATATTATTCTACTCCTCACTTTTACACCATTTGACGCCATTTGACCTTATTTAGAACCGATATTAGTAGTAATGGACGATACTTCACGTACCAGTACGTGAAGTATCGTCCAGATTTTGGGGTGGGTATTTGTGGATTTGGACTTAGTCTTTTTCACAGAAATGTGAACTTAGGCTTGTGGGGAATATGCGTGTGGACTTAGTCTTTTTAGGAGAAACGCGAGTTGGTTTGTGAGTAATGTGCATATGGACTTAGTCCTTATCTTACCGATCAAAGACGGAAAGATAGGGACTTAGTATAGGGACTTTGTCTTTGAAATAAGTGCTTGAATGTATTGTGAAAGTGAGGAATGCAAAAGGACTTTGACAATTTCCGAAAGAAAATGAATTCTTTCTTGGTGTTGGGTGGTCCTGAAAAGGACCGTTTTTGTTGGTCGATAGTTATGATCTCTTTAGTAGTGGCTGCATCCAAATCGTGCATTGCAAATTGGACAATGTCTCCTAATTCTTTTCTTTATGACCAATGATTCTCCATTCCATACCACTCTTCTCCTAAATTGAGTACCCATGTAGATGACATCAGGTAGTGCTCTGTTTAGATGTTCTGTTGTCCTACCCAAGATGGGTCTATCCAAGTAAATGACATCTTGCAGATTATTCGTTGGTGTCTGCTCAATGGCATTTTCTTGTGGAGAAATGATTTGAGTATCTCTAATCATTCCCTGTACGCGATACAGTCGCTCAGCAATGGTCAGCAATTCCTTTGCTATATCGGTGAGTTCTCTACGAATCGGTTCCATGATCTAGAATGTTAAACACTGGAAAATCCGCTATGTATTTATATTGACGACGCGGACCTTGCTGGAAGCACCTCTACTTTGAATTGAAGAAATGGATGTCGAGATTGAAATTTGTGTTTTCTCCAAGCATGAAAATACGATATTACTCATTATTCTTTATCACGAATCCGATTCTTTTACCTTTTTCATGAACAATCATGAGAAGGATGGAATATTAAACGACAACAAAACACAAATATTTACATTTTCTATATTTTATTGAACAATGAACTGTGAACTAAGAACAAAAATGAACAATCATGAACATATTTACAATCAATTTTATATTACAAAATGTCTATACAATTCTGCTAAATGTCTGTATGAACCACGATGTGACTACTCTGTCATTTTTGTGTAAGTTCCTTGTGCTGAATGTCTTTCTTAGAAGTTTTTTAAAGTTGTATCCTCTTGCTACCCCATCCAAGGCAAAAATACAATAGTGTCCACAAGCTTTTCCAAGGATGCTTTGAATAGGTTGGTTATTATAAGTCCATGAACGTGAATTATTTTGGATAAAATGAGATATTTCCCTATGAAGTGGTGGAAGACCGTATGAGTCAAAGTACATTGCTTTACCATTTGGATAGAATATAACTGCTACCCAATGTTCTCCTGAGTTGTATGAATCTGCTGTATTGATGATATAAGCCTTCACATGTGAAGGTTTTCGCTTTGGCAATAAATCCTTTGCACACACTCTTCCATTGAGATTTTTAATCCACACTCCACGATCCAAGATATGTTGAATTTCACTGGTGTACATTATTGATCCCAAGACTGCTTTACTTTCTCACTCCAACGTTCTAGCCATGTATCTGTGAATCCGCACAAAATGTTCTTTTTTATACTTTGCCATAGGCTTCTACTGATTCTTGTTCGTTTAGTTTTAATTCTTCAAGTTGTGGATACCATGCCTGCATTATTTTGTATGGATTTACTTTAAGCATTGCTTGCTCAATGAACAAGTCTGTATGTTCTTCTCTACTCATGAATAAGCAAACAGGGTGTTCTATCTGACTCGGATGATCTATTTGACACCCGTTACAATTGTTATGAACTTCTTCATTGATAAGTTCTTGCAGTTGATCCACCATACACTTTTGAAAACTGTTGTGAATGTCATTTTTACGAACTGATTCAATGTTTGATGAATATTTCACTTTCTCTGCTTCTTCTCTAAGTTTTATGGCGTACTGGTATCCAAGCATGATTTTTAGTAATCAGTGATAACTTCTCTAAGACTGTTGATTTCGATTTGATTATCGAATTCAGCGAAAACAATAACGTTGATGACTCTAGCAAGGTTAGATCCAAACTGAAGTTCTATTCTCAAGCCTCCAGTTTTTATAGGATGCAACTGTCCTTCTTCACTACCTTGATCCGCTGTGAGATCAAAACCCCAAAGAGCGAAACCAGCATCATATTCCTCTTTTGTTATACCAAATGATTTGTCAGCACTAATGGATTTTGTGGCATTGAACAAAGACAGATATGATCTCAGTGTTAGTCCATTTGTGAAGTCAGGTTCAAATGGTTTACCATGAATACTGTGTCCATTGCATGATACGGCTATTTTTCGTACGTTGAAATGAGAAAAGTTGAATGGGTTTGATGTATAAGATCCATTGAAGGCTCCATTTGTTACCATTCCAATAAAAACACGTTTTGGTAACTGGCCTTGGAACAAATGATCTTCCACTTTTGATAGAGTACCGTAAGTGATTGAAAATGTTTTGACTTCTACTCTACGAATAGGGATTTTCATATTATTCTGTGCAATGAGTTGGTTTAGATTATTTGCAACTACTGGTGACAATTCAACATTTCTAACATGGAAACTTACTGATTCAAACTGAATTTTAACTTTGGGTTCACCTGCATGTTGAATAATGCAAAATTCTGGACGTGACTTATTTAATCTTAGTCTGATTTCCACTCCATTGGGAAGATATTTTTCCTGGAGAAAAACATCTAGATGAAGACGTCCAAATAATTCCACTGTCTTACTTTCTGCAATAGCCGCTATTCGTTGTTTAATCCCTTCGTTATTTCCGCCGGTTTGAGCATCGTTCATATGTCCTGCTGTGTCTTTAATCCAGAGTTCTCCTGCTCTCAAATGAGTTTTCTTACTTTCTGGACTATATGACAAAAGGTTTTCAATGTAGGCTCTGTACGGATAATTATTTGATCCACTGGTTATCAGTTTGTTATTCAGGTATAGATCTATGTTACTGAACATACTATGTAAGAAATTATTTACTGGTGCAATGTTAGCACCATCTGCTAAAGGTGAATCATCTGCTGCTTGGATAATTTTAAATTTAACATACAGAAAGGACTGTGATAAATCCGTCCAAAACTCTGTTTGAGGTGGTATCATAAATTCTATTGGTGAATCATTTGCAATTGATGCAACAGGAAAATGTTCAACCCACTGAGATTCCTGCATGCTTGTCATGGTAGGAGGTACTGATAATACATCTAACTCAGTTTTACTACACTCACATGATCCACTTTGCATCATCTTTTTTTCTTTTTGGATTCAAACAATAATGTTAATCAAAAATATCTAATGGTCTGGCTGACCTTTTGTTAGTTGGATGTTTCTTTGACGTGATCTTACCCTGACGAGATCGAGAATGAGAATGATGTGCTTTGCTTGATTTCTTTTCATTTATACTCGATAACAACTTGTTAGTCAAATGTTTCAAGGATTGTTTTCCCCGTGACATGAGAACTTTCTTTGGCTTTTTACGATGTACTAAAATGTCTTGTGCTATTCCTAATCCTTGTTTAATACCTTCATCTTTTATTGCATGTAGTCCTGATTTAACCATAGGTTTTATTAGTGGTGTTACTGATCTTAATGCAGATTTAAACAAAGACCCTAAGCCAAAACCATATTGATGTTGAACACCTCTATAAACAGGCACCATGTTTTTTATTTTTGATTTTCTTTGCGCTTACGAAAATGCAACTTTACTATTGTCTTGCCAATGACAAACTGAATAGGATGACCAGAATCACCTGTTATATTAATGTGAATGGAATCAAAATCTGATTTTGAAACTGGAAAATAATGTGGAGCAATAATTTCATGATTGATATGTTGACTTCCATTATCATTTTCAATGGAATTAGATGTTTTAAAAGGTACAACTCGAAGTATTGGAACTAATGTATCACCAACAATGGAATATTCAACAATGTCTGAATATACAAATAAATGATTATATCCTGCATCAATGTTTGGTGAATATTTAAACATTTCAAAAACACTTCGACCTTTGTAAATTGTTTTTCCATCAAACAAAGGATCACCACCAAGTTTTTGAAATAAGGATTTATTGAATTTAATTCCAGTTTTATTAATATTTCTGAATTCAAACTTTGGACGTTTTGATGATTCAGAATATCCAACGTGAATAGTTGCACTACTATCATGAAGTACTTTTCCAATTTCATCATCAATGCATTCATTGACTACATCTAACACATGAGATGGCGAGATGTAAGACCCAGGTGTGAAACGAAATTTGATTGCCCATTTTGCAGCATGTCCTGTTGAATTTGTTTTAAGGGCAGTAATTTCTAATGGATTGGGTTTTCTTTTATTTTCTTCAGATATTTTTTTGTAAATACCAGTATCTGCCGTGATGATATCAAATCTGGCTTCTTCTTCACTTATATTTAGGAATTGACTTGGTGTTATCAATTGTGCAAGTCCAACTTCCCAATCTTCTTTATTAATATGAACAGTTTTAGGTAATTTAACTTTAAAACAACATTGTGTGTTTGTAGGAAAATAGTTCAAAGAACTATCACTAGGCAAAGTTATGTAGAAGGAATTCATTTTTACCATCAATGAAATCAAATGCTGAATGTTTATTCTGTTTTGTGAATTTTAATCCGGGTGATGGTAGAATGTAGCCTAAAGAACTACTGAGAAGAATTAACCACAATTCACGATTATCACTTTGAATACTAAGATGTACTATAGATGTAGCAATAATGGCATAAATGACTATTATTTGTGATACATAAGTGAACTGATTTTTAGGGACACGATTTCCAAAACATGTGAAAGGAGTTGACTGACTGACACTGTCACCTCCAGATTCCAACTGAGATTGCATGATAATTACTTATGTTTTTATAAGTTTTTTCGAAATCACGTTAAGTATGATTCTGGTATCCAACTCTGAAATTTTTTAGGATAACCTTTCCAGCTGACTTTAATTTCTTTGATTATTTTTTTACCTTCACGTCTTGTTCGCTTATCAAGAACTGAATCTATTTCATAAACTTCATCATCTTTTATAAGTTGCAATTCTTGTTCATAAAATGACCCAAGGATAGGTTCATTTGCTAAATCTTTAATTTTATATGTGATTGGAGATGTTTTTGAATTTACATGAGTGATTTCAAATAATTCTTGTGTCCAATTTGGAAGATATCCTTTCTCAAATGTATGTTTTGTTTTATTGATACGAACACGATCACCTTTCTTTAATTTTGGTTTCTTTTTTATCTTCTTAATCACTTTTGTTTCACTTTTTGCATAAAAGTTCTCTGAAATTTTTGCTTCATTAGAATGATTAACATCTGATGGGTTTGCTTTAATGCTCCGGTGAAAAGTATTGTTATAATTATTCACAAAGTTTTGAAGAACATCAATGTATCTTCGTGTTTTTTCATGAGTGAAATATTTCCACATTCTAGTTTTCAACGTACGTTGAAATCTTTCCACAATACTTGCTTTAGTCTCTGGATTATCTGTAGTGAAATAATGGATCTTTTTCTTTTTCAAAAACGTTTGAAAGTCTTTGTTTTTGAACTCACTTCCTTTATCTGTTTGTAATGATAGAGGTTTTCGTGATTTAAGGATGGACTGAAATGCATTTATCAATGTTTTCCCATCTTATTCTTGATAGGTACTACCCATGCAAATTTTGAAAAGACATCAATAACTCAAAGTAAATATCTAAACCCATAATTTTGATTTGAAAATTGTTGCATGTCTGCCAAATCAGCTTGCCATTGGTGATCGATTCCTGCAACAATTGTTTTACGTCTTTTAAATTTTCTTCGAATAGGTTTATGTAAGGTGTATGTTGATTCCCCTTGTAACCATTTTTTAACATCTTGATATGAAATGGTTTTCAAAGTGGACTTCGCTGCTTTGTATAATTCTTTTATGCTTGAATATGCAACTTAATTTTTATTTAATCCATAATATAATTTTCTTAACAGTGCTTCTTTGGACTTAAGCTTCAGTACAGTACGGAACATCAGGAATTTGACAATCCGATTGGGACGTGATTGAACGCTGAGCGCTGATTGAACGTTTGTGAATGATCGTGATTGCCCGCTGAACGTTTTTTCTTCTGATTGGATTGAACGCTTTCTGTGCTAAATCCGACCGTTCAATCAAATTGAACGCTGCGTTCAATCATTCAATTAAAACATAAATAACGAAAGAAATTAAACGAAATATGAAAATTATATTTTTCCAGGCATATTTTTTTCTAATTTATCCGCAGGGGTCCACAGCAAATTACCTACCATCATATTGTAAAGATTATTTCCCTTGAATAAAAAGCCGCCATTTACACTCGCAACTGAACTCTAATTGAAAAAAAATAATTTTGGAAAATTTCTCATGTTTCCAGATTTTAATCTTGAAAACCATTGGCTGGAGTTAAAATAAGCTTCGTTAAGACTGGACATTGATCATATTTAAGCATACTAGGATCGCCAAAGAAATCGACAGTTGAAAATGATGTCAATTTTTCGGACCTAGAACCTTTCGACCTGTTGACTTTACTGCATGTGGTCATTAAGCCTACAAGATGCCGTTGACTAGTCGGGTCGCAAACGATAGTGGCTGATTCCAAAATGAAGTAAACAGGTCAGAAAAGAATATAAAACTCTGTGTCTGTGATGTAAAAAAAAGGAAACCTGGGCCAACCAGATGATTGGACCTAGCCTGGTCCATTCACAGGGCATTGCATCAATTGAATGAATTAGATGTCAACTTATCAGAAATTTGTCATCAATTTCATCAACTATTCTACATTAAGTCATCAGTGATGCCTCACCAAGGCAAACAGAGTGTTTATGTGACAGTAGCTTAAGCAAAAGAGGAACATACACTTTCTATCGGTTGATATATTTGTCACTATTTATCTATCGCATTACAGTCAATAGTTCAAAAATTAAAGTAAAATGCATGTATATAAGCTATGTTTGAAATAAAATAAGGCCCGGTTTGTCTGATTTGGGGCCGGTTTGACTATTTTTTGGGGCCAGTATGACCGTATTGGGGCCTGTTTGACCATGGGACTGGTTTGACAAGGAGCCAGTTTGACTGGTTCCCTATCTATCTACTGCCTATTTACCCTTTCGGGTATTACTGGCAAGTGGGTGTCTGTGCTGAATGAAAACTGTTAGTCATTGGTTAGGGTGCCAGATACATTTATTTCAGATTGTGACAAAAAGCTGGGTGAACTGGGACTGGCTACTAAGTGCCAATTTATTAACACCTTGATGACATTTGGGCTTGAACCACTAACTTCCAGGTCAAGAATCAAGTTCCTTTACCACAATGACACTGAGTGAGATACACTGTTTTATCCAAAGTGAATGCTGGAATTAGTTCTAGTTATAACCTCTCACATAATTTACCTCAAATATTTTACATCTCGACTAAAAGTGGTCAATCTATGCTGTTTGTGATTCATAATATGTCATAATGTTAACCTAGTTTCCAAATGAAATCATTTGGAAACCTTGGTTTAACTTGTTAAAGTTCATGCCTCCTGAAATGTTGCGGAACTTTTACGAGTCCACTATCTAAATAGGGTTCCTTGTGTAAAGTCTGAGCAGAATCATAATAAAAGGGCATCACGGAAAAGTCTGAGGCAGAGCGATGTTTGGCGTATTTTGTAATGGCAGAGGGTTTCGGATTTGGTGAATATTGATACAGAATTGACAGAGTGGAGCCTAATGATGTCTAGGAAATTTCGGAATGTTTACATTTTTGCCCCTTATGAAAGATGTATGATGCTGTTTTACGACTAAAAATGGAACCGTAAATGCATTTTAAAAGTAAATTATCCACTATCTTCGATTTATAACATAAACATTATCTGGGGAAAACCTTGTTTGGGTGGGGAAATTTGTTTTGGAGGGGAAAAGGTCCATTTTGGGGGAAAAATCGCCAAGGGGAAGGGGCCGATATTCAGCCCCAGTTTCTCAGTAAAAAAACACCTGCAAATGAAAATCATAAGGAAACCTCGGTTAAAATTGTTAAAATTCATTGCTTTGAAGTGTTGTTAAACTATTACAGGTCCACTACCTTCAAACCAATACTGATCTGGCAAAATATTGATCCCTGTTGGACTATACACTCTGCATTGACTGAGCAAGATGGTAACATTTTTAGTAGAAATCTAAATACTGAAAAGCCATATTACTTATCTTTAAAATTGAATTTCAATTGACCTGAGGTGTGTTTTTTTAGGTTGAAGAATTTTAAGATTTATTTTTATGTTTTAATCGGGATATCTCTGACTGCTATGTAGAATTTCAACTGAATTGCTCGGGATATTCCGATTACAAATCTTAAGATATCTTCAAAATCTTAATCTATAAAACGCACCTCTTTGCTTGATCATTATTGTTTTATCAAATGCATTTTTTCAACTATTGATTGAATTTATCATCGGACAAGAGACAAAATTAACAAGTTTGATTGTACTTAGCTACATAGCCTGATATTGAATTTTATCTGTAACAAATTAATCAAATGAAAAAGTTTGAGTTTAGTTTAAACTCTGAGACTTCACTTCCTGCTATTCACAATTTGACTTTATAGTAGGGTAGAATGACTCATTGATATGGAAAGGAAGGTGCTACTAAAGAGAATAAAGAATCAGACAGGCAGTTACTAAAAACAGTTTATGTATTAATTGAACAGGTCATGTACAGATTTTTTTAGGGATTTTTGATTGGTATGTCTTGTTTATAGAATTAAATAAATGTAATTACACTCTATTATGCATTTTGTAAATATTTGGTCCAATAAAAGGTTCAAATCCTTTTGTTTTGAACATTTCTACAACAAGAAATACATGTGCTGATCCTGAATTTTTAGTGAAGTAGTTGCTATAGCCTTGGTTGTCGTCTTGCTTGACCTTTGACATTTTGTGATATCTATGGTATTCCTAAAGGTATTGAATTGGAACTTGTCTCATATTTTCTCTAACCAAAGAACCAACTCTACTGCCAAGTTGTATAAATCTAGATGCATATATAGTAATGATCTTTTACAATGTTAACCGAGGTTTCCTAATGATTTTCATTAGGAAACCTCAGTTAACATTGTTAAAGATTATGAGTTCCGAAATGCTGCGGAACTATTACAGTTCCACTACCTTAAGCTAAACCTCAAATGAGGTAGCATTTTGGTCACCCACTGATGATATATTTGTATAAATGTATTTCAATGTAATCTTTTTATCCTGATATCCCCCCCCCCACTGGATCCGCACATGGGAAATAGCTCATCAATGCCAATGGCCATTTACCCTTCTTATGCTAAGTATAAATCCAGGCTAAATTACACTAGCTTTAAAGCAAAGTGCTGAATGTCTCTGAAAGAAAAATCATCCAACAAATTTTGTCTTGAAAATTTAGTCTCATCACAGTTCTTGGTCAAAAAGATGGTGTAGACTTAGATCAGAATGTACATATGTTCAGGTTGATCCTTGTCTATATCTCCTGTCAAAATGGGAATTTCCAGGTTCAGATTGAATTGGATTAAGGTAGTACACCTGTGATAGATACACAACATTTTGAGAGTAATGAACTGTAACAGTGTTAACTGAGGTTTCCTAATGATTTTAATTATGAAACCTCTGTAAACATTGTGAAAGATAATGAGTTTGGATATGTGGAGGAACTATTAAGGGTCCACTACCTCTATACAAATCATGGCCATATTTAGCATGTGTTGTAAGTGACTCAAGGATATGTGAAATATATTGTCATCACAACTATACTGTTTACAAAAAGTAGGGGATAATCTGTTAATCCATAAGGTTATTGTGGTTGCAAACAATTTAGGACAATCTAACTTATTCTTGGCCAACTAGCAGTTGTCTCATGGTGGTTATGGAATTCCCTTTTCTTCCAAACATGTCCTGCAAATTCAGCATTTAAGAAGAAAGGGGTATAGCGCTTATTTTAACATGGCGTATGTTGTAATGGAAATACTTACTTAAGTTAAGCATAACTTCGAGAAAAAGTATTTGGTGTTTATCTCTATCATGTATTCGAATCATATTTTGTTAGAATAATGTAAGGTCTAATGAGAGCTCACCATAAGTGAGTCAATAGTATGCTGGAAACCAGAAAGGCGTGAGTCCAGACTGCTGTCAAACCATGTGTCTCACAGTCAGATATTGTCACGATATCAAATGATTGGCTTCTTTCTTGATGATTCAAAAACGGGTCCTAAAGATGTATGGATTCCCAAGCTGACCAGAATACCACAAATAAAACTTACAATATCCTCTACTTTTTGTGAACAGTATATATAGGAGGATGTATTTGGGTAACTGCTGTGGTAGTGTATCCGACACCCATTCATTTGCTCCTAGAGCCAACGTCCTTTCCTACAAGTTGTACTTGAATGGGTTGATATGTTTTGTATGCATGGGGTTTAATACCACTCTCAATATTAGTGCAGTTATATTATAGTTGGCCAGTGCACCAACTCATATACTTTCTCACATCAGTAAAACCTCAACATTTCTTGTGAGCCACTAGCTGCTCATCCATCTAAGGCGTGCTACATTTTATCGTAAGTAAAATATCATTAGCCGTTGACTCTAGTATAATCAATATTGACGGATGAAAGTTGGCTGAGCCGGGGTTCTAACTCGCTACCCCATGTTTGACAGCACTGCGTTACTGCTAGGCTTAGCCCCTGTGGATTAATAATCATAAACCTATGTGGGATAGCAGCTAGAGGCTAGGAAGGGATCTAATGGTAGTGCTTGAAAAGCTGAAAAGACTCTTAAGATTGTTAAAAGCAGTGTTAACCCCCTTTCTAACACACAAATTGTTGGGTCCCAGGCCCAATCTCTGAGGGTGGCATCCATCAAATTTGACTTTCATCTCCCAGCTGATGGTTCAGAAAAGGTCTTGTGTAACGGCAAATCACATTGTGAAATTGACATTCATCTAGATCAAAACCAATCGAAATCACTTGTCTAGTGCTCAGATATTTCATTCCTAACACTCACTCCAATCAATTTGAAACGCTCCAAAATCATTAAAAAAACCACTTTGAATCTGTGCAAAATAATCAGCATTCAAATAAAATGATTGTATGATTTTATAGGGCTGTCGTTGATTTTTAAGGGTCTGTAAAGACACAAATCCAGAAAAGTTGGTAGATCTTTTAACGGGAGGTAATCAATTAGCACTAATTTATTGTCGATTTTGTTTTACCTCCCTTGAAAATCAATCTAATTTTGCTCATCACACTCATTCAATTTCATTCTAAGGTCATTCAATTTTCAATTTCCAGATTCTTCTTACTGTATTCACTGGTAAAATACAGTAATATCAAGAGTCAATAATAAGCTGCTCATACCACCGGCATAGGACTCAATAGTCAAATGTAAGAAGTTTCGATACAAGTTGACCGAAACCTTTTCATAAAAAATGCAGCCCCACAATTACCCTAGACTGCAGTTGCATATCTATAGTAGCCCCTATCGTGAGTCTTATCATTCATTTTCCTCCGGAAATTTAATCAACTTGTGGTAACTCTAGAGTAAAACCTACATTACGGTTTGACTGGCGAGCCTGCCTCAATCTATCGATATAGATCGGAGGGTAGCGTAGATGGGACAGGTTTACCAGTCTACATTATAGTCTCCATGAATCCACCGTATGAAAATGAGATGCATGTCGTGGCTGGTGAGCATGTCCTAATCAAAGAAATATTGGAGAGTAACATGGATAGGATTGGTTTACCAGTCAATTGAAAGCACTTTCATTAAGTAATATTTCATAAGGGTAACAATGTTCTTGCCTGTAATAAAACATTTTGGCCCCGGTAAAGCCGGCCACTGAGGAGAGAAATTGTTTAAAGAAAGGAAGGAAAATCTCTCGGCTGTTCATCCTTTCATTCTCTACTGGCGGACTAGGTACGAACTGGCACTGTGGCGAAAACGGTATTTGGATCGAACTGGAATAAGAAACGAACACTCGCAAGTACTCGTCTCGCCTTTAATTTGCCTGGATGTTTCCGAAACTCGATAGAGCTATTTATTTCGAGAAGATTGTGAATTTTTTATTTATCTATTCTATCAACAAAATGAATTATTTTTAATCAAACGAAAATAATTTCGTTAAAACTGATTGAACGGTTTCTTATCATGTAACCGATCGGAATGAGTGAACGGTTCTGATTGAACGCTTTGTAACGATTCTGATTGAACGCTGAATGTAAAATTGTGATTGAACGCTGATTGAACGCTGAACGCTGATTGAACGTGATTGCCCGTGAATGATCGGATTGTGATTGAAATGATTGTCAAATTCCCGATGTTCCGTACTGTATGCCTCCCATGACTGAAGACTTTTAGAAATTGAATCTTTTTTTATAGGACTTAAAAGTTGTTGAGTGTAAAGATCTTTTCTTTTTTCTTTTTCATGAGTCGTGGCATATGGTGACATTTTTCTTAAGTGGCTTAAGGTTCTCTTCTTTATGGTTTTCATTTTGGTTGGAGATCTTACTAAACTTCTGGCGGGGGTTTTAAAGGGTGTACTAAAACTTATTTCTGATTCACTAGATTCACTTTCAGGCTGATATTTTTGCATCCATTGCCATCTTGACATGTTTCCGACTACTTCTTGTGGAACATTGCTTTCATGTAAAGCTTTAGAGAATACTTCCCAACCTTTAGGTTCAATTCCTTTTCTCTTACGTAATGAATCATTTATGAGATCAATGATATTTGAACCTGGGATAGGTTTTCCTTTATATGTTACCATACCTTGATTATCCCATGATATGTTATCATTATCTCTAAGAATATTTAACAGAAGCTTAGCTTTTCTCTGCATGGTTTTAGGTACACTTTCTAAGATACGATCATGTAATAAAACATTTATTGATTCTGTTCTTGAATCCGCTTCTTGATTTTTTGAAGATTGGGGTAATGTTGGATTTTTCACTTTTTCAAATGAATTTTGTAGTTTGAACAATGTTTCTCCATACGTTTGTGCTTTGTCTGTTTCAGAAATATCAGTTCTTTCTAATGTATTTTTCATATCCTTATAAAGGTGGGAAACTTTGGTTTCTTGTGGATTTTGTGGTAAAATAGGTTTTTGACTTTGTTCATCTCTCCATTACTTCATATCATTCAGTACTTGGAAAGGAACAATGACCATTTTTCTTACTGACATTTTTTATCCTATGATTATAAAGCTTTAATTGCACCACCAATCCCTCCTATGACAGCTTTACCTAATAATGGTATTAATGCAGACCCTAACAATGGGAGAAATCCACCCTTCTGATTCAAAATGCGTTTCTTCTTTTTTACAGACACTGATTTTGAAGCAAGATTTCGAAGATGTTGACGGTTTGAATACAACTTCTTCTTCTGACCATCTGTTAGGTGTACATTGCCTTTTAAAACATTGTGACAACATTCTGATATACATCTTATCACTGGAGATGATAATTCTTTAACTAATTTTTTTCTTAGCTTCAGTGAAGATTTCATTAATGCCATAACCATATGACCATGTTTCCTAATTAAAGGAACCTTTCTTATTTTTTTCACCATGTTATCACTTCTTCAGATAAATCAAAAATGATAAAGAACGTGGAATATCAAAAGTATTTATTAGGTAGAAAATTTTTCTCGTAATGCTGTAAGAGCTATTCTAGCTGGAGAAGATACAGTTCTCATATCCAAAGTTGTTAAGGGTGAAAAGGGTGCAATTCCATATTTTCTTTTTTTAAGTTTCTGCTGACTTGATTTTGCCATACGTTGTGGTGTAATGAAATCACTGCCATAACTTGAATCAGAGGTTGAACTTGAGATCGGGGTTGAAAAACGGGCAGATGAATTCGGAGACATAGAACTTGATAAGAATGAAGGTGGAGACATATGTATCGGTGTTCGTGGTGAATGAATTGATGAAATGGGGGAAACATTTGGTGTAACATTTGTTGATGACATTTTTGAAAAAGGTCAATGTGATCTTCTCATTGTAATGAACCTTTCATCAATCGAGAATTTGTTTTTTGATTTCTTTGGAGAATTTTTCTTTTTTCTTTTCACAACTTTTTTCTTTGAAGATTTTCTTTTCACAGATTTTTTCTTAGGAAATTTTCTTTTTACAACTTTTTTCTTTGGAGATTTTCTTTTAACAGAATTTTTCTTCTTGGGAGATTTTCTTTTAACAGATTTTTTATCATGACCAAATTTTCTTGCAGTTCTTTCTCCATCCCATCTAAGGAGACTTCTAATTATTACACCACCAAGAAAACCACCACCACCTGGTTTCAATATGATTTTACGTTTTACTTGTTCATTAATGTTTGGATCTGCAAGCTTAGCTACATCATCTCTATGTTTATTCATATATGTAACAGTTTGCTTTGGTAGCTTGATTCTATTTTCAATGATATTTTGTGCTGCCAAAGAAAACCATTTCAATATTTCCTTTAAACCAGCATTCAATAACGCTTCTCTTTCATACTTGTTTGTCTGTCGACTTAAGTTCTGTAGAGCATGAATCACTGATGTAGATGTTCTTGGTAAGGCCATGTTCACTCAATGACTTAGATCAAAAGACTGGACTTGAATGATCACAAGTTCACCCATTTATACAGGTGAATAAATAATTGGACCTTGATCTTCATTCTTTGTATACCATCTATGAAATATATCAGTTCTTAATCTCAATACTTTTTGAGTTCGAGAATGAAAATCAATGACCAAATAACCATGAGGCAAGGATGTTGCATCATTGTACGCAGAAATCAAGTGTGGGGCTTGCATTTGATTTGCTAGAGTCTTTATTTAGTTATTATCACGTTCATTGCGAAAAAGTATCATGTATCTTGAATTCAAACTAATGGTTCTACTTGATTTTGACTGTGAAAACATGTTTTGTGTTATATAGATAACACTTGCATTACGATGATGACCTTTTCTAGTAAACCATAATTTAATTTTCTCTTCATCTTTTTCACCTAACATATCATCAAATATTACTAAATGTGGTATAGATGCATCACTCACAATTTCATTTTCATCTTCGGGTATTCCGTCAATGAAAGTAATGAAATCAAATTTTTCTTTCATGATACTGTATGCATTTTGCCATTTTTTATAACACCAAGTAATTCTTTTTGGTGCAATGTCAAATAAGTCTTCACGATAATCTATCAATTTGTGAACGAATTCTGTTTTACCACATCCACTTGGACCAGAAATGAAAATATTACAAGGATGGTTAAACAAGAGGGAGAGAATATCTACATCCATTTCTTACGTCCTAACCATTCAATGGATAGAAATAAAATGACAAAGATATATTCATTTTATAACTTTTATTCTTTAACATTTTTGAAACATAAAACATTCTTTTACAACATTTTTTACAATAACATATTTACAATTTCATTTTTTTATTTTATAAAAAACATTTTTTAAAAAATATTTTTTGAAAAATATTTTTTTTAAAAAATATTTTAAAAATATTTTTTTAAAAAATATTTTAAAAATATTTTTCAAAAATATTTTCAAAAAAGTTTTTTGAAATTCACAACTTTCATTTTTTTTTAAAAAAATTCATCAACAAGTTTTTAACAGTTCGTTAGTCATGATTAAATCCACCTTTATGTCCACTTATCCATGTCCAATAATGATTCAATATTGATTCGGATACTATAATACTTGTCTTTCCTACTTCACGATTTCCTAATTCATATGGAAAGAAGAATGTATTACTATCCGGTTTGTAATCCACTTCATTGACAGGAAGTACTCTACAGGATGAAACTGTGGAGGACACTATTTCTTTGCTAACATCTCTGTCAAATATGATGAATCCCTCTATTTCTTCAACTTCTTCAACAGTAGTTGGAGTAGTTCGATAATTCACATTAATCCATGTCTTTCTATACATCATGTAAAAGTTAAATTGCTTAGCTTTTCTTTAAAGTTTCTCAACGAAATCACTACATGTTCTCCCATCCAGCATTGGTGTTTTAAATGTCCACTGATATGTATCTCTATCCCTCCAAAAGTAGAAGTTATTAAGTAAGGTACTCGTCAACACTTTTATTTCACTATCGTCGAACTGTGTATCGTCTATCATCTCCTGTATATATTCTCTCATTTTAAACAATTCTATTGCAGGTTGTCCTCTCGTGATTCCATTTTTCATCTTTCGAATCCACATTGATATACAAACTACTTTCATTCTTTCTTGTATATCTTTATCCATTGTATGATATCCGATGAATATCTTGTAGATCTTTTCACGTAACTCAATTGGTAGTGGAAGTTGATAAGGCAACATTTTGAAATTCAGCGTAGATAAATAGTAAATAATAGATGCCAGATATGTTATCATCTTACAGTTCTTTAATCATTTTTCTCATTGATAGAATTGTCTATAAGATGTAATAATCGTGAAATCTCTTTTTCTAGTTCATTCCTAATCAGTTTTTGTCTTTCAAAATCATGTGTTAAGTACAATACCAAATGAACTAAAACAAACATTGTTTTCTAAGAGACAGAATCAAAATCTTAATGTACAGTGTTCAGCTTGTTCACAAGAAATGATATCCCTCTAAAAGTTTTTATTGTTTTTATACCCTAATACTTTCATGTCCAAACGGGACAGTATCTATATCATTGACCATTACTCTCTTTGTATATACTGATCTAAATGTTTTTGTTTGTGCTTCACTAGTGACTTTTCTATCTCTATGTCTCCTGATTCTGCAGTCATAGGTTTTCTTAATTTCAGTGCTTCGATCCTGCATACATTTTGTGAATGCATCAAAATTGACCAACTTACAAGTTTTGTAGTCTAAGGTTATACCCTTGACTTTACATTTACTTTCAATATCACCATCTTTGGTAACCAATTGATATGCATAGTTTTTTGGACCCAACCCTCTGAACTTAACAATTTTTGAGTTGGGTTCTTCATCGGTCCATTTCCCCAATCTACTATTGATAATAGGTGGATTCCATAACTGTGGGTCATGAATGTACATGCAACTATCAGTGTCAAAGTACAACACTCTATCATTCAGTTTTTCTAGGATGCTATATAATTCAAGTCTAGCATAGGCCGTAACATATGATCCGACAATGACATTGGCTGTTCCATGGGTCTCAACATGATCCAGCTTTGATTCATAGTTGACCAGAATGAATGGACATTCTTCATTGAATATTTCTACATGTTTGATAATGTAGTTAGGGTTGTTGACCAGTTCAAAGTATTTTGATGGTTTTGATATATATTCTGATTGGGTCAATACCTCTCTTTGGGCAAGTTTTCCCCATAGACAATTTAACATTATCTTTGCAAATGCCCTTCTTCCTTTGTTCTTTTTAATCATTGTAGGATCCAGACTGATTCCTTCATCTGATTCATATTCCCGAATAAATGTATCTTTGTCAGCTTGGGTTTTACACCATTCAGGATAACCACTGGCTTCTTGTTTGATTTTCAAAAAGTTGTCAACATACCCCCTAAAGAAATTATTGGAGAGAGATTCAAAGTGCCAAACTTCAAAGACATGAAGTAATCTGTAGCCACAGTCCAAAGCCTTGAACAATTCAACTATGACATTGTGTCAGAAGTTGTGAAAAAGATAAAGAACAGAAAACGTATGCAGGTGTACGTTAACCCATACACCCATGAATACGAAATAACCAACATACCAGCAGACTACCAAATTCAGCATATTGGACCATACGTTGGTATGTTCATGTCTTA
Organism: Fragum whitleyi; assembly: GCA_948146395.1. NCBI lineage: Eukaryota > Metazoa > Mollusca > Bivalvia > Cardiida > Cardiidae > Fragum > Fragum whitleyi. The sequence goes on from OX411560.1 coordinate 19,003,634, forward strand.
CCAGTTCAGCAATGATGAATATCGGATTAGAAAACAGAATGTATTTGATACACTTACCATAGATGAAATATATGCTCCGGGGATGAAAAGACCTGAATTTTGTTTCATCTGTCACGAAAAGGGTCATTTTGCGAAAGATTGTCCTGAGTAGACGAGGAAGGAGTCTTACTATGCTTTCGTATATGTGAATCCAATAACCCTCGACATCATGATCTCAAGAAGAAACGATCGAACACCAGATCTGGACAATATGGAATACGTTGGCGCATTCCTATCACACCGTAATGAACACAACAGATACTGTTTAAGGGTTGATAGAAAAAACACTGTGCAAAAGTTCGGACCAACAAATACACTAAAAAACACTAAAAACTACTCATGTTCAACAGGACATTAATAACCATGAGGTAATTGACACCCAGAAAAATGACGGTCAGACAATTGACAATGTAAAAAACGAAACAGAGAGTCAGACTGAGAAAATCTGTTCTCAGGAAAAAGTGGGTAGTGAAGAGATATCAAACCTAAAAGATATCAATTCGGACACTGTCATCATGGGCGAGGAGAATAAAAACTGTTTCTTCTGTAAGACCAGCGATCACCCGGAGAAAGACATTTGTCCTACACTAGTGATTGACGAAACAAAGAAGTCAAGAAAGAGAAAGACAAAGACTGAATCTGGTATCCCAAAGAAGAAGAGGAAGCAAAACTAAGGAACTTAAACAAATTAGACATTTTAAAGACATTCTATAGAAGAGACATCTAAATGTACATAGAAATTTTTGTTCTTAAATTAAATAATGATTGATTGTCATATTACCATTTCATGTTTCATTCATGTTTCATTTGTTTTGTATTTGAATAAATTTAAAAAAGCATTGTCTCCTTTTTATTTTTCACCATCCACCCCAATTTGCAGAAAAGTTAAAAACTTTCAAGACAATTGGATGGTCCTTAAAAGGACCTTTTGATTTCTCCAAGTTAACATCATTTCAATGAAAAGAAGTTAAACTTGGATATAATTGTACCACCCCCCTTTTCCATTCACTACATTCAGTAGGTGGCATGAACTCCGAAAGATCAGGGTACATATTCCTATCTTTCACATGAAAGGAAGGCATGGTTGGATACAACTGTAACATTTTCTCTTTCCACCCGGAATGTTCAGTTGGTGGTTTGAAGGTTGAAAGATCAGGATATAAATTTCCCGTCTTCACTAACTTCTTCTTCGTATAGAAATTATATCCACGCCGCAACATAAATTCATACAAAGCCTGGTTTCTTTGCTTCAGTTCATCATCGACTTTCTCTTTCTTCATTTTCTTAAAGATTCGTCGAAAGAAATCAAAGGCAGAATTCATCTTTCAAGATGAAAAAATGTATGGAAAACTGCATTTAAATACTGTTTGAGATGACCTACTAACCTACTGACCCACTGACCTATATAGATAAAACGAACATAATAACCTTCAAATGACTTTGAGAGAATTCAAGTGCTTCCTCCCGGGTACGCGCTCTCTTTAGGGTATAAAAAGACGTCAGTTCTCAAAAAGAAATTCATTCTCTGAAACTGAAACATGGACTCTGAAAACATCCGATCATTTGCCGTGATCTACATCAGGCACCCACCACCATCGCAGGTTTTGCTTCTTAAGCAAATCCGGTATACCGCTAGGAAGGGGCCATGTGTTTGGACGCCGAAGATGACAGATGACTGGGTGTGGAATGAATTTATGGCACCCATTGGACAGCCAAGGAGAGAGAGAGTTCACCCAAACATTCCTGATATTTACAGGGAAGAATACTGGGATTAAAATCTCTTTCCTCTAGAATAAACGGCCCTTTTCAGGGCCAACCATATTGCAAGAATGCATCCATTTCTCAAATTGTCACATTTAAAATACACCGAACATAACCCGTATAAAGTATTCAGAATGTAGTTACAAGATTTCATAGACCCAATATCGCATTTTCAAATAAATTCAACAATACGCTAAGTCAAGTAAAACAATGCTTCACTTGCGAGTTTAATCCACCCATCTACATTAAATATCGATTTTTATCTGACATGTACACCGATACCCGTTTCATATCGGAGTTTTACATTTTAAAGCGATAGCCAACCGGTTTTAAATCAGTGTGTTTCAAATAGTCACGTTAAGATTGAATAATGATAAGATTTCAACTCTTTACCAGTCAAAAATGCTAAAAATGACAAGTAATACATCTCAGCTAACATTACCAGTCATCAAAATAAAAATAAAATCAGTTTCAAGTAGAAAACAAAGGAAAAAACATTGGATCTACAGCAGGAATTCACCGTCAATTTCAAAAGTTTTTGCGAATTTATTCCTCACGTTCAATAACTGTGCAAAGAACTTAATGGAAATGATAAAAGAATAGGTTGACAAAACGTTTGAGATAGAAAATATTTACATTTTCTTCATCATAAAGAAGAAATTTGAGAAAAATCAACACTGAGAAAACACAAATTCCCATCTCGACGTCCATTTTACTTGTCAAAGTAAAGGTGCTTTCGCCAAGGTCCGCGCGCCCTTCACTGTAGGCTAACAGTATAAAACTTCATCAGTCGTTCGTCAACCTCCGAAGCGAACACACGCAAAAATGAATTCAGATTTCAATTTACAAGAAATCATGTCTCAGGCAAATATCACACACAATGATTTGCTAGCATCAGCCATGGATTCAACATTTGGATCGCAGAGTTGTCAGATACTTGGACCTCAGGAGAATTCGTCAACAATTCAACAGAATTACCAACCAGTGAGTACCAATGATGTTGTTCTTCAAAACATCCTCGCTGAATTGAAAACCATGAATTCGCGACAAGAAGCTATCATGATAAAAATTATTGCGGAGCTGAATACCTTCAACAAATCTTTTTTGGATTTCAAGTCACTGACGGAGAGAATACAGATTCTTAACCAAAATGTTCAAAAATTGTGTCAACAATCATCATCTCCAGTCACATTCAAACCAACACCGCTGAAGATTCCAGTTGAATTTGACTTTGAACAAACGAACTTTCACAAACTCGTAGATAGTATTATGACTGTGATGAAAAAGAAGCAATCGTCATCCACCAAGAGATCATCATCATCAACGGAAAATGTTCGTCCAAGTAAAAGACATTGTTCAGAAAAAGAGAGGGGATACAAAATTCCTACAATGACAGGGATGGGTGCCTACGGCAAAAACATCGAAAACTTCAAGAAACCAAAGACCAAAAAGAAGTGCTGAGATAAATAGCAGAACTATCAACCAACAAAAACGGTCCTTTTCAGGACCACCCAACACCAAGAAAGAATTCATTTTCTTTCGGAAATTGTCAAAGTCCTTTTGCATTCCTCACTTTCACAATACATTCAAGCACTTATTTCAAAGACAAAGTCCCTATACTAAGTCCCTATCTTTCCGTCTTTGATCGGTAAGATAAGGACTAAGTCCATATGCACATTACTCACAAACCAACTCGCGTTTCTCCTAAAAAGACTAAGTCCACACGCATATTCCCCACAAACCTAAGTTCACATGTTTCGTAAAAAGTCTAAGTCCACACGCATATTCCCCACAAGCCTAAGTTCACATTTCTGTGAAAAAGACTAAGTCCAAATCCACAAATACCCACCCCAAAATCTGGACGATACTTCACGTACTGGTACGTGAAGTATCGTCCATTACTACTGATATTCTATGTAGACAAAAGTTCTAAGTTTCAAAGGATTTTTTGCAAAATTTAAGCCTTGAAGTGCAAAAAGTCTTTTTTTCAAGATTTAACCCATGCACCTCATTTGTATTCCCATTTGACACGATTTCCAATTTGTCTGATATTACTAAACAAACATTCTAAGAAAGTTTAAAAATATTTGGACTGAGAATGTGGCCTTTTTTCGAACAGGTGTGGGCCATCATTAACACATATAGTCTGATCAAGATTCAAAATATGTGTGCCCAATCTATGGTCTGAAAAGCAGTGAACAAAATACAAAATTTAATCCCTTTACCTAAATTTTGACCATAACTGACACTAATTCGTACTTAACCGAGATGAAGCAAAATGTTTTGGCCAAGACATTTTGGCAAGTCCCAAGACATTTTAGCCACGTATGTGGCAGCTAAATTTCAAATTTCAATCTAGACCTTTTTTGATCCCGTTTGACCCAAGACTATTCGTCAAATATCTTATGTAGACAAATATTATGACCAAGTTTCAAGACATTTAGAAATTACTCGATATACACTTTTTTGTCACTTTTTTAATGCTGACGAGCTAAATTTTGCATATTATGCTATGGGAACGAAATAAGGTGATTTTGTAATGAGGTTCAAGCTCTAGCAAAGTTATTAAAATAAATGAAATCCACCCTTAACTCTGCCTTTACCCTAAACAAAAGGGGTAAAAATAGGAAAAAATTCAACTGTCTTCTACTCTGAAACCAGAAGGCAGACAACTTTCATAGTTTGTATGTAGCATAATCTAGGTAATACCAAGCTTTTTCATATCAAGAGCATGGGTTACATGTATATTTGGGCCCCGTCCGGGCGCAAACTTTTTTTTACATAGAATCAATGAGCGAAAATCTTCAAATATCTTCTTCTCTTAAAGCAGAAGATAGACAGCTTTTATAATTGGTATGTAACATCATCTAGTGGGCCTCTTCTAATTTTGTTCATATCAAGACCCTGCGTCATATTTGGGCTCAACCCGGGCACAACCATTTTTACATAAAATCAAAGAGCGAAAATCTTCAAACTGTCTTCATCTCTGAAACCAGAAGGCATCAACTTTCATATTTTGTATGAAGCAACATCTAGTGGACTCCTTCCAAGTTTGTTCATAGCAAGACTCTGAGGTCATATTTTGACTCCACCCGGGTGTAACCCTTTTACATGGATTTAAAGAGCAAAAAAATCAATATATTTTTCCCCGAAACCAAAAGGCAGACACCTTCCATATTTGTTTGTAATTATATAATTATATATAATAGACTTCTACCAATGTTTCCACGTCATGCCCATGGAGTCATATTTTGGCTTTGAATAAACCTACCCTATTTTAGATAGACGCAACGGAGAAACTCTAAAAAACTTGGTCTCTGAAATCAGACTGCAGGAACCTTTCATAATAGTCTCATTTGATTTTGTTTAATGAAGTTTTTTCATTGCAAGCCATATGCTAATGTCAGCACTTTTCTTTTTACTCTTTTCTGAAAATATTCCATGGTATTGATCTTATCTAGAAATGTTCTCCTTGTTGACTACTTATCATTTAATTGACGTGAGCGATCTAGGACCATCATGGTTCTCATGCTTTCAAATTAAGATATATGGCCTTGCCAACCGCATTGGTTTTTTGGCATCTAATAGTGCCCCTGGACTTTCCAAATAGCTTATTGCAGAAACTCTTTTAACCAAGATCGAAGAAAAAAAAAACTTACCTAGAGATTTATTACAACGATTATTCTGACTATTCGAAGGTTGAATTTGCTACAGATGCGTCCTCTAGAGTATCATCATATTTGAATATTTGATATTGCTTTAATGGAACATCGCTGTTAAAAGACATGCGATTCAGAGTTCAGTAAATCATACGATACGTATTTTGCTAAAATATTTCATAAAATGGAATATATTTACATTCAGAGGTTAAAATTTGTCAAAAGTATGCAACATAGCATATTTTGCGAAGATCTGTTTAAATCTTCACATTTTTTTGTTTAGATTTTATGTTAACGTTGTTCTTTATATTAATTTATTATAATAAATATAATTTGAATAAAACGAAAAGTTAAGAATGCTTTTATTTCATCAGATGACAGAAATTGAGTTTGAATGATTCCATGTATATCACCAAACAACTAATTATCTAAAAATGATCCCGCTGAGATAGTAAATTACCCGTACATCAGAACAAAATTAATTATTTAAAGCAATAAAAGAAATGCGCAATCGTAAAGTTGGAAAAAAACGACAGAGTACATTAGCTTCTAGCAGGGATTTACTGCGCAAATAGAATTGTTCATGAAATTATGAAAGGATACAAATTAATTCCTGAGCTCGATTGATGAATGCATCAGGATGCACAGTACTTTCTTCGAAGAATTAATTGAACACAATGCTAAGTATAATATCATTTTTGTATTAACTCAATGCGAGAGGAATCTTGCTATTTGATGAATAGATAGTATTATACCATCAAGGCAAAAAATATATGACGTTCCTCGAAAATCCCAAAATCAAATAAATATCAGCGTCCGTCCCTTTGTCTACCTGCCTGTTATGCCGTTCACAAATACATAATGGTTTTCTTCCTATCATCTCATTTCTTCAGCAATCTCACATATATTATCCTAAGGTAAAATATCTTTTTAACCCACTTCTTCAATTCTTCAATGCAAAAAGCATGGAAAAAAATTATAGAAATGTACTCCTAAAGCCGCAAGTTCTAGAGTCTTGATTTTGGAAAGGGGTACAGTTAACAACATCATGAAATTGACATTTGTCTCGATCAAAACCATTCTAGTTCACTCGCTCAACGCTCCAATCATTCATTCCAAACACTCACTCAAATCTATCAAAAACGCTCCAAGATCTTGAGAAAACATTTTTAAATTAGGCAAGACAATAACCATTTCTGATTGTGCCATAAGAACACACAAACAGAAAATTACGTATATTTTATTAATGGGAGGTGATTAATGATGCTAATTTTGTTCATCTTGAACAATATTAGCGATATTGATTTTCCTCCCATGAATTTCACTCAAAACTCGCTCCACACACTCTTTCAACTTCATTCCAAAATCATTCCAAAATCATTCATCTTGTCGATTTCACTTTTTTATTGCTTTTTTGTTCAATGTTCACAGAGTTTATATGTAAAAATAGGTCATGAAATATAAACAAAATATCTCAGTTTTCCCCGATGATGATAATAATATGTCACCTTGTGTATTTGGTGCCTTATTTTTATTGAGAATATGAAAGAAATAACAGAACGGGTTCCAGTCTATTTATTTCGAGTCTATAAATTACAAAATTTCTGTTAATTATCTTTCATTTTTGCTTGTTTTGATATGATGATTCCAGCTGTCAAATACTTTAACCTCAATTTTTGATTAAATAAGACAAACATGCGGAATGCACATGTGTAAATACATGAAGTTGGCTCAAAAGAGAAAAATATATATTTTAGGCGTTAGTAGTTGCTTTATTTTTCAGAATTTTTTTTTCTAAATTCAAAAATATTCGTCTTTCTTTCCATGTTTTACCAGATTGAATCTTATTTTTCTAATGGCTTCAACATGATGAGTTCGTCAATTCCGACTGATTTAACAAAAAATTCAAAAATCACATTTTCCCAATCTGTGAAAGAGCAGCTTTAAATAGTAAAGAATTTTTTGGTAGTATTCTGAGTAAAATACGCGTTTGTAGCCATTGAATATATGTGTCTTTTGTCAATTTAAAAACATTTGAATATAATTCTCCCAGTTTCTGTTTGGTTCATCATATATAGATATCCATCTTCCTTTACTTGTAGGTATTTCGTTATTCTTTATGAGTGTATGATAACAGATTTTTTTCTTGGTTTCCAGATTAAAAAAAATATCGTGTAATTTGTGGACAGATTGTGCGGTTTATTTTTTAAAAACACTTTGCTCATGCATAAATACTTTGATGGCATAACGAATGCTATAATAATCTAAAAAAATATCATTTTCAGTTTAATAAATCTTTAAAGTAATTGCAGTTCTTAAAAGTACCATTTTCATTGAGAAGATTTTTTATCAATGTTATTCCTTTATCGAACAGTACATTATTATAGATATTTTTAGAGTTAACCGTTATTTCTTCGTTATGAAAGAATTTGGGTCCAATTTTCTATAGGTATGCTGACTACGAAAGAAATGTATAATTTTAGAACATCTTTCCACAAATCATTCTTTATTTCTTTCATTATAAGTTTACCAGTGTTTAAAATTTTATGGTGGTTGATAAGGATGTTTGCCAAGTGATAGTATGATCTATCATTGTATAGGAAAAAGATAAAAAGATGGTTGAATATTGGTATAGATAAGCTTTTTGTAACCGTAATACGACCAATAGGTGTTAATTTGCGTTTCTTCCAAAATTATATCATTTTATTCACTTTTTCTAATTTATCATCATAGTTAGAATTTAGCATTTTCTTTAAGTCCACGTCAAAATTTATTCCTAACAATCTAAAATGTGTATCGCCCAATGATAGTTTCCATCGTGCTTTAATTGATCTTGTGCTGCATTTAAGCGAACCAATCCATGTAAGTTTTGTTTTATCGAAATTTACTTTACGACCAGATACAGTTAACAACAACGTGAAATTGACATTCATTCCGATCAAAGTCATTCTTAATCATTCACTCAGCGCTCCATATAATCATTCCAAACACTCACTCAAAGCGAACATAAACGCTCCAAAATCATAAGAAAACATCCAAAAATCGTTCAAGACTTTCAACTATAAGTTCAAACCTATCTATTTATTCTACGATTTTATTATCTGGCGTGGACTTTCAAGTGTCTGATTGGTCCACGAAGACGTACAAACAGAAAAATTCAAATATTTTATTAAAGGGATGTAATTAATATCGCAAATTTTGTTCATTTTGAACAAAATTTGTGATATTGGATTACCTCCCATTAAATTCACTCAAACCTCGCTCCACACACTCATTCAATTTCATTCCAAAATCATTCCAAAATCATTCACCTTGTCAATTTCACGATGATCTTAACTGTATCACCTTTCTGCCAACTGCAGGAATTCATAATTTTCCGTATTATTTTTATTATCATTATTATTATTTTTATTTTATTTTATTTATTTATTTATTTATTTTTTTATTTATATTTTTTTTTTTGGGGGGGGGGGGTCAGGTTTAAAATAATGTCTTGGTAGTAACATCACACAACTGCTATAGGAATAAAGAATTTAAGTTCTAAAACAAAGTTTTTATTCAACTATTCTAAAACATGGAGGTCTTAAATTCGTAAATAAGGCAAGGTACACTGTCAACAGACCCCTTCTCCAAACTGCTTTAACATATTATTCCAATGTCTTTTTGATTTCTAGACTTTAGATAAAAAAGGAAGGAGCGCATCGAAGATCTTCCCAGAACATTACAATATCTTAAACTTTCAGATTTTACCGAAGGAAATGCCGCAAAACCTCGCTAAATTCTTTGGATTCTATCAAGACAATATTCCCAAAGAATTCTGCCACTTTGAGAATGCTATTAAATATTAGGATACATGCATTTCAGCATTTTTTAACACGGATTGTTAAGAGTGTGGCATACTGAACACCACATGTTTTTGTCTTTGTTCTGAATTTCCTTTTTTCTGTGCTGTTGTTTGTTTCCGAAGACGGTATACTGAAAACTTTTATTTTCAATCAAAAAGTCAATTATGGCAATCTTTATTAAACATATTCAAATAAATCGATTTTTATTTACATATTCGGTAGACGACGAGAGAGGTAAAAGTCCGTCTCCTGATAATGTATTCCCTTCCCTTCCCTAGCTACATTGTTTTTGTTATTGTTTATAATCTGTGTGTAAATATGTTCTAGTTCATGAGTTGATGTAATACCTTAATTTGTAAATGTTCAATTAATACTCACAAGGAGGAAATAAAGAGAATGGATGAATGAATATTATTATTATTATTGTTATTATCATTATCATTACTATTCTATTATTATTATCATTTGTTAAAGTTTTACAAAACAAATTTCTAAGATTGCCAAGAATTAAACCCGAAGAGAGTGTGCTTAAGGTATGTTTAAATGTGACAATGTAATAAATTTAACTTGGCAGCTCATTTCTGATATCCAATAGTTTTAAACCGCTTATTAGATAACTTAACATACTAATGATCTTGCAAGAGGACGCTTCACTGCAGAGGAAATTGTATTTTATCCGGAAACAAATGCTTTTCGATCATACGCCGGGTAAGGAAAACTTTTATTTACTCTTACGATTTTAAAGGTTTGTCAACACTTATGTTCCAAGTGGTTTGAGGAATGCTATTTCGGACACTCTGACAAGGGAAATTTGTGTATGGTGAGCCATGAATTATATTGTTTCATCTAGAGTCTTTCTTGACTTAATGACTTAATCCCGTTTTATCATTTTAATATACGTATCTTATGACTTCCTTTTCAAGACCGAACCGCGTTCCTTTCCTTTTAAGTGTCTCCATTGCTTGCCTGTATGATGCACAATGGTTTATTGGCAATGATCAATGTACATTGAAAGATCCGTTTCGAATTTTTAAGCACGATGACATCAACTGTTACGTAAAAACGTTTTCAACCAAATAGTGTTCTACAGAGGCAAGCAAATAAAAGTAAGCGTTTTGCTGACAATACAAACTTCAACTGATACTGAAACCTGAAGGGTGGTTTTAAAAACGTTAAGCTACTTTGTACAGTGTTTCGAATATATTTAAAATACGCGTGCAACAAATCATGTGGGTTAGTAGTATTAACTGCGCAGACAAAAATACGGACATCAAGTCGTAAGGTTGTTTGATTATAGTGGGCGATTTGTTTATCATTAGCACACTAACGATTATCGAATTTGATTGAAATGTTGACTGACGTAAAATGCTCAAAATAGCGATACTTAAACGAATTTTATAAAGGTAGATGGAGATTTCAAAGCCCAATTGCTAAATACTGAGTTTACTGTAACTCAAGTATCCCTTGGAGTTTATTTCCAAATTTATTTGCTCACTGGCGGGTTTTCATCGTGATCATAGGATTAATGCCTACCCTACCCCCTCCCCAACCATGCAAAATGATTTGGTTAAAAAGAAACGTTTCAGATAAAACCAGTTTTCAAATACCGGGCATTGTAGTAGAACTCATTTGCGAAATGGGTACTGCTATGCATAATAGAATTACCATTTGTATGATTGACAATATTTTTGGATGGTGTTGTTAATTTAGGGGTATCTGTTAAATATCGGTCTAGGATAATATCATTATTTCATTCCATACATGCGGTTACATAGTTGTACTACCAGAAGAAGCAAAGAAAGGTTAAAATTTGTATCAAGGTTTTTCATTAATTTGATTTATATTTTGTGGACGTTTCTTTGGAGTTAAGTATAGTTATAATTTACATTTCAACTGGAACTTACTACATGAAATAAATTTGAAGGTTAACTTAGACATGTATTTGTATAATTGAAGTAAAGGGGTCGGGTTCATTTCCCATCGAATCTGTATTATATATGCTTTAAAAATCTATGTAAAAGGCCGTAGCGTCAGAGCTTAGTTTTAAAAAATACTCCTATAAACCACACGAACCTTGAAACGTAGGTACGGTTTCTGCCTCTAATGAAAATAAGCTATTTTGTAGTGTTAAACTTATATTCACAGAATTTTGAAACGGGTGGCTTTATATATGTTATCTCCCTTTGTTGTTCTGTGATTATATCAGTGGCGCTCAAAAATAAATAGACTGTGGTCCATTTGGAAGTTCCTTGCATTCTTTCCATGATTTTGGGCGATTTTTCTTTTTTAAATACAATATACAAATCTATGCACTTAACTCCCATGTTTGTAAATGTGAACAATTAAACGAACATTCATATTATATCAGTGTATTTTATCAATTGTGTGATATTTGATTTGGAGCTCGCCTTTAAACCATTTAGTTCGAAGGAAAAAAAAGAATGCCCAAAGTAACCACCGATAAGGACAATTCTTCCATTAAGAGTATTTCGATGTAGATTACTCACCGATATCCGTCTATTAAAATATATATGTATGAACACTGAGATTACAACTTTCGGAAAAACAGAAAGTAATTATAGTAATTTTGAATACTTTTGATGACGCTCTTAGAATTAAATAAACTGCCCAATGCTTGGAAATAAAAGTTTGGTCAAAGGAGACAACTCTAATAAACAAAAAGAGTGATTACCTTAAGATATAGAAGACAACCTTTTTGTTGTCTATCCATTTTGAATATACGAGGGTTGTTCGGAAATATGAAACAACTCTGAATTTTTCTAAATTTATTGAGATCGTTTGCATCAAAAATATTTCAGAACAGATTGAATATAATCTTTTTTCTTTATGCAGGCTGATTTTCAAGAACTTTCCTTATCTTGTGATTGTCAGACACAATTTAAAAGGCGCCTATTGCAAGAATCCAGCGCAATTCGATGACAAACGTCTTATCGTTTTAAAGCTGTACACTAACACATTAAATAACATCGAGAAATTGACAAGATGAATGAATTTGGAATTATTTCGGAATGGAATTGATTGAGTATGTGGAGCGAGTTTTGAGTGAAATTAAAGGGAGGTAATCAAATATTGTTATTTTTGTTCAAGTTGAACAATATAAGCGATATTAATAACATCCTTTTAATAAAATATATGTACGTTTCTGTTTGTACGTCTTCGTAGACCAATCAGACACTTAAAAGTCGACACCAGTTAATAAAATCGTAGAATAAATAGATCGATTTGAATTATTGTTTAAAGCCTTGAACGATTTTTAAATGTTTTCTAAACATTTTGTAGCGTTTTTTTTATTGATTTGAATGAGTGTTTAGAATGAATGAATGGAACGCTGAGTGAATTATTAAGCATCATTTTCATCGGAATTAGTGTCTATTTCACGATGTTTTTAACTGTATGACGCGTCATTGTTTTCTATACAAGTATTCGGTTTTTCTCCAAGAAAAAAAAGTAAACATGCTTTTCGCTCGAATATTGTGTGAACCTTGGAAGTCAAATCGAACCGATTCTTAATTAAGCACGAATCAACTTCGGGACAAATCGTCGAATCGAAGTTTTGTGATATAACAATTCCTTATGTCCTTTACTTACGAATGAACTTTTGAAGCTTATTTAGGGATGAATATTTACTTAACATTTTAGAAAAAATGATAACGAAACATACGGATAAATACACCTTTACTATTTCAACTCGGCTTTAAGAAGGTTAAATTACCCTGAAAAGTAAAGAGAATTTGATGCGTGAAGTCGACGTCATTTTGTCAACGTAAGCAAAGAAAGTTCAATGATAGGATGCTTGGTTGAATGGTCTAGGTTGTTTTGTTCATTTTGAGGAAATAAACAAAAATTCTATATACACGTTTTCGAACAAGTGTTGTATATTATACGCTATCCATGAAGACCAGACTCGAGGACGTCGATTGGTAATTTCTGCTGTCTCATCAAGATGATTCGTAACAAAGAAATTTAAGTTATTCTCAATTGAAAGAATGTTAACAGTAAAATCAAATTGCAATGAAATAGAAAACAGTCAACAAAAACAGCAGAAAAAATGGGTAAAGATAAAATGCTTGAAAAAAATTCTTTCTTTTTTCCGTAGATGTTTTCCAAATTTTATTACTTAAGTGCTTACAAAACTTGTTTGTCGGAAAATCGTAACATGAATAAGTATAAAATATCCACTCATTTTAACATGAAATTGTTTAATAATTGGTGAATATTTCATCATTTAGATTTAGAGTTACGGTCTTTGGTCAATTTCATTGTCATTTAGGCAGGATATGTCTTGATAATGGATTATATAAAGTGTATTTTGTTCTATTGTTTAGGTGAAAAGAGATGGGGCACTTTATTTCATCGCATATGCTTCTTCTTACAATTGTGATACAATATCATCCCGGAATATATGCATCTCAAAACAATGTGCATTTCAAAATACAAACAAACAAGAAAATCAAAGAAGAATACACGTATCGGAGAACAACTACTATGAGCTTAATTCACTGTGCAAATGAGTGTGTCAGAAACATAAGCTGTATGTCGGCCGCCTACAGTGAAAGAGCATGTCATCTTTCCATACACATTATAACTAGACAAGAGGACCAATACAAGCTTAGCGTCGATGCATCATGGATATCCATTTCTAAACCGAGTAAGTTTTTTTTGTTGTTGTTCTTTGAATGCGTTACGTCTGCTGGGGACCTGAAAACGGGGGTAAGTTATGCTAAGATTGAGAGCCGAATCTAATTTCTTAAATTTCATGGATCTCTTGCCTACAATGTGTTACTTCGCCTAGTTTTATGCTTCATGTATTTAATAAATAATATGAATTTACGTTCTGATTTATAATACCGAAAGGCCGGCGAGTATCAGGGCGATTATCTTTTGAAAATTGCCGATGGGAATCTGCAGGCCAATTAAAGAAGGTGTTCAGATAGAAAGAAAACATTGTATAGGATAAAAAAGGAAATTACCTTATGATACTATGATTAGTTACATTTTATGCAATTTTATCCGTTTGCTCGTTGCGGTAATATCGGCCAAGCAGGCCAATATTGCCCTGGCAGCGGGCAGATATCGGTATTCTGTCAGATGCCAAGATAACAACTCTAGGACTATGCCAATTGAACGTTCGCTCGATGTTGCGTCATAAAAAACAAAACTTCCCTTGAAATCGCTAAAACAATAGAAAAGGAACAACTTTCAAACAATTTAAAAACACCCGATTTATCAAACTATTCATGTCCATGGTCGAGTCCATGATCGATTGATTATTGGGTTGATCGCCATTCCCAACTGCAAAATGGACGTATTGGGATAAGATGCAGAGCTATTATCTCCTGCACCGTTGGATTTCAATAATAACCATATTTAATCCATCTAGAAAATGTTTCAAAACTCCTGACAGACTATAAAAAACATTGCGTATGACATCTACTAGATTCTTGATGATACATTATAAACTTCGTCATCGACTTTTCATCCGAGGAAATTTCAGCCGAGTAAAAACAGTTCAGTTCATTCAATTTTAAGTGTAACTAAAATTCCTTTTTTGGACTGGCCGAAAATTTTGTGAATGTAATTGAAATGTTATAACAAGGATGGTGAAGGCCGACAAGTGTCATCGGTCCTAACCTTGAAATCTGCCCTCGGGCTAAAGCCGTCAGGGCAGATATCAAGGTGGTGAGTCGGTATCACTCGCCGGCTCTCATAAGCCAAGCAATAACCTCTTCACATCATACAGTTCTCTTCATATCATAGTTTTGTACATTTACGTGTGTACTCGCAAATTAATATTCGATTCCGTCGGAAATCGAACCAAGAACCTCCACATTCCAAAGCAAGCGCTGTACCACGTCGCTATAAAAGCAAGGCAGTAAAAACACAATTTATACTCGGCCCGGCTACATACAACCCATTGACAAATAAGATTCTTCCACGAATCTCCTTAATTCATCATCATCAAATACATAACCACATCACCAACACCTCAAGTGGGTTACTTTCAGTTTGCGCCAAATGTAACCCGTAATTAAATATTCGACTTCGTCGGGATTCAAACGTGGACCCTCTTAATCTCAAAGCGAGTGCTCTACCAAGTTGATATAAAAGCTAGATTGTACGGCATGGCAGTACAAACACCCCTTTTACTTAACCCGACTACATAAGTATGATTTTAGATTTCAATAACATCAATAAATAACACTAAGAAGTCAGTCGATTTTGACCAATTGGACCATTTTGACAATTAAACTTATAAGAGCAAAAACATTGTAACTTTTTTTTAACGCGTTGTATGTTTATTTTGTTGTTGTTGTTGTTTTGCTAATCAAAGCTTACGCTTGTGACAAATTAGACGTATATATAATTATTATTGATTTTGACAGAAGCAACCTTCTCTTTTATGTACTTTCAAAAATCACAATGATAAATTTAAATAAACAAAACAAAACAAAAAACAAAAACAAAAAAAAAAAAAAAAAAAAAAAAAAAAACCGGACGTATTGTTTCCATTGAAAATCATTTTTCTTAATGTGAATAAAGGCTTCACAAACAACACTAAATAAGATTAACCTAGTAGACCGTGAAGTCTTACCGTAGCCTTTTCTGTAGACATTCTTTTTAATTATTCTAGGGAAACATAAGACCAGATTACAATGTCAAACAAAAGGCAATTTGTTCAGACGATGGGGATAAAATTAGTTTCAACATATTGTTGCAGGCTGTCCGGATGACTGGATCAGTTTGCTAGGTACTTGCTATTTCCTCGTGGAGCTTGGACGCACATTCACAGTCGCTCAGGTAATAACTCAAAGTTCTACTTTAGCAAAAATATTCGCTTTTCGAGAATCACCCTCCAAAACCGGTCAAAAAGTTTAAATGATTCATGAAATTCCACCAATTAATTTCTCCTTTTATTGGTTTTGATATGATAGTGTCTGATTTATGAATGAAGTCTAACGATTCATTTAGAAAAGTAGAACGAAAACTTTATTAGCGAATTGTTTTCCTCCCTTGAATCATTCCAATGATTCAATTGCATTCCGAAATAATATTGATCTATTTCAACAGTCACTGTTCACGGTGTTATTACCTATTACTGATTCTGTTTTCTATCTATTCAGCACTTATTGTACACTTTTCTCCATGTATTCGTTTGTTTTTTTATTTCTTTGAAAGCAATATCTGACTTTTATCAAAGGAAAGATCTGATAAAGATAAGATAGACAAATAATCCCATTAAATGTGTTTATGAATATGGCGAAACAGTGTGTATTCGTTATTTACAGTCACATTGCAACGAAATTGGAGGAAAATTAACTGAGCCACAGTCAAATGGTACATTTCAATACATTCGAAAGTACAAATATGAAAGGAAAAGTAAGTAGATGTATTATACAGTTGAAAAGATCATGATATTGACACTCACTTCGATCAGAGTCATTCTAAATTCTTCACTCGGCGCTCCATTCATTCATTCCAAGCACTCACTCAAATCAATCAAATACGATCCAAAATCATTAGCAAATAGTTCGGGATAGTTCAGGACGATCAACATTTTATTTAAAATTTTATTCCAATCGATCAAATTATTCTACGAGAAAAATGGCTGGTGTGGATTTCAAAGTGTCTGGTTGGTCCAAGAGGACTCATAAACAGAAAAGCATGTAATTTTTCTAAAGGTAGGTAATAAATATCGCTACTTTTGTTCATATTGAACAAAACTAGCAATATTGGATTACCTCCCTTTAATTTCACTCAAAACTCGCTCCACTCACTTACTCAATTTCATTCCAAAATCAATATAAAATCATTCATCTTGTTGACTTCACTATGTTGTTAATTATACGATGTACAATAAAAAATATCATGACATTAACAAACTTTTTTAAGGTCATTTAAAACTGATTATGAACGAACTTGAAATAACTGGGATGGACGATATTTTTAAGGAAATTGAAAGGAGATGGTACAATATCACTAATTTTGCAATGTTAAGGATACATTCAAACCTGTCTTCGGCAAACACTCAAAGGACTTTGAAAAGAAATGCTTGCTTGATACAGGAAAATTTCGGTTCAACTTGTGCATTTGGGAACTCGTTGGTCGTTTGCTAAAGATAGGTTGCTTTCTGAACACAGATGGCCGCTAACACAGGTTTGTCTGAATATGTTACCTCCATGTAATAAAATTTACATATAACTTCTAAAATCAAAATCCGAGCAAGTCATTGAAATTGTGGACTAGTTTCTAATTCAAAATAGTTGTCCAATTGGTACTTTAATGAATTTGAATCTTTTTTGTGTTGTTTGAATGGATATCTACAATGACTAAGTGGAACGTCTGCTAGAAGATTTAGATATTGGGATATGATTGAGTATTGACTTCAAGAAGTTTCTAGCTGTATTTACATCTTCATCATAAATGTAGCTCGTTTACAATCACACAATGGATCTGTGTTATCGCTACTAAACCCGATCAAAACATTTCTTAATCACTCGATCAGAACTCCATCCATTCACTTAAAAAACACTTACCCAAAAAGATTCGAATCTCCCAACAACGATCAAAAAAAGTTTAAAATTCTCAACAACTTAATCCAAATAGATAAACAAAACTTTCAGTGATTTTATTTGCAATCTTTCATCCTACAATTGATAATAGCCATTTAGTTAACGTCATTCATGCCCCAAAACCAGGAAAGGGCAGATTATGGCTCGGATGGAATGTTTTCGTCATACTGCTGGGAGCAGTCCCGCACAAAGTAGGAATTCCCACCTTTTCCTAGAAAATGCTCTTAACCCTTTTTAAAGAACAGGACAATTCTAGAATCGCTCAAAGTTTTTCTTATCGATTTTTCACCTTATAAACTTACTGCGTAAATAAAGAATATCATTGGACTTTTCTGGCGTTTAAAATTGTCTTGTACAATTTAATAAGAAAAAGAAGTCTGAGATTTTTCGTTTTTCTATTTATGTTTTCAATAGCGTTTAGAATGCTTGAAAATTAGTTAAACATTATGTATTTCTTTTCTTATTAAACTGCATACTTGTCTAAATACCGCTCACAAACTAGAATAATGGTTTGACGCTTCTTCGAATTACATCAATGTCTGCTATCTTAGAAAACGTTTTTTTGAAAAGATAGTTTACATAAAATCTCCGTGATAAACCATAATTACTACATCAGCATTAACAGAACATAAACACATAATGATATACGACTAAACATATTCAAAATTACTTACAATGTTCTAGAATGTTAGAATGAAATAATAACAAAATCGTTTGTCCTGATTTCTTCTGTGTGGACGGTCAATTTAGGAATCCTTTTGAGCTAAGTAAGAAAATTACTATGTCCAGCAAAGTGTGAATTCCTTCATTGTGCAGGACAATTCGGAAATGTACAAAAGCCTACTTTGCTCAGAATATTCACCGAGTTTGAACTAGCAAATCGGTACCGTTGCTTAATGTGTATCTGGTTTTGTTTAGGTTAACGTTGAAAAAATATCGCGGTCTCATTTCGCTTTAAAAACTTTATTAGGAAGTATTGAAAGAAAACCTTACTACAACGTACCCTGCATTAGACTGCTGAGTTACATGTTAACATACTCTTCCGTGGTTTGAGTGTACCTAAACACTAAAAGTTGACCGTTGTGACCCTACAAAATGGCTCGTTCAATATTCCTACGGTTGGATTCAGTGAAAAAGAACTTACTATCGCAGTCTGAATGCAATTCGTTGTCCACTCTTTTCTTTTAACTTGCTGTGACTTACATCACAGCGCTTAGCACGACCTATCTATAGATATAACTGATTGAATTACTGCACTGAGAAGTTATATTAAATGTATAAATTGTCTACATTTACTTCATTTAATATAATGTTTTTTAAAGATGGGTGTATTTCTTGGCAACCGATAAAATCCTTACTCCGTGTTCCATTTGTCACAGCGTGTTACCCTGCTCTACCCATACGGTGTGATTAAGTAGTACACGCACTTTTTTCCTGTTCTAAGATGATGTATGAATGTAAAGTCTGAATGCGAACTCGCATAAACGTGTTAAGTGGTATCATTTAAAAGATAATGGGTGAATGAGTTGGTCTTATCACTAATAAGAACTACTGTAAAACCCTTAGATTAGTCATTGAAGAACTTTGAAGCGTAATTTAAATTTATTAAAGTATGGTTAATACGCAAACATATCATGTTGACAGAAAAAAAGGTTTCAGGCTGCATCAAAGCTATATTGAAAATACTTTTTTTTTCAATAGCAAGCATAGCTGAGCCTTTTTATATAAATCGTAATAGAGGTTCAAATTGTTGAATATACGTCCTGTGATATAAAGTCGGTTATAAACCAACGGTCCTATCATTTTAACTAATGAAACCATAACGTTTGAAAGTTCTCCTATGATAAATCATTTGCTGTTCGTCTTGTTTATTTTTTAGCTCACCTGAGCACAAAGTGCTCAAGTGGGCTATTGTGATCACCTTTTGTCCGGCGTCCGTGCGTCGTCCGTCGTCCGTCAACAATTTCTTTAAACGACATCTCCTCCTAAACTACTCGGTCAATTTACACCAAATTTTACAGAAATGTTCCCTAGGTGGTCCTGTTTCCATAATTACTAAAATAATTGAAATCGGTGAAAAACTCTGGTTGCTATGGCAACCAAAGTTGAAAATTTAAGAAAATCTTTAAAATGTTTCTTCTTTAGAACAAGCAGTCCTACAGCCTTGAAATTTGGCATGGATGATCAGCTCATAGACCTGAATAAAAAAAGATAAAATCATATATGTTGGGTCACCAGGTGCGGAGCACTTGGGGGAGGGGGAAGTTCTTTGGGTTAATTTTGTAATCTTTAACCTCTTTCTCCTTCTGAATAAGAAGCCCTATAGCCTTCAAATTTGGCATGGAGGATCAGCTTATAGACCTTAATATAATTGATAAAATCATATCTGTTGGACCACCAGGTGCGGAGCACCAGGGGGGAAGGGGTATTACTTTTGTGGAAATTTTGTAATCTTTAACCTTCTTCTTCTTCTGAACCAGGAGACTGACAGATTTGAATATTGGCATGGATGATCAGAATATGGACCTTTATAAAAAAAAAGCTAAAATCATGACTGTAGATTCACCAGGTGCGGAGCACCAGGGGGAGAGGATAGTACTTTTGTGATTTTTTTTTTTAATCTTTAACCTTCTTCTACTGAACCACAAGCACTACAGACTTGTAAATTGGCATGGAGGATCAGCTCAAAGACCTTAATTAAAATAGCTTAAATCGTGGCTGTTATGCAACCAGGTGCGGAGCACCAAGAGGGAGAGGGTAGTACTTTTGTTAAAATTTTGTAACTTTAACCTTCATCTTCTAATGAACCAGGAGCCCTACAGACTTTAATATTGGCATGGATGATAAGCATATGGATCTAAAATAAAATAGCCAAAATCATGAATGTAGGGCCACCAGATGCGGAGCATTAGGGGGGAGGGAGTAGTACATTGGATCAATTTCGAAATCTTTAACCTAATTCTTCTCCTGGATCAGGAACCCTAGGCAGACTTGAAAATAGTCATGGGTGATCAATATATTGACCTTAATAAAAATAGCTAAAATCATGACTGTAGGGTCACCAGGTGCTGAGTGTCTTGGGGAGGGGGTACTACTTTGGATCATTTTTGAAATGAACCAGGAGTCCTACAGACTTGAAAAATGGTATGGATGATCAGCATATGGACAATAATTGAATTAGCTAAAGTCATGACTGTAGATTCACCAGGTGAAGAGCATCTTAGGGGAGGGGGGAGTGCTTTGTTGAGAATTTTGAATCCCTACAGCCTTTATATTTGACATGGATTGATCAACTCATTAAATAAAACTTTAAAAGTCTCCGACTCAGCCTGTATATCTGGCATAAATTAGCTGATCACAGACCTTTTATGAAAAAAGCTTAAATAAATTATGACAAGGGGAGGAGCAGAGGGGGGGGAGAAGGATTATTTCAAATGGTATCTGATTGAATAAGTGAAAATCTCTTTTTATGTGGTTGCATGGACATACCTAGGTAATGAAGCTTTTCTCTCAGGTGAGCGACCAGCGGTCCTCTTGTTTTTCTTTTCAAGTGTCATACATGTAGTTTCAGTCAAAAATGGCATACAACAAAGTTCGATACAGGTTGTTTTAATCAGTTTTAGATCTCAACGTTTGAATTTTCCTTAATCTTACGTTTACAGTATTTTCATCACAAGTACCATTGGTTTTATTTTGTAGGCATATATGTGTCTCTTGAAAACATTTCGTTTTGTTTAAATTTAATATATGTGTAGTGACACAGGCTGTCTTTATCACTCGATTTTATTCATTAGTTAGATTTTTTTTCAAAATCATTGATGTCAATCTTAATTTGCCCTTAAGAAAATGTTTTTACAATCGTGAGTCACAGTCAAAAGAGGACGATAACACACAAGTTAAACACGGAGTATATATTCAATTTATTAAATATCTTAAGATAATGCAGTTCAAAATTTGTGAATTAATACTGCTTTTCCTCTGTGTCACCTCTGTAACAGGTATGTATCTAGCATTTGAGCATATGCATGATATTTCCAGCAATTCACATGTACGCAACGTTAAGACTCAGACCAGACTGTGCATAAGCACAATCTGATCAGAAGCTTCATATTGCGCCAAAATGATAGCTACAGATTTTTTTTTCACAACATGAGAAAATTTTTTATGATTGCGATTTCCAAACTACCGAAGGCCTATCAAATTCGTACATATGACATTGAAGGAAATGTTATGCACAGGGCGTATTACTTATTTCAAAAAGTGTTGTTAATTGTATTTTTTCTCTCTGTTACATTTCTAAGCATTGCAGTTGCCGGGAAATACTGGGTGCCACGGTGCAGGTAAAAATATACTGAGCGGAAACACTGGGTGCCACGGTGCAGAAAAAAATACACTGAAAGCTGAAAGAAACGTATAAAAATCGGTCCCACCTCGGCAAGGAAACGAACCTCGGACCCTCTGCTTGTCGGGCAGATGGTCTACCATTACACTACCGAAGACGTTCCGACGTTTTCGACGTATAAATTGTGTAATAAACCTAACATAGCAATGACGTCATAGGTGGCCTTTTTCCGACGGCACTTGTATATATATATATATATATATATATATATATATATATATATATATACGTGGTGAAGAAAATAAAACTTCGACTTCACACGCCTTTGATTTTATCATTTAATAGATAGATAAAAGTATAATAATTGGTTTTTCACCAAACGCGTTTCGCCTTTCGGCTCATAAGTGGTAACGTCGTTATAACGCCTTTGTAACTAGGACGTAACGTCACGTTCGGAGATTGGTAATTTTATATTATTGAAGATTATTTTGTTTCAGCGCATTCCATTTTGGTTTAAAATAACTAATTAAATAGTTTTCCTTTGCTTATCTGACCGTTTAAATTTCTGTTTTTAAGTTAAAGAAAGGGAACATTTGAAATTTAGGATTGTGGTTACAACAATTACTTAGATGCTAGCTTAATGGAATTTGTCTGGCTCTAGGTTCTCTAATTTGTTGTGTGTGTATAGTTCGCCTAGTTCTTAGTCAATATAAAATTTCCCAAAACCATTGCATGTTATTACATAAATTACGTTTTTGACGTCGCATGTCATGTTTGAGTCTACTTTTAACATTTTACTACTGAAATCATAGGAATCATTTTCAACAATGTGTTGGCAAAGGCTACAATTGGGTCTTCCACAGCGGCTTACTTTAAAGTTAGGGTGTATTTTATTAATACATCTTGATCTTGTAAGTATACTTTTAAGGTTGGGAAGGTTGGGAAGTTGTCGTTGACTTTTAATCATTTTGTGGCTAGACATTATGTTTTCATCGTTTCGTTAGAATTGAGGATATAAAGGTTATTTTTCAAGACGGGGAACATTTCACAGTTCATTGGGTTTTGTGTAGAGACAAATGGGATGATAATCTCTGCAGATTTAATGTGCGGTTGTAAAAGTGAATGCCTTGGGATTTGTATAGCTTTTTGAATTCCATCTTTAATTAGTTATTTGATACTTCCTTGACAGGAGATTTACTTCGAGTTCGTGTAGTCTTGGACGTTTCGTATCTTCGTTTGATACAATCCTACAGTTTCTTCGTGCCAAGTTAAAGGGAATACTAGTTTTGGTATGCTTGGGATTGCATGAATTAATGTTTGAGTTTTGTTTGTGTTCCGATTTTTATTACGAGTATATCTAGAAAAGGTAATTTTTTGGAGTTTGATTCAATGGTAAATTTTATGTCTAGATGCATGTTGTTAAGAATGGTTTGAAATATTATTTGATCGTGTTCCGATTTTGTCCAAAATATAAAGCAGTCATCTAGAAATCTTTTCCATGCCCGTTTTATATACAATGCAAATTCAGTGTTAAAAGTTTCTTCTCATAATATGTATAGCTTTTTTTTCAATGTAGCCTAATACAAAAGTTGTGTCGGTTGGGGCAAATTTTGTCCCCATAGCTGTGATTTTAATTCCGTGTAAAATTTGTTATCAAAGAGAAAGTTGTTGTTTTCTGAAATTAGCTTTTAGCCTTCGATTATAAATTGCGTGTTGAGGCGTTTATGTATTAATTCCGGATATTTGTCAAACCAGTAATTAAGGGCTTCTAACCAAAGTTTATGCGTCATAGTTGTATATACATTTGTTACATCAAATGAATTATGAAAGTTTGTACTGGAACGAAAACTGGTATATTCTTGAGGAAATCAATATCGTGTCTTACATAATTTTCAACATTTTTAATGAAGGGTTTTTAAAGAACATCAATTAAGTTGCTTAGACGATGAGTTTCCCATGTTGGTCTGGCAATTATTGGTCTGAATTTCAGGTCACCTGGGTCTTGAATTTCGGTGAATTTACTTTGGTGATGTTTACAAGATTCTTTGATACGACAACTTTTATGTATATTTGACAGTCCATAGAAGGAACTCGATTTGCACTTAAAATTTGTGATGTAATTTACTTCGTGTTTTGTCATTGCTGGAGCTAAATCTAACAGTCTATATATTTGTTTAAAGGTTTTTTTTAGAGCAATTATCATCTGTTTCAGAGTAGTAGTTTGAATCGTTTAAGATGTCTTGTATTTTAGAATTGTTATAATCATAATACCAACGTCTCCACCTTTGTCTGCTTCTTTAATGATAATATATTCGTCGTTTATTAGTTCCTGCATGGTATTTCTCTGTTTAATGGAGATGTAATGATGCTGTTGTTATGATTTGTTAGTATCTTTTTAGAAGCACTGATATAATTATCAAGGGCCTTATTTCTACCTTTGGGGGGTTGAGATTCGCTTTTATTTCTCACGAGGGACTATTCTCCAGTTGTTTCGTTGCAATAAAAGAATTCTTTTAACTTAAGTCTTCTGTGAAATTCTGAGATATCTGCATTTAATTGTTGTGCACTTGGTTTTCCGGGGGTAGGAGTGAATTTAAGACCTTTAAGGAGTAATTGAAATTGATATTCGGATAATTTTCTATTCGATAAATTTAATATCTTAATTTGATTTGAATTTTGTTTTATGGTCATTTTAGCGTTTCGTTACTTGTACTTTCGTCTAAAAAGTATCATTATAATCTTCAATAATGAATTTACCGGTCGGAGGAATAAATTCTTTTCTGGTAGTTTGTGAATTTAAAAATTGGGTTTGGTTATTTGGAAAAACTGTCCCATTGCTTGTGTCATAAATTTGTCGATTAATGCAGTGAGGTATCTCTCTGTTGGTATGGAGTTGTCTCGGTTCGGTTACTTGGTAAAAATGTCCTCGGATGACTACTTATATTATAAATTGGTCGGTTTATTTGTTGTTGTAAACTTTCCCTCTGCTGGTAAGGAGCTTAGTGGTGGTTTCTTATATATGTTTGGTTATTTAAAGGTCCATAGGAACTCGATCTAGGTTGGAGAATCGCTTCTGCGTATGTTTGTGGTTTGTACATATTCTCTACTTTTTGCTTTAGAGTTTTGTTTTCTCTTTCTTGTTCTTTAAGGAATGAACTTTTATTTTCGTTGTTCCTTATGAATTGTTGTTTGTAGTTTTTTAACCAGGTTTTACCTTTATTCCAACGCCTCTTTAAAATTTCTCCATTATGCTTAGTTTGGTTGACTCACCATGACACTAAAATATTTTTCACTTCGCCATTCGCTCTTTGGTTAAACTGTTCGGTCGATTGATTCGTATCTTTCTTTATGCTGTTCTGCCCTGAGACCATGCAGTTCTATTTCAGTTGTAAAATCGTTTAATACTGATTTTTCGCGGATGTTTCGTAGACATTCGCGTTCATTCCATATTTCTTTCTTCTGTATATATCTTGGAAGAATGATATTATCCGATTCAATCCAAGATTGGTAAGTTTCTTTGTGGCCTAGATTGTTTATATATCCCCAATACACTACTCAAAAGTTCTAAGCGGCCACCTTACCTTTCTCCATTTTTCACACAGTTTCCGTTTTTATCCTGAAATGTGAACTTTGTCTTTCGAAGGGGTGGCCATTCGGTTATCATCCTATCCAATTGTTTTTTTTTTTTAAATTGTGCATCAGTAAGTCGTAAAGGCGGAATTAAATGCATGTACCTTCAATTTCAAATGTCACAAAATTGACACTTTTAAGAGAAATTTGAATTTTTCGATATATGAAAAACGCAACGCCTATCAATCCTTTGTACTAATATCAGTGGTACAACGCCTGTGGACTTCTAAAATTAATAAGAAATGCAAAAACGTTCTCTACAATCCTTATCCTAACAAGAAATGGCAAAAATACCCCACCCACCAATGTTAACTTTGAAATCGAGGGTACTCTTACTTTCGTTTAATTTTAAAACATTTCTTTTTGAATTATTTCACTGAGTTTTCTCCTATTGACTTCATAAATGATTTGGCTCCATTATTAAATCGAAAACGAGTTGAAACCATGCGGCGTTTATAACATATGACCAAAAAGGCAAGTGGCCGCTTAGGAGTTTTGAGGAGTGTATGCGTCTCTTCTTTTTTTTTCCAATTTGAAGTTCCAGAGATTTGAAATGCTCCATTTATTCGTAATGCTTCTTCTTCGGTCAGTTTACAATGAGTTTTTGACGTAATTGATCTTGGGTATTTTGTTTGGTAGAGTAGCTAATTTTAGAGACAGCATTGGTTATTTCTTCATCTTTAATGTTTCTTTTAATTCATTTGCTGCGTTTTTCTGTGATTCTTTAATCGTGACAGTAAGTGTTTCTATTGCTTCTAATATAAGATAAAGTTTTCTACTTAACTCCGAAAGATTTTGCCTTCCCTGGCTTCCAATGGCTGTGAACTGTTCTCTGCTTCGGAGGTATGTTATGTCCTTTTTCCGGTTAGATAAAGACGGTAGAAAAGAAGAATCCATATATATGTGTGTGTTAAGAGAAAGGTGAAATCCACAACATCAGATGTAAATCTAAGTAAAAACGTAAAATCTGATTCCAATCACCAATTTTATTTAAATAAACCTATTAATGAAAAAATAGCGGAAACAAAGCTGACATGTTTCGCGCTTGGCTCATCGGAACGTTGTCTCTATATCATGTGGTAGATAGTAGAGTTTTAAAACATTGATTTTCATTGCGTTATAACTAAAATTGATAAATGATATTCGTTCTACCTGGATTTATAAAGTCAATCTTAAGAAGGCATTCGATGACGAAACGCAGCTTCGCTTTAAAAAATGTTTGAAACTTTGAAATATAGAGAAATGAGAATGTGAGTACATTGTCACATTGGTCTTGTGTGATTTATTACAAAATTGCTTTTCAGAAAAAGAGTTAGAAACGCCTATCAAACAGGATATAATTGTTATGAAATAAGCTGCAAATACAACCCTTTGTCAATTATTTTTGGAAGAATCCGAAATTGTTAAGATGGATAAGCTAGCTTCAGGGAATGGAAAAAATATGGGCGATTTGTGTTCATCTTCCAATTGGACTCTCAATGGCTAAAGTATGAAGATAAGATTGGTCATACAACGTTATTTTTTCTAATTTGACACCTTGACCCCATTTTTGACCCCTGTTGACTCAATTGCATATTTGACCCAGATTTTATAAATGTATAGACAATCATACTGACTAAGTTTCAAGACAATTGTGCCAAAACGTTGCTCGTAGATGCTCAGAATGGTTTTCCAAATCTGACCATATTTTTGACCCCAATCGACCCAATTTTAACCTGACCTAGATTTCATGAAGACACAATTTTTTACTAAGTTTCGAGACATTTGAACCCAAAGTAAGACCCATAGAGTGCACACAAGGGCTTTTAAAAAGAAAATTGACCCCTTGAGAACATTTTGACCTCTAAACCCATTTCTAAATTGACCTAGATTACATTTAGAAAAAATTCCTGACCAAGTTTCAAGAAATTTGGGCCAAAAATGTGGCCCTAGAGAAAACACAACGTTTTTTTCTAAGAGTGGACTTAATTATCCCATTTTTGACCCCCTTGACCTTATTTCGAATTTGAACGAGATTTGATGGAGACGAAAATTCAGACCAAGTTTCAAGACATTATGGCCAAATATGTGACCCTAGTGTGCACACAAGGGTTTTCCTAAAGTTGACCCCTTGATCCCACTTTCAAACCCACTTGACCAAACTTCGAACTTGACCGAATTTGAGTGTTTTTTTTTCTTTTTTTTGTAATCTGGGTAAATAAGCTGTAATAAACCAGCGACGCAATTTTGGCTCGTTTGCCAATTTATTGGACACTTATTAAACTCTATTTCAAAATATGAAATTTGGTGTTACTTTCTTCCAGGTGCTACTAGATGGCTGAGATGTTATCAGACAGGACCCATGCGTATCAGAATTGTCGCACCATGTCCCGGGTCTTGTATGATGATAAAAGCAGAATGTAAGTTTTTAAATTTTTTTCAAAACATGTCTTAGAACAGTTTAACCGAACGATTTTTCTCGCGAGAAACAAGTACATACAACAAAAATAGTACATGGTGCATAGTTAAGTATCATTTTTTTTCATAACCGATGCCTTTTTTTAATTTTCTTTGGCTTTTTACATTTATGACTATAGGTCTTTGTTCGAATAACACACTTCTACAAGGCAAAGTCCATATTAATAACTTGATGTACACTAGTTGCATTTACGATATGTTTTCAAACTGCAAATCGTTTCCTTGAAAACGACGTGCAAAACCAGTTACACAATTAAAGACAAAATAGATAAAGCAAATATAGCCAAATCATTATAGAAAGGACCCTTTTGTTCAAAACAAAAAAAAGCTAATTAATTGATAAAAAGTTACCGTTTTGGAATAGAACTTGTACATGCAACAGCTATGTCTAGTTGGCAAAATATAAATAAACTCCCCTTTTATACTTCAAGGACTTCAATAAATTTTATTCTGAAATAAACATCAGAAAAAATAAATGTCGCTATATGTTATGGTGCGGAACCATGTAGTAAACCTATTTCAAAATCGTAGATTGTTAACAAATAATTGAAAATAATTGGCTCGTAGGAGTTTTATAAGTACCTTGGTAGTACTTTAATCGACATTCTGATCAAATGTAGGACAGATTTGACCCATCCGTCATGGCACTACTGGGATAGAAAAAAGCACCTTTTCTCAATGTTTGGCTATACTAGTTTTGGGAAGAATTGTTTCATGTTGTGTAGAGCGTATTTTTGATGTGTTATTTAGCAGGTGGACTTACCGCTGTGTACTTCAATATGTCTTTAAAGGAACGCTAAGTGTATTAAAAACATGTTTAAGGGGTTAACAATATGAAGTCGATATTAGAATGTAACGATATAATTTCATAATATCTATTCCTCTAGGTGCTGTTATGAGAACATGTTCAAGAACCTATCACGCTGGTGGATCGAGATTCAATAACGGAGTTCGAATAACATACTGCAACACCGATCTCTGTAACATCATCTCAATGTCTCGAGGTGAGACCAGTGCCTCACGAGACGAATTTAATGTTGCAAGAGACGAAGTTAATATTGTAAAAGACGAAATGCAGTGATCAAGGTATACACAAGCAACATCAACAAACCAGCAATCTAGGACATGACTATCGAAATATCTCAACTGTAAAATAAATCATTTATACCGGAATGACATTGGACCTCTATTCAAATAGGTTCGCAGGTGGGCGACTCAAACGTCGACTACGAAGATACAATAATATACTGTGTAGAAGCTTAGGTCGTCGATCACAAATTTGCTTTTTTTGATGTCCATGGTCATACACATGTTCCACAGGAAATCGAAATTTAACCAATTAAAGATATTGAAATACACAATTTGATTTATGTGTCCCTGTAGTTACTCTTTCTAATATCTAAATAAACTTGCTTTTGTTCAGGAGCGGCTATCGATCTTGGTTCTTTCAATTGCCTACATATTCTACGTGAGTACTGGTGAATCAAGAGGGATTAATCTAAGTTATAAGAACTTGCTTCCACATTGAGGTAAAATAGTTTATTACTAGTTACTCTTTCTAAGTATCTAAATAAATTTGCTTTTGTTTATGTCCATGATCATACACATGTTTCACAGGAACTTGAAATTTAATCAATTGAAGACATTGAAATACACAATTTGATTTATGTGTCCCGTAGTTACTCTATCTAGATATGAATGTATAGAATACAACGCCTCACTTGTCAAACATTACACCCCAACTTGAAATCCCCAACAAAACGAAGAACGGCAAAACAACAAAAACTTACCAGTATGGAGGTAGGCAAAAATAGCAAATACAATAAGAGGTTGCCAATTTTCTTTACTTCTGTCCCGTCGAGTGTTTTGATATTTTCTACATATTTTTAACATTTTCCTCCGTCCTGGTAGCCATAACCAAGACGTGACGACACTTATTACGACATCGTTAAACAACCCCGAACTAAATGCTTGTCGAGTAAAAGTTAGACACTATGCCCAGTTAGACTCAGTATCTGTATATAGTTCATTAGGAAAACAATACCATTGTCGATATTAGTTAATAAATACTTCAGAAAATACGCAAATTGTCTCTTTAGCATATACAAACCAATTAATACAATTCAAACGTTACAAATGTATTGAGAAGAGGCCGGATCCAGTAGAGCATATTTGGTTTCTTTTCAATAGAATCTTTCAAGATTTTGATCTTGGTCGTGTATTTCGCCGTTTTAGTATAAAACTCTGAATTGTATACTTTACTTCAGCGAACGAAATTACGTAAAAATCGTTCATTCCAGGTATTTAGCCATTCTTTAGAAATAAAAGATAGGGGCGTAAGTAACTATAAAGTAAACATGGACTGCGTCATTCTTGCTCCAAGATATAAGTATATGAATGATTGTAATTGTAATAGCTCAGAAAAATGATTCCCATTTCTATCTTTTGTTTAATTTCCTTTTTTTGTGCACTAAATGCTAAATGTTTAGCAATTCATAAAGCAGTTGATATATAAAGTTTTAAGTAAAATCATAACAGCATCGTTATATCTGTTAATATATTATTCGTTTAATAAATCTGGTATTTCTCGATATTTCATTTACTATGCTCTTTACATAGCAAGTAGTTGGCCGGTTGTCCGTTATGAAATATCTCAAGGTTGTTCCGGCTGAAAAAATTGTAAACCGTGACAAGCGTATGGAAACTAGCTGGTGTAATACTTCGATCTTTGACGTAACAAACTAAAATGTGTTTAAAAGATAGATAGTTATAAGCCAAGATATTTCCTTGTACTCATTCACTTTTGTCTTTCAAATACGAGTCATCTTCTATAATTAATTACAAATATTCGTTAGATTATAACAAACCAATCGTTCATACTTTGATGAACATTTGACCTTACAATTAGTTTCTGTGAAAGATGTACCCCCTGACCTTCAAATAAATAAATTAGAAATTGATAATGTAAACGCTGTTTTTTATACGTCTTCATAAAGCTCGGTTAGTTAACAACTGACGTCAATTTTGTCCCAAAGGCGTTTATAAAGTTACATTATTTTATTATTCTCTCGCAGCATACGACATAACACTGTGATCGTTTTCCTTGGAGATTTTCTGTATTGATGTTTCAATTGAAGAACTCTATAAAAATGTCACGAAATTGTTTTTTTCAGATTTGTTGTAAGAGCATATAAAAGAGACGTTTTAAATATAAAAAGACAGACATTTCATTAATAAGGCGATAATAATGAAGCATAATATCTTCTTTCTGAACTGTGGGGCTTCAGCGTTTTACGAATTGCTCGTTTAACAGCCGTTTCTAGAACTGTACCGGACTATTCTCGAATCGCACAGTGCGTTTATATGGAAACCTCACCTGATAAAGCCCATGGGCAAGGTGAGAAGAGTTTTGGACAAAGTAAGAATTAAAAAGGGTCGATACGGTTAGTTGTTGCCTAAAATGATAACTTAATTTTTTTGTCAATATTCTTTTAAATTATTGATGCCTTTATCATAATGCTTAACTTCAACTTCTATTGTGGTGTCGAACATTTCTTATGAGATTGTAATGTACACTTTGTAAAATTTTTAGTTTTATCTTTCCGTTACTAAACAGGTATGCACGAAATAATTAAAATCATTTGACCTTTACAAAATGAGTAAATTAACAGATAAATGCATTTACCATCGGTAGGAGATCGGTGGTTATAGAAAGCTTGGTCTACAGGGTTTCACAGAGTCGTTAAATATTGCCCATACTTATCGACGGATCCGTGGTCGAATGGTGAAGGTCGCTTGAAGTATACTTTGATGGTTCTATTCTATACACAGTCAAAACCTTAACAGTTGTCTCTGCTCATGGCAAATCATGAAAACAATCATTGCTTTTACGGTTTACGATATTATTTGAAACCCTTTTTTATATTTTGGTATAGAAAATTTCTAAAATTGTCGAGATCTTAACAAACAATTTTACGTAAATCACTAGGAATTCAAAGAACATCATGAATAAAACTTTTTTTTTTTATTTAAAAAAAAACTGCTGATTTATGTTCAACGAGTATATTACTTTGTTATAATTCTGCGAGAGATGCATGTAGCGAAATAAAAAATAATTAAGCGCGTAAAAAGAAATGCATTGAAACTATACTTAGTTCCAAAAGAAAGTGTGCACTTTTGAATTTTGAAAATCTCTGAAATTACACAATCTATCGTGATGAAATGTCGTATGACTATTCCCAAGAGTATGTACAAACGATATTTGAAATCAAAAAATCGCGCGATGAGCAAACATTTTCTGCTAAACTGAGGAATTTGATTTTGCATGATTTGTATGTGAATCACGCGTAAGACGAATACTTGGTCTGAAAATGCATTCAGTTGAATCTTTGCGACTTTTATTAACATACAATCACTTCTTAAATATAATTGTACATGATGCTTCAGTGTGGTTTGACAACCAATAGACACTTTTGAAAAAAAAATGAACCTTGTTAGATTTAGAATGTCATCAAAATTGGTTGTGATCATTCATTGTCCAATAGATATCGAGGTCACCAGTTTATAAGGGTAACGTCTGCATAATAATAATTAAAAAAAACAACTTTTTTTTGGAAATGGCTTGGAATGGTTTCTAAAACTCTATAATACAACATCAATACATAGCTCTTACCAGAGAAAAAGTTTTAAGGAGGCAACAATTTATGTTCTGCCTGCACGCATGCAGCATGTGATACTTTATCCAAATCGGATTTGACTTCTAATTTCTAAAGGTCTTTTCCTAATTTTAATATAAAATTTACTCCATAATTTTTTCTGCAACTTTGTAAAAATCAAGAAGACTGCAAAAAGTGGAGGTGCACACTTTCTTATGGAACTCAGTATAGAATTGAAGAAAGCATGTGTTCTTGTCTATGAAAAGTGAAAATAAAAATCAGATTTGCCTTGGCTCGAACCAAGAGCCTAGTACACTCTACCTACGCTTGCTCTAAACAAAATTGTAATGATCGACTCACGAGATAACACTAAAACTGCAACTTATGTAAAGTCGAGATCAATTAATCGCGTCCTTTCATGGCGAATATTCCAAATTATTCTAATTCTTAGACGACGGAAGCCTGTCGAATAAGAAGAAAAGGCATGAATCCTTAGAATAATTCATCTAACTTTTTATCAGAAAGAAATTTGATACGTCAATGTTGCTTGACTAACGATATTTGTATAAATGCATGAGAGCCGTCAGTATTCACGAATTGTCTGTGAGTTGCCATTTTTTTAAGAGTTAATTGTTTATGTGCATTTCAAGTCACATAGGGTTCCATTGTTTTTTAATAGTGTGTTTGTATTCATAACTCAGGTTCGTCAAATAGTGGTTTCCCATTTGTTCTGTCACCAATTTAAATCAAAGCATTCTTTATAAAAGAAATATTCATTCAACTGCGCTATTTTGTCCTATTGTTGGAGACTTACGATTAAAGAGTGTTAAAATGAGAAGTTGAAAATGCATGGTATAAAGACAGAAAAACAAGGATTATGGCCCTTGGAATATGGCGGAAACGTTTTGAAGCAAGGTCGGATTAATAGTCAAGAAATAAGACACTGAAGTCATGAGAGTCGATATAGCCATCTATAGATGAAGGATATGTTTGTTTTGTATGCCTGATAAGATACGGACTACGAACATTGATAGACAGTGAGTAAAATTCTTCGCCTGGCGATATTTTTCACCATTTTGGTGACCTTGAGCGGGGACGTAGAAGAAAATCCCGGACCCACTGTCCGGGGGGCTAGTGGGGCTATTGCTGGCGGGACGAATACCGCTAGTGAAAATACGCGGTCTACAAGAGCTAGTAAACAAACCAAGCTCCAATATGCAGAGATTGTATCATCCCCAAACCCCGACCAATTACCCCACCGCAATGTGCACGAATCAATATCGACCCACCAAAACCAGCAATTACAAGCCAATGAAAGCGGGTTCCAAAGTGACATACAGAGTCTTTTTACTATAAACGATAAAAATAGTGGCAGAATGAGTACGGGGAAACGTCCGGGTCAAAAAGAAAATAGAAACAATGAGCGAAGAAACGATGAAGGAAAGGGAAAAGAGTTATGTTACGTTGAAAAGAAAGATTTACCAAGCCTAATTCTATCATTAAAACTGACATGAATAATAATGTGACAACATTGACTAATCTAACGGCAAATAAGGCTTTGCTCGTGAACGATTGTGAAAACTTACGACGAGAAAACGAAAAACTACAGCAAAGTAATATAGATTTATGCGATAAGGTGTCTCGCTTAGAAAATACTGTCGATTCAATTGAAAACCAGTCTCGCCGAAATAGTTTATTATTAGAAGGAATTGAAGGGCCGATCAACGAATCATGGGATGTTACCGAAAGCGAAATTAGGAATGTCTTTAGCAAAGACCTGGAAATAGAAATTCAGGAGAGATAAATAGTGAAAGGTCACACAGATTGAAACGTCCAGGTAATGAAAAAATCCCCACGATTATAGTCAAATTTACGTCTTTCAAAGATAAACAATTGATCCTGCTAGAGAAAAACTAGATCGTGATTCCTCCAGGTAATGAAAAAATCCCCACGATTTTAGTCAAATTTACGTCTTTCAAAGATAAACAATTGATCCTGCTAGAGAAAAACTAGATCGTGATTCCTCCTTGTATGTAAAGGAAGATTTCTCGGCCCGTATAAGAAAGCAGAGATACGAACTGGGAAGATTCCTAGGCATAGCTCCACAGACTTATTATTAATGGTGATGTGTATAAAAACAACCAAAAGTATGACGATTTAATGTTAGTCAGAAGGAAACGTTATGTGAGACAGGAACCACGTGGATATGAACAAGCGCATGCGCGATCCCATCAACGACCCAATGGAGACCCATCTAATTTGAATATGTATGAGTACACCGGTAGTACTGAAACATATCGGTGAATATGGGCGGTGCACGATCGGACTATGAAAATACTGAGGGCTGACGCGGCGGCCTCAGCCCAGTGCATTTATTAATTAATCTATCATGGAACATAGCAGGATTGAAGAAATTTAGTGATAATACAAAATTTAAGTCGTTTTTAAAACAGTACGGCGTTATACATTTCTCAGAAACTTGGAACGATTCGATATCCGAGTTTAGTACATTTTTACAAACTTATCTTTATTTTGATGTTGTAAGACCTCGAAAAGAGCGAAGTTTTAGAAACAGTGGCGGGTTAGGAGTTTACATAAGAGAGCAAATATTTCACAAATATTTTTGGTGTCGAATACATTTTAAATTCACAGAATGTATTGCATTCTTACTATAGGACGGTATATTTGAGGGCATTAAAAATCGTGTTATTATGCTATTTGTATCCATTTCACCAGAAGGCTCCTTTATTTATAATGAAGATAATGATAATGATAATTATATATTATTCAATGTTCTACTTCAGTTAAGAAATGAATACGAAGAATGTTTATTTTATCTCGCAGGCGATTTTAATGCTAGAACTAAGAATCTCTTAGACTTTATACCTGGCGAAAATCTTGACTTTATTTTTGGAGAAATTGATTATATTTCTGACAGCTTCTTTCAACAGCGTCAAAACATGGGATATAAAATGTAACTTATTTGGAAGAACGTTGGTGGACCTGTATTTTCATTTTGGCGTACATATTATGAATGGGCGATTATTTAATGACAAAGAGGGTAATATAACCTGTATTTCAAATGAAGGAGCCTCTGTGGTAGATTATAATATTACCTCGTCACTATTATTTAATTTTTGTTGTGATTTTGAAGTCTTAATTGAGCACGAATCGGCCCATTTTCCATTGAAATGTACACTGAGATTAACCTTAAAAGATAACTTCAATATACGTTCTGCTAGGAACGAAAACAATTATAGATGTTGTAATACATGGTCAAATAAACGTTTTTCGCGTGGAAAGAAGATCGTAAACAATATTGTGTGTCTACTTTCACGTTGAAATTTAATATTATATATGACCGTCTGACCTCTGAGATTAACAAAAAATTGTTACTACGCTTGTTTCATTATTAACCGAACTTTAAACATCCACAGCAACTGAAGCTGGTTTACGACCCGCCTACAAGCGTTTAAGCGTAACAGTCAACCAACATGGTTGGATGATGAGCTTGAGAACTTAAAAAAAATAAATAAATAAAATCATCGAGATAAATACATTTAGAAAGAGCAATGATAATAATGATTTACATGTGTATCATTATATCTTGAAATTAAGAAGGTTTTTAGATCTAAAGTAAGAATTAAAAAAAAGCATATCGATTTTCTCTAATAAAAAGAAATTGATTGAAGCTGGTGGCAATCCAAAATTATTTTGGAAAATTCTGAGAAATAAAGCAAAAATGGAAGACGCTAAGTAATATTCCTATTTCTGTTTGGTACGATCATTTTTTCTAAATTATTTGAACCAACAGAGTATTTTAGTTATATCACAGATGACTTACCTCTAGTCGATTCTGCATATTCAGAATTATTGATTAATGTTATTACGGAGGACGAGACCTTAAGAGCTATAAACAATCTAATTCCTGGCAAATCACCCGGACCAGACGGCATTCTTGGACATTATATCTGAAGTACAAAGTCAACAATAATTCCATTACTTACAAACTTCTTTAATAAAGTATTTAGTGGAGGCTATATTCCTGAAGCATGGTCTCAAAACATTATTTGCCCACTTTTTAAATCCGGTTCTAGTAATGATGTCAAAAATTGTAGGGGTATATCGCTTTCAAATGTTATTTACAAATTTTTCACAACAATTTTCAATTCCCGCTTATGTAAATGGTGTTAGATGAATGAGATTATTAATGAGGCCCAGGCTGGTTTCAGAAATGGTTATTGTACAACTGGTAATATGTTTATTCTGCACGCTTTAATCCAAAAGTACCTTACAAAGAAAAATGGTCGTCTGTATGTTCTTTTTGTTGATTTCGAAAAGCATATGATAATATCTCTCATAAAACACTTTTTGAACGCCTAGTTTCGCCTGGAATAAATGGAATTTTTCTCAATATACTAGTAAATATTTACAAGAATAATAATTCATGCCTCAGAATTGACGAGTCATACACAAGTTATTTCCCTTGTATGAGAGGTACGAAACAGGGTGATAAATGTAGTCCTCAAATATTTAATTTCTTCATTAATAATATTTGCTTCTTTATTCACCAATACGATAATTGCGGTATTTTTGTTTCAAACAATATACCGAATAATAGCGCTTTACTGATGATGTAGCAAGTCCTGCTGATACCGTAATACAGCTACAAAGACAGCTTAATTCAATTCAAGATTTTTGTCAAAATAGTGGTATGAAAATGAACTTAAAGAAAACAAAAATTATGATATTTAGAAATGGTGGCCCATGGCGAAAATCAGGAAGATGGAAATGTGACGATAATGAAATATCGATTGCCGGTTTTAATAAATATATGGGATTGGTATTTACACCAAAACTTAGATGGAGCAAGACACTTTCAATCCATGCAGCTCAAGCTTAAAAGTCTCTCTTTGCCATTACATCATACAATCAAAGGTTTGGGTCCTTAAATCATACAGAACATTTTAAAAATTTTGATGCAATGGTAAAACCGACACTCTTATATGGAGGAGAACAGAGAAACCATGGAAAGAAAACACATTCTGACTTGAAAACAATTTCTAGGGGTAGGTAAATATACAAATAATAATATGGTTTAAGTGAATGTGGTAGATTCCCGCTTTGTATAGATTATTATTTAAAATTCATAAAACATTGGTGTAAAGTTATCCAAATATCTAATGATAGATATCCAAAAAAGTGCTACGAAATGTTAAAATCACTCGATGACATAGATAAACAAACCTATGCATCAAATGTAAGAAACCTTTTATTTTCACATGGATATGGCTACGAATGGATCTCTCAAGAAATTGGAAATATTGATTTGTTTATCGCACAGTTCAAATCCAGATTAAAAGATTTTTTTTCAACAAGATTGGCATAATTTTCTCAATGATTCACCAAGAGGTCAGCAATATTTACATTATAAGTAACTTCTTAATGTAGAATATTATATTTCCTTTAATTTTCCATTTTATCTAAGACAGGTATTTGCTAAATGAAGATGTTCAAATCATCGTTTAAATATTGAATTAGGTAGACATAATAACGGGGAAAAACAAGAACGTATCTGTATTTATTGTTATGAACAATTTTCAATCAATAAATTAGATAATGAGCTTCATGTATTTTGTGAATGTTCACAATTTGATTTTTTATAGACAAATATTTCTAGGTAAAAAACATTCAGAACTAGAACTGTCGCACTTTGTCAGAATGCAAGTGCTATTAGTTCAGGATGTGTTTGTAACAGAAATTGAGGTCATATGCAGCATTTGCATGAAGCTACATGAATCTGTGTCGCTTGGTTCTTGAGTAAGATTCAAGAAATGAAAATTGAAAAAAAAAATGACTGTGACCTTGACCTTTGTGACCCAAAATCAATAGGGCACGTAATTGAGTCATAAGCAACAGTTGCATAAAGTTTCATGATTCAACGGCGCATGCTTTTTGAGTTAGAACCCGGAATAGATATTGAACAAAAATTGACAGTGACCTTGACCTTTGACATATGTGATGAAAAAACTATAGGGCACGTAATTGGGTCATAAGAAACTTTCGCATAAAGTTTCATGATTCTAGGTCGCTTAGTTCACGAGTTAGAGTCTGGAAACGAAAATTGAACAAAAATTGACTGTGACCTTGACCTTTGACCTATGTGACCCAAAAACAATAGGGCACTTCCTTGGGTCATAAGGAACATTTGTATAAAGTCTCATGATTGTAGGTCACATGGTCCTTAAGTTAGAGTCTGGAAACGAAAATTGAACAAAAATTGACTGTGACCTTGACCTTTGACCTATGTGACCCAAAAACAATAGGGCACATCCTTGGATCATAAGCATCATTTGTATAAAGTTTCATGAATGTAGGTCACTTAGTCCGAAAACAAAAATTGAACAATGGCTGACTGTGACCTTGACCTTTGACCTATGTGCTCCAAAACATTAGGGCACTTCATTGAGCCATAAGAAACATTTGTATAAAGTTTATTAAGTATAAAGGTTCATGATTTAAGGTCACTTGGTTCTTGAGTTAAATTTCGGAATCGAAATGATTTACGGACGGACGGACGGATGGACGACGGATAGACAGACAGACAGACATGGTGAAACCAGTATACCCCCTCTACTTCGTCGGTGGGGGGTATAACAATAATACTTATAATAAGCTTCTCTCTGAAAAAGATGAAGCAAAGCTTTTGATTATATGTAAATTTGTTTATAAGATTTTTCAAGTCAGAACGAACTTTTTTATAACTGTTTGCATCGCATTATAATCATGAACATTATTTTTTCATTTAGTAATAAATACAACTTTATTTTCACGAATGACTAAGACACTCCAGAACAAAAAAAAACTATTGTCTTTTTCTTATAAATGTTAAAAAAAACCTCATTTTATATAAGGCTTGAATTTTAGGTTATAAAAGACGACTGATTGCTTTGTGATATTTTAATCAAATAATCATTAAATAAACTCCACCTTGATAAATATGGGCTAAAGATTTCCGATATATGCCCCCAATTGTATAAAAGAATACCATTGGTTAAATATAGAACGGATGAGATTTTCAACCGATGAGTTTTATTGTTTTAATTTTACAAGTAAGACAGCAACACTGATTGGATTAAATTAAATTCCGATCAATGTAAAACCAACAGTTAGCTTTTACACAACCGAGCCTGGATCGTGATATCGATGGAAAACAAATTTATTATCCACTTAGGAAAAGTTCTTACCAGTTGAAGACACATATAGTTAAATAGATAGTCTTCAGTCTGTTATCAGTCTGTAATTTAAAATAACGAGTAGTACAATAATAATTATTTCAGGCAATCTCAATTTAAACTACAAAATAAATAATTAAAATACATTATATTACCAAAAAGAAAATAGTAAGAATTATAATATAAAAATGGCGGTATCATTCCTTCATATACCGGCAAAGGAGTGCCTTTTATCGTTTGGTCAATTTAATGACCCGATAATGAATGTTATGACGAACACCTGTTGGTTATATTCATATGTTGGCCTTTACTTGCAAGATACAACACTAGTCTGTTCTAGGGTTGAACACTTGCGAATGGAAAACTTTTGATATTTTATAGCCAAAACCTACCCTAACATTTGACACGGATGATCATTTACAACATTTTGATAGTAGTATATACCCGTACGAAAAATTGTAGCGGATTCCGCTTGGAAAATAGGCGTAAATAAGACGGAAATGAAGCGGAAATGGTCATTTACGCTTTTAACTCAAGCGTAAGTTTAATTTACGTCTCTGCTACATCAAAGAGTACTGGCGGAATTCATCAGAAATTACGGGCGTAATATGAATTCAAAGCGGAATTTCATTTCTATTCAGTTTTACAGGCGTACTTCAACACTTTAACTTTTTCTAGAGACGGATTTTACAGACTTAGCAATTTTATGGAAGCGGAAGGACTTTCAGCAAGCGTAAAATAACTTAAACTTTTGTTAGAGGCGTATTTTTCCACTTTAAACATTTCACGTGAAAGATATCATTACTGTGAGGAAAATTCATTCCGTGATATAACTGAAAAAATGTTGAAAGAGGCGTAAAGCTCCTTTTAAATCAATCTTTCACTTACCCTTGAAATGTAATGTCCAATCTTCAAGTGTTTATGCTGAAAATCAGTGAACTCCAAAAAATGACCTTGACCTTGGCAAATTACCTTGACTTTACTATCCACAAGCTTTGTCACAAGCAATTCATATGTAAAATACCAATGCTATATCACTTTCAATTACAAAGTTAGAGCAAATGTAAAAGTTTTAGTCTTTAACAAATTTGACCTTGAAAAAAGACCTTGACCTTGACTGATAACCAAGAACTCCATGAAAAAGCTCTTGTCCCAAGCAACCCAAGCAATCATCATAGGCTCCCCCCCCTCCCCCATGAATATACTCTCAAAAAATCTTCTTATTCTCAAGTAAATCTTCTTATTCTCAAGTAAATATCTTTAAATACAACTATAGTTTCTGAAAATATTTTTGAAAAAAATATCTACAAGCTTATTTACTTTACCCAAACGAATGCAGTTGATAATGTCCAAGTCTAAAAATTGACGAGGACTCCAATCTATAGAAATCCAAAATGGCTGCCGATTTTCAAAGAAATTTCTGCTGACATGTTTTTTTGCCTTATTTCCTTTCACATTGGGAAGAATAGCACAAAAAAGGTATGTAAAAAGCAGTAATTTGTTGATTTTTAAAAGAATCTTGCCCTGTAGGGCTCAAAACATGTTATTTACAAATATAAGACAACCTACAACTAAGTAAATAGTGAGTCCTTAGGAATGCAAAAATTGAAAAATGATTCCATGGTTTTAATGAATTAAGCCAAAATTCATAATTCCAAATATCATTTAACCCTAATTAAATCTTGTTACCCCAAAGGTATAGAAGAATTATATGAAATGGATATATCAAATTGTATTAATTTTTGTAGATTCGTACCAATAAATTTTCGACCCTATGTCCTATTTCAGCAACATGTCTTAAGAGTATATTGTACAGTGCTCTCAATAAGGGCCAAAATCAGGAATTTTTGTAATTCTATGTTGGATTTTCAGGATTTTTTTTTCACAAACTAAGGAATTCCCCCCCCCCACTCCAAACACCTCCCTTCCCCACACACTTTGTAAATGCTCCTTTCCTTGTTAGAATAAGTTTAATTGTTCCCAAAGTCCATAATACTTGGTTGGTCTTGTTGGTCTTTAAATATAAACTTCCAAGGGTTTAAACTTATAGCTTTTACTTTTGGCTGTTGGTACAAACTTTGGTTGCTCAATAACCCTTTAAGTCTTTATATAAATTTTTGGAAATTAATATGAGGAACTGAAGTTTCTATTTGGAATTGCTCTGTAGATGTTTCTAATGCGTGATGGACCTAGGAAATGCTGCTAACCCAAATTTTAGTTACAATGTTTTGATATCCTCCGATATAAAACAGCTTTATCCCCCCCCCCCTGTCATTCCAAGTGTGATGAACATTCTAGTCGGGTAGTGTGCAAAAAATTGTTTTGGCAGTTGAACCTTATAAAACATATTAACATATTTGAACTTATGCTGAATTATCTGAATAACTAAGACAAAAAATGACTCTGTCCTTTTCAAATCTCTCGTCAGACAATTTGATGGAGTCAAATCTTAAATGACGTAATTGGGATTTTTTGTGTTCTTCGAGGATGCCGTTTTTAGACGAGGGTAGTCGATTGACCTTTCGGTATTGTTTTCCGGTAGCGCCTTTTTTCACTTCGAATAAATAACCCGTAGATCTGTTCTAGACACCTACAAAGCAATATTTCTAAATTTTATCAGTCAGATCTGTATGAATTCCATTTGATCTAAGGAATATTCCCCTGATTTGAATTTCATTTGTTTCAAAAGACCTATCAAAGGACCTTTGCGATCTGTATCTGACAAAGAAAGAGAATGACAGAAGCTGTAATGGCGTGTTGCGTTGTCCAATACCATGTACATTACAAATGATTGTTTTCGTCAGCTATTATGTATGCTCGCGTTGATGATCGATAGACGTCCGGGGTCAAACAACAGGGCGTTTTTCTTGAATCTCAGACGTTTTTTTTTAACGTAAAAGAGTCTGATTTTCTTGTTTTAATTTCTGAAATTTTGGACATACATTACGTCGATGTCTGCTTATTGAGAGCACTGTGCATTCTATTCACAATAAAAGTTAAAATAATTTTTCAAGCAATCAACTTAATATATGAATAAATTTTCGAAGTGTGGATTTACGGTATTGACCACTTACAAGCGTTATTTCTAATTTCCAGACAAAGTTTGTCCTCCTGAACCTATTAGAATTATGCTGGACTGATTAACTGTTAAAAGAGGCCATGAGAAGGCAGCCTATCATCCAACTGAACAGTTTGGGGCAGAAGACCTGATTTAAGGACTTTCAGGGATCAAAAGATCAACAAAATAAGCTACTTATCATCAGTACTGTGAGGAGATGGGTTATGAAAACTAACATGATTGCATCAAGTATGTATGAAGGATATTTACAAATCCATTTCACTTAAAATCATTGGGTGCATTTTTTTTTTCAAATTACCATATCATTGATTTTTTACCTGTATTGTAACAACCAATTTGCTTAGGCTTGAGTTTGCCCCACAGAATATTTCAGGTAGGACACATAGATGAAACTGTGTGCAACACACCCAATATTTTCAACACAAAAAATTTGATCAACATCCTCAATACATTGTTTTGATACTTTTTGCCATATACAAATCATACAGTGAATTTGGTTAAAGTTTTTTCACGCTTTAAGTATTTAGAATTAGGTTTAGTAAATACTTGAGACGAAAGTGTGTAGAAATCATATGGTTACTCAATTTGGGATTGTCAAAGATCACGTATTTACAAATAGATAAACTGCTACATAACTCTTGCAGCGATAATTCTGGTTAAGCATGTCATGTGCAAAGATATCTCATTTAGCCAAATGAAATGAGAAATTAACATTTCTGGCAAGAAATTTTACCAAGAACTTTTCTGGTTTTCAAAAGAAAATTAGTTGTGGACTAAATCTAGAATATAAATAGATATGGAACATAAAAAATAAAATTAATAAGTTGTTATTTTTTACAACTTATTTACATTATCTTTTATGAACATACAAAATAAAAGCTTTAATGTCAAGCTATAGTTTGAAAAAAATTCTCATTAGACAATGTAAAAAGTTGTAAAGTTTTTGGCCAAGTAATGTGATGATTATCTGTTTTATTTTTCAGAATATGTCAATTCCAGTCTGGCTTGATGGTCATTTTACATTCTGGACAAAAATGGTTGAAATAGATGAGGAATTTACAGAGAGGATTCACTGAACAAAAATGGATGAATATCAAGAGTACTTTGGTGACTGAAAATAAAGAAATATGAAAATGTTTTGAAGTACTATTACATA
The DNA here is from genome assembly GCA_948146395.1 of Fragum whitleyi. NCBI lineage: Eukaryota > Metazoa > Mollusca > Bivalvia > Cardiida > Cardiidae > Fragum > Fragum whitleyi. Next base: position 19,048,083 of record OX411560.1, read on the forward strand.
ATGTAAAAATGTATCCTTCTTCTTATGTTTAAGTTGTCATTCCTTTTTGCTTGGCTGTTCTAGAACATAAAAATTGAAGTTTTCCATCATGCTGTCGTTGTATCTCTGTCATTATTTAAAATACAATTGTATAGAGATCTGCTTGAAATTGTCCATATGTGTTCACTATATCTACTGTGGAAAACTGTGTGATTTGCCCCTTTTTACTGAGTTTTTATGCCCCCGTATCGAGAGATCGGGGGAATATTGTTTAACTCATGTCCGTCTGTCTGTCCGTCCATCCGTCTGTCTGTCCGCTCTTAGGAGACCTACGTAGTGGGGTATTTCTTTGGTACACGGAATGCATACGGGGTGAAAACAGCATATGAGGTCGACCCCACATGCTGTTGGAGTTTTTACGTCCGTTGTGACACTCGGGGGTCTAGAAAATCCACCCCACAAAAACGACCAAGTTGATGTATGGACTTGTATGACGGACAACACCGTGAAAAACATAAAAAATCCAAGGGAGAATAATCTTACACGAATAGCTCGCAAGAGTGATCGGGACTTTCTACGCATGCGCATTTCGTCTGCGCAATTGTACTGCGCACTGAGCTGATAACAATGGCGACGACAGCTGGCCCCGAAATCAGGTAAGAATGGTCTTGGATTTGCATGTGCTGTCCTTTTTAGCTTTTGTATGTACTGTAAAGCTTAGTGATGTCGTTTCTAAAACAACAGAACACTCTCACATCCGGGTTATGAGCCGTACCCCATACGATTTCTCTTAAACACGTGGGGATATTGAAAACGAAAATAAGCACGGAATTAGCGCTTCAAAGATGGAAGATTTGAACTTTATCATCAAAACATTACTTTTGTGTCTAATAGGCGTAATAGCATTTGTTTTAATCGGAATATTAATTATGGTTATATATTATTTTCGGCGTTGGTCCCGATATTTTCACTTGTGGTCGACCGACTTGTGTAATGACACGATGGCGGTATAAACAGTTACCTGAATGGTAGAAACAAAAACAAAATGAGAGAAAAAAACAAAAACACTGTAAGATGTAGCCAAATTCCAGAATTGAACTAATTATAGTTTACTACTATGAATTATTCAGTCAGTTCTATAGAAGTACTTATTGTTTCCGGGAAACCAGTTGTTTGGAACCTGCAAATTCTGATGTCATACATACTTATTTGTGGACTAGGTTGCATATTTATATCTCGGATAATTAAAAGAGAGAGTCTGATTGAATTGTTTGGATTTGAAATCACTGATCAATCTGAACTTGATGAAATCCTGTCCTACTGCATGTTTCACCACATTGACATCGACTTATGGGTGAAAAATAGTGAAAATTGCCATGAGATCTTGGACTACAGGTAAATAAATGCTTAGGAGATTTAATTCAGACCATGATTGTATAACTTATCAATGTCAAGGGCCCTTACCAGGATTTTTAGAAGGCATACATGTGTAGTTTGGGTAGGTGCAGGATGCTGTGGCAAAATTTTTTTAAACTTAGAGCCCAAAACGGACTGTGAATACTGATAGTAGATAGTATACAAAAGAGCCCAAAACGACTGTGAATACTGAAAGTAGATAGTATGTGATATACTGCGAACAGGAAGTTTTATGATTTCAAAATGCTGAACAGACTTCTAAAAAGAAAAAAAAAACAAAGCAGCACTGAATAAAATTTGAAATAAAAAAAACAAACTGGATGTTATGTCATGTATTTCAATCTGTCTTCACTTAATTTATGTATTTCCTACTGTCTGAAGAACTTTTTAAAAGCTGCCAGTGCCTGTAGATAAACATAGACTTAAAGAGTACAAGTCTTTGAGTACAACATCACTCACCATGCAAAATGCTGGACCTGCACTTTTTTTAATTAAGCTCTTTTTTAAATTGCTGATTCCCTGCTTCGTTCGGTTTGGTTCCCACGTTATTATTGAATCAGAAATCAGGGCTTATTAACGGGCTTCCGGGCGTAATGTTCGCTGATAAATTGCTCCTAGACGCCCAATATACAATCCATGGAAGTCCCATCACAGGTTTTTCCCATAAGAAAGTGTCACTGGTTTCCAGTGTCTTCCCCTCATGAAAAAATACACTTTTTTCCTAAAAAAAAACAATTTTCACAAAGATATTTTTTTAAAAAATCTCACTAAAAGCCCAAACAGCTTTACAAACTAGCTGTTCTTGTTCTCGAGTCTACAGTGGTTGGTATGAGAGTGTTTTAGCCTATCAAGTGCACTTTTTCTATATCATACAATTTTCCTCCAAACTAGGGTGCTGGCATCATGACGCATGTGATTTCTCCCGTGACAACCAGCATCCTAAATCCTAAAAAAAGCCCTGTCTGTGGACGTCTGATTTTTCAGGCATACACCTAGCTGTGATATTGTTGCTGCAAACTTGATGGATATTAGTTTGTGGCCACGAGTCCGACCACAAATTTGGTAAAAAGGTATCAACAAGAATTGTTTTTTTTACTCCTATGGAAAATTCAAGTCTCAGTACATGGATTGTCTGGTCCATTTTAGATTGTAAACATGTGGTGTTTTGTTGTTTACAAATTCACCTCAGCGGTGGATCCAGGATTTCTGTGAGGGGGGTTCGAGTATACAAATAGGGCGGTTTGTTTTTCTAGTATTGCATAATTTTGACTGAATGTTTTGCATGAAAATAAAATAATCTGGCTACAGAGTGGGGGGGGGGTCGTTTGAACCCCCCGAACCCCCTCTGGATCCACCACTGCACCGATTATGGATTAAATACTGGATTATCACTTTACATGGTATCTTTTTATTATGTGTAAATGTTTACTTTATCGAAATAAGACAGCGATTGAAAATGTCGACTGCAGAGCTCTTGGTAGGATTTTGAAAGTTGGGTTCCACAAAGAAAATTTGGATTCCATCATTATAAAGTTGGTTTCTGTACTGCTTTGAAGTCAAGTAATTTCAGAAAATGACACAAACTTTTATCCCTTAAAGATACACATTTACTGTTACTTACTTATTTTTGGATAATTTGCTTTAAAAATAACTGTACATAAATGAATTATGGGCTTTAATTTTCCTCTGAGCCGCCGTCATAGCGCAGTTGGTAGCGCGTCGGACTGTCAATCTAGAGGTCCCGGGTTCGATCCCCGACGGCGGCACTCATTCTTTCCGACTATTTGTCTCTCACCAATGGGTTGATAATCGTAGACCTATGTGAGATAGAAGCTGGAGGCTAGGAAATAATGTGGTGTTGTACTGGTGAGAGAAATACCAGGAAACCACTGTTAGGTGCTCCAGCCGCCGCAATATAACTGAAATAATGTTGAAAGCGGCGTTAAACTCCATTCAATCAATCAATCAATTAATTTACCTCTGTGCCAAATGTCAGCTCTGTTTGATCTGTATTGACTTAGATTACGACGGGTTAAAAACCCAATATCACATCATTTCGTAAACACTATCTGGCAGTATCTGCCCACTTTGAATATTTTACATATCTTTACACCGCTGCATGATTATCGATTTATGTCATTTGCTGTATGAATCTTGTATTCTGTCTTATGAAGTCTATAAACGATGCTACAACATGCTAAAAGCCAACTTTTGTGGATCATAAGGGATCTGGGCCTACGGATACTAATGTCACTTTAACCAGGCTGTATTTACAAGGTTTTTAGGCTATTATGGCAAATGTTGTTATTCTCATTCTTACCCATTCCCGCATATTGGAGCTTTTTGACGCCCCAGAAGATAAAGGTTTAGCAAAACATTGAGGCAAAATTAGTTAATCAACCTTTTCTCCTTTTGCATCAGTATTTTCCAGGCTATATTTTACAAAAAGCCCATCTTTATCAACATCTGTTCTGTTGTCTGCAACAGCTTTCAATATGGAACAGTCTAAAATTTTGGAAATGGGTCGGTCATTAGGGAAAGTGCAAAATGCAGCTTTTGGTTGAATTGAATATTATATCCTAAATGCTGCTTTCAATGTGGGATCCCAAACAATTTCAAGCTTTGAAAATTTTAATTGAAATAATAAGAAATTAGGATCATAACAAAATATTTTCCTGAAAATTGCATCATTTTGTGAGTGATACTTTGGACCATTCCAAAAAAAAAGTTTAAGTGTGTCAATTGCAGTTAATCAAATAGATCTACAGAAAAAGTCTCATGTCTAAATTGTTAAACTGTATATTATCTTACAGTTCTTACTAGGTAAAGGGTCATTGTCTGGGATAAAGGTTAATCTACTGGGTAACAGTGTTGGGAGAACAATCAATGATTATGACTTAATTATTAGGTAAATAGACTTGCGTTAGTGCGTTTTAACACCAACACAGTGTCATCCCAACAAATTTTAACACGCACCCTTGCAATGGGATTTTACTGGAAAATTTTAAATGGATAATTAAAAATTTTGTTGATCATTGGATTTGCTTTATCAAGTAAGACAGGTCATAACCTTATTTGTATTTATGGTAAATTGATGTATTTGTACTGGTTTTAAAGTATGAAACTCTAAATTACGAAAATGAAAGTCAACAGGTTGTGCGGGTCAGATGCTCACATTATCTAACAATCCGACCAAGAATTAAGTGGTCTCTGACTGCTAGAATGGTGGGAAATCATCCCTGTTTAGTTAAACAATTGAATTGAATTGTTTCAGTCAAGAGTATTCTGATTTCAGTTTCACAGTCGTCATATAAAATCGTCTGACAAAGGTCAATTAACATGCGTTTACTAACCCAGCCTCCGCCTACGTCTATGGATAACTAATTCTTATTGTCTATAACATTCAAGAAAGCCACGCCTACCTTTGTTGTCTACCTGACCTAGGATATCCAGTACATATGGCCATTCTCGATTTTTCATGCGACAGTTACTTGCGGCTGATTGTAGTGAGGAACTAATTGACAGCTAATTATCATAGAAAGTAACTTGTTGTATACTGCTGATACGGGTCAAGGAAATGTGCCTTTGAAAATATGTCGTCCCTTTGAAAGGATTTTTAGCTCGGCCGAGACCATGGTCTCAAAAGAGCTATTGTCATACCCCTGGATGTCGGCGTCAGCGTCCGCAAAAACTTTACCCTGGCCCATATCTCATGCCCTATTATAGATACAGCCTTCATATTTAATCTGTGGGTACCTACAACCAAGACCTTTCATTTGAGACTATGACATTTGACCTTGTGACCTTGACCTTGGAGTTTGACCTACTTTTTTGCAATTTTTTTAAAAACTTGAACCTGGCCTTTATCTTATACCCTATTACAGACACAGCATTGATATTATACCTGAGGATACCTCTAACCAAGACCTTTCAATTGGGACTTTGACCTTGTGACTTTTACCTTGGAGTTTGACCTACTTTTAAAGAACTTTAACCTATCCTTAAACAACTTTAACCTGGCCTTTATCTTATGCCCTATTACACATACAGCCTTGATATTGAACACATGGACACCTCCTACCAACATCGTTCACATTTGACCATGACCTTGGGCCTTGTGACCTTGACCTTGGAGTTTGACCTACTTTAACCAAAACTTTAACCTGGCCAACATCCCATGCACTTATAATGATATAGCCTTAATATTTCACACATGGATTCCTCCTGTTGTGACCTTTCATTTGGGACCACAACCTTTGACCTAGTGACCTTGACCGTGGGAGTTTGACCTACTTTTCAAAAAATTTAACCTGGTCTATATTTCAGGCACTATCAATTGTAGAGCCTTGATATTGCACATATGGATACCTCTTGCAATGACCTTTACCTTCTGACCATGACCATTGACATAGTGACCTTGACCTGTGACCTTGGAATCATTTTTGTGACAGGCTTTCGTATAGGCGAGCTTTGTGTCGGTACTTTCCATGTGGGGTTTTGTGTTCATGTTGGGGGTTGAGAAGACAAAATGGCCAAACATATCGTAAGGGCTGCAACAATTAAAAGAAACATTTTTATGTTTGATCAGAGTTTGTGGGGTTCTATGGTCTATATTTTATGGGGTTAGATAATTAAACTGTCCATTGGTTCTGTGGGGCTATGATGGAAGAAACCGAACTTCATACTTTTTCATTGTTTGACTGTGTCAATACTTTCAATGTGGGGTTTTGTGTTCATGTTTAATGGGGTTGTGTAAATGATATGCCCAAACATATTGTGGGGCTGCAACAGATTTTAAAAAAAAAGTTTCAACAGAGTTTGTGGGGTTCTATGGTCGATATTTTATTGGGTCAGATATACAAAATGTCCATTGGTTCTGTGGGGTTGTGCTAGAAGAAACCAAACTTCATATTTTTCAATTATGATTTGTGTCCATACTTTTCAATATGGGGTTTTGTGTCCATGTTTAATGGGGTTGTTTAAATGAAATGGACAAACATACTGTGGGGTTGCAACGGATTTATGTAAAAAAAGTTTCAACAGAGTTTGTGGGGTTCGATGGTCAATATTTTATTGGGTCAGATATTTAAAATGTCCATTGGTTCTGTGGGGTTGTGATAGAAGAAACCAAACTTCATATTTTTTCAATTATGATTTGTGTCCATACTTTCAATATGGGGTTTTGTGTCCATGTTTAATGGGGTTGTTTAAATGAAATGGACAAACATACTGTGGGTTGCAACAGATTTTGAAAAAAAAGTTTCAACAGAGTTTGTGGGGTTTTATGGTCAATATTTTATTGGGTCAGATATTTAAAATGTCCATTGGTTCTGTGGGGTTGTGCTAGAAGAAACCAAACATCATATTTATTCAAGCTATGACTTGGATCTATTCTTAACTCGCCTGGGACGCTAGTCTTGGAAGAGCTATTGTCATACCCTCGGAGGTCGGCGTCGTTGTTGGGGTCTGCAAAAACTTTAAACTTAAAACATATGATCTTTAATAGCATGATAGCAGTACTGTGTAGTCAAAATGTACATTTTGAATAAGGCATTTATTTGGGCCCTTTTTGTAATCGATCTTTATATGTATACTGAAATCAATTGAGAGTTGGAATCTACATGTGATGCTTTTTCTTTGTGGTTGGATGTCTATATCTTTGTTATTTCAGGCCAGAGCCTCGGACAGGGCGAGTAATCTGGGCATGGATGCCGGGCATACCAAAATCAATGAGGTGGCCGGTCGTAGTGGTAGCCTTCCCTTGGGTTTACTGTAATGCTGACAAAGCCTGGTAAGTTTGGTTTTAAGATAAGGCCATAACAAATAGACAGTTAGATTCTCATCCCTTCCTGCCCCTGTCTGAAACCCCCAACACGAGGCTTTTTATTCACAGATTTTTTGGGAGGAAAATTATAGATTTCAAAATATTGCTTAAAGGTTTATGAACTGAGAATAAAAACACCACTTTCTAGCCATACAAAATGCATCAAATTACACACACTTGTAAATACACTTTAAATAAGTTGATTCACCGTGCCACATTTCAAGATTATGCTTCAAGAAGAAAATGATTTACAAATATCATTTTACTTTATATTCATATGCAAGGGAGGTAATTTTGAACATTTTTGTCAAATATTTCCATAAGTATTCTTTAATTCAAAATTCTAAACCATACAAAATGCTTATATTTGTATTTGGAATGGAAATGTTACACAGTTAAGGAATTACTGGCACTTTTAAAATTTTGTCTCTTGGTCTGCATTTCAATCTCAGTTTGTAAACCTTAAATATAGTTATTATTAGTATTAAAGTTTCAGTGAATAGAAATAATAAAGGGAAACATATTACTGTCATTTAATGATAGAATCTTTAATGATACAATCTTGTATGTTTCACTACATTCTGAATTTTAAAATTCGTAGAGGTACTTATGACAAAAACTTGTTTCTACCCAGTAAGTCTGTATTTTTAAATGAAAACGGCACGACCGGTCTTAGTTGAGAGGGTTGCTTGATAATCTTCGTCGACTCGCAGTTTTCTATGTTTATTTACGTCGGCTCAGAATCAGAACTGTATGCTTTTGATCGTAAATTCTTTCGAAAATATCTTAATTTATGATAGATCAAATAGCAATGTTGTGTTGATGATCGGGAACTAGATAAATTCCAGTTCCTACAACACAGGACTTGCAGATCGAACGTCGGGGGTTTCCCGAAAGACCTATTGCATTTTATACAGAAATAAAGTGAAATGGATTTCCCCACGTGATGCGATTTAAACTAATCGGAATTCATTATTTTATTGGATTGCAATTATTAGTGTGGAAAAAGAAGAAATTGCTTGTCATAAGCAATATCTACTTTTTCACAATGTTTTCTAAATCATAAAATCACAGGCACGTAAAAAGCAGGGATTAAACAGAAAAGGGTTAATTAAATAGAGAAAACCATCAAATTCCTCACACCTCCTCTTTTTAGATTGCTATATCTCAGTCAGTCTTTTAATGAATTTTTGTCTGAAATTTTCAGGAAATATTGGGAAGATGTCAAGCTATTGTTTGATATAATACTACATAGTTGATTATGTATTTTGCTTTTTATTGTCAGATGAACATCAGTGATGCGTTTTTAAAGTCAGTCAGTATATTATATCTTTCAAGTAATCCATTCTCGTTAGTTTCTGATTGTTATGTGCTTTTGATTTCAGGGGCATTGAAAAAGAAGCCAACTTCCCGGAATGCATTTCTGGAAGATGTTGAGTGGGCAGTCCAAAAACAAAAATCATGTAAGTTTTTCATTGAATAAATACTGTGTTGAATCTTGATTACAGCAATTACCCAGTGGGCCTAAAAAAATGTTTATTACCAATTTACCACATACCTGTGGTGATCTCAAATTTCATATGTATGCATGGCAATGGATAAATTAACAATTACATAATGATTTCATTTTTCTAAAATTAATCACATCAATGCAATTACAATAAAACTGCTTAAACATAGACATATTTGCCTCTTTTGCAATCCAGATAAAGTGGCTTTCGAACTTATGATTGTATCATCAAATGTGTTGCACTGGCTGAATAAATACGATATTTTGCTCACCAAGGCTCAAATATTTTATTCAGTTTGTGCAATAAATTTGATATGACATGATCACAACTAAAACACACCCTCATTCTCATGTGACGACAACATGACAGTCAGCAAGAGACGACCAGAACCTTGTAAGATTGGGTTTGGATTTTAATGCAAACCTATATAGATACAAAGTTTAAAACAGTGGAAGTGTGATCTGAATTGTCTCATAATGTTTTGAACAAGTCACACCAGCAGAGTTTAAGAAATGAAGTAATGTCAAAAATTAATTTGATCACTCCTTATCTGCCCCTATGCAATATACTTTCAGATCAAGAAGCCCAGAAAGACAGTGGGGATTCTGATGGTGGTGAGCAAGAATCCAGTAGGAAAAGAATTGAACCCCAACCAGATGAGGATTCTGATGGTGGTGAGCAAGAATCCAGTCGGAAAAGAATTAGACCCCTACCAGATGAGGATTCTAATGGTGGTGAGCAAGAATCCAGTCGGAAAAGAATAAGACCCCAACTTGATGAGGACACTAATGGTGGTGAGCAAGAACCCAGTGAGATAAGAATTAGACCCCAACCAGATGAGGATTTTAATGGTGGTGAGCAAGAACCCAGTGAGATAAGAATTAGACCCCAACTAGATGAGAATTCTACTGGTGGTCAGCAAGAACCCAGTGTGATAAGAATTAGACCCCAACCAGATGAGGATTCTAATGGTGGTGAGCAAGAACCCAGTCGGAAAAGAATTAGACCCCAACCAGATGAGGATTCTAATAGTGGTGAACAAGAACCCGGTGAGATAAGAAAAAGACCCCAGCCAGATGAGGATTCTAATGATGGTGAGCAAGAACCCTGTCGGAAAAGAATTAGACCCCAATCAGATGAGGACACTAATGTTGGTGAGCAAGAACCCAGTGAGATAAGAATTAGACCCCAACCAGATGAGGATTCTTATGGTGGTGAGCAAGAACCCAGTGAGATAAGAATTAGACCCCAACCAGATGAGGATTCTAATGGTGGTGTGCAAGAACCCAGTGAGATAAGAATTAGACCCCAACCAGATGAGGATTCTAATGGTGGTGAGCAAGAACCCAGTGAGATAAGAATTAGACCCCAACCAGATTAGGACACTTATGGTGGTGAGCAAGAACCCAGTTGGAAAAGAATAAGACCCCAATCAGATGAGGATTCTAATGGTGGTGAGCAAGAACCCTGTCGGAAAAGAATAAGACTCCAATCAGATGAGGATTCTTATGATGGTGAGCAAGAACCCAGTGAGAAAAGAATTAGACCCCAATCAGATGAGGATTCTGATGGTTGTGAGCAAGAACCCAGTCAGATAAGAATTAGACCCCAACCAGATGAGGATTCTAATGGTGGTGAGCATGAACCCAGTGAGATAAGAATTAGACCCCAACCAGATGAGGACACTTATGGTGGTGAGCAAGAACCCAGTTGGAAAAGAATAAGACCCCAATCAGATGAGGATTCTAATGGTGATAAGCAAGAACCCAGTCAGATAAGAATTAGACCCCAACCAGATGAGGATTCTAATGGTGGTGAGCAAGAACCCAGTGAGATAAGAATTAGACCCCGACCAGATGAGCATTCTTATGGTGGTGAGCATGAACCCAGTCGGAAAAGAATAAGACCCCAACTAGATGAGGATTTTGATGGTGGTGAGCAAGAACCCAGTCGGAAAAAAATTAAACCCCAACGAGATGATGATTTTGATGGTGGTGAGCAAGAACCCAGTCGGAAAAGAATAAGACCCCAACGAGATGAGGATTCTAATGGTCGTGAGGAAGAACCCAGTCGGAAAAGAATTAGACCCCAATCAGATGAGGATTCTAATGGTGGTGAGCAAGAACCCAGTGAGATAAGAATTAAACCCCAACCAGATGAGGATTCTGATGGAGGTGAGCAAGAACCCAGTGAGATAAGAATTAGACCCCAACCAGATGAGGATTCTGATGGTGGTGAGCAAGAACCCAGTGAGATAAGAATTAGACCCCAACCAGATGAGGATTTTGATGGTGGTGAGCAAGAACCCAGTCAGAAAAGAATCCGACAACCACCCGATTCTGATTATGTCGAAGACAGTGAGGCAGACTCTGATGTATCTTACCAGTTCCCTATGCTTCAACCAAAAAAAGCAAAAGTCATTGATTCGGATAATAATTGTTCTGATGGAGATGTAGGTACACAGGAAAATGTTATAAGGGATATCAATAACATGGACATCTACATAACAGCTTTAAAGAAAAGTCGCTTGACAAAAACAGGCAAAAGAAAAAAGACAGACAGAGTATATGATATGACACATCCATGTCCATTTTGAACTCAAACTGTCAAAAACTTTTCACACCACATTTTTGCTAAAAAACATGGCAATGAAGAAAAAGTAAAAGAAATACTACAAGTGAAAGATGAAAAGGGAAGAAAACAGAAGATTACAATGCTTCGCCTTAAAGCGGCTCATGAGCACAACATGAAGGTGTTGAAAGAAAAAAAAGGGGAGATATATGTCCTACGCAGACCTACTACTAGCAGCTTGGATAAGGAAGAATCGGATGATGAAGATTTGTCCATAGAAGACAGGGTCAGTGTGAAGATGGATATTAGAAATTACGGTCCATGTCCAAGTTGTTTTGGGTGGATTTTTCTGAGCTCCCTGAAACGGCATATGAGAGCATGCTCATCAGAGAACAAAACATCACAGCAGTACCTGAGGGTCCAGTCAGATATCATAATGGGAAAGATACCCGCAGAAGCATCATCAATGTTATTGAAGGAGGTATTTCCAATCATGAGAAATGATGACCTATCTGTGACTGCACGTGAGGACATGCTGATAATTATCCTAGGAAACCAGATGATGATGCGTAACAGGGGCAATGAAATAATGAGGAAATACTATACTAGTGCAGTGATGCGTCTGGTGGCAAAATTTAAAATAGCCATGCAGCAAATTACAAACACAAAGTCAGAAATGCAAGAGTACTTGAGGCCAAAATACTTTGAAAGTGCAGTAAAGGCAGCCCTGGTATGCTGTCATTCTGAAGATGAGGAGGATCTCAAGGCACCAAGTAATGCTATCAAACTGGGCTACGACTTGAAACGAATGCTTAATAGTAAGCTTGCCCAAGCTATCATTAATGAAAATATTGAGCAGCAGAAACAGTCGAAAGATTTCCTGAAGCTTATGGAGATGCAGTGGGGTCTGCGGGTGACCAATTTTGCGAGATGTATTCTTGTTGAACGCTCATTTAATCAGAACTACGAGCTTCCACTTCCGGAGGACGTGAAAAAACTTTCAGACCACCTCCAGCAGGCAATATCTACGCTAAACTTGGTAGACGCTTCATACAACGCCTACAGGAAGGTGGCAACACTCTCCCTAGCGAGAGTTACTCTATAAAACAGGCGGAGATGCCACGAGGTGCAGGCCCTCAGGTATGCCCTACTTTTCACTGAATGTTTAGCTGAACCCTTTATAACTATGGTAAACTAGCCAAAAACTGTGATTATTTCTTTTTATTGTTGAAAAAGTTAAGGCATCCATTCAGATTCGTTTGAAACTTATTGATGTAATGCTGTGTAATATCTTTTCTCGGTACAAGTGTTTGGAAAGTCGATTTCTTTTTACTTTAAGCCATAACTTACAGGTATTATTGAAGCAACTTGAATGAAACTTCACTCACTTGTCGATCATAAGAAAGATCACATTCTTAACAAGGGCCATAACTCTAGGCTTTTCAACAAAATGATGCATCTTTGCAAACTAAGGAAATAACAGACAATTGTTGGCCTCGATATGCAGGGCTATTTTGTTACATCTGTTTGGCTCGATAGCATATATGAATATATTCATTATTTCCATATTTTAGTCTGAATAGAAAAATGAAGTCAAAGTTTAAAGGTGATTAAATCTATCTAGGAATGATATATATAACTTGAGTAACCTACACCAGAATTTATTTGATATTGTTTTATCTTATTTTTCCAAAGTGTTTCTGAAAAATATAACTTGACTTTTAGCCTTAGACAGCAAAATTGTCGTCAGCTACATTTGTCATCTGCTTCAATTTTTCAAAGTACTTTAAACTGTTTCAAAGTTGGTGAAGGTATTGGCTGAGTGGCAAACAGCATGGATCTGGACGGGACACCAAGTTACTAGCAGTCTCATCCAGGTTCAAGCTGTCTGCAGATGGGACTCCAATGAACTTTAGTTGTGTGCAGCGGGCTAAGGGTTAAGATGTAGAAGTAGTTAAAAATTAGCTCTGAAATGGTTAATGGTTTATATTCAGTCTTCATGATATTTTAACTGTACATGTAAAATGAAGAGAGACATTCTAAATCATTAAAATGATTCTCTTTATTTTATATCTACGTCAAATTTCGCTAATAGAGAGATTATGGCTATCAAGAAACCATTGTTATAAAGTAATTTTTGTTAGTAGTTTATGTAAAATTAACTTTAATTTGGATTGCAGACGCAGAGCATATGAACTAAGAAGAACTGGTGTGGATCAGTTAGGTGAGGAACTCAGAGGAGAACTAACGAAGTTTGAACGGCACTTGATCTCCACTCAAGAGCATGTGACAATACGTGGAAAGGTATATTTACCAATTTTAAATTTAGCCCCCTTCACCTGTCCTACTCTCCAGGCTGAGGCCCATACAGTCTACTTGTAGCCTCTGCATTAACGAGGGCTCAAAACAAATATTGAAAGAAGAAGCACCTTGTTGGGTATACCCAAAAAGAAATTCAGTCCATAGCCAATCAGAAGACTGATAGCAACACAAGCTTGAAAAACATGAACAAATTGCCTTTGTTTGGATCGCATTCCAACCCCCTTCTATGTTCAGTTCAAAATGACATGGGCAATGTTTGTTCCAAATTGACCAATGAAATTTGTTGTATTGTTTGGTAGGCCATTTGATTAATTCACATAGGTGCTTTGGTTTATTGGGGTTTTTCGCGGCTGCTGGAGCACTTAAGCATGGATTCCTGTTTTTTCTCAAACCAGTACTACCATAACACCCTAACTGAGCCTCGAGCTGCTCACCCACTTAGGTTAACCATTTCAAACCCATTGGTGGGCGACAATTTTGTAAGAAAGGATATTAGCCGCGGCATGGTATCGAACCTGGGACCTCTCGAGTGAGAGGCAGATGTGCTACCAACTGCGCTAAGGCTGCTGCCTCAATAGGTGCATAAGCTCTGCAAAGTTAGTGTAACCTGTCCTTTGCTCAGGGTACTAATTGTGTCATATCAGCAGTCTGTTTACACAAGTCCCAATTTTCATTTTGAACTGAACCAACTATATAGTCAAACCTTCAAACAAAGACCATCCATGAGAAGCAACTTTTCTGGGCTTGGTGGAAAGGGGCCTTTATTTGGAGATTAAATTCTATGCAAATTGGCCATATGAGAAATTTTAAGCCTGGCCCCGGTTTTTCGAAAAAACTTAAGTACATACTCATGGGAACATGCTAAACTTCAAAGGAATACTCTCCAACATTGAAGGGTATTCGATTGAAGTTCATGTGGATTTCGTGCGATTTGAGCATTGTGCTCAGATTTGAGCATGAGAATGTACTTAAGTTTTTTCGAGAAACCGGGGCCAGGCTTAAAATTTCTCATGTGACCTTTATTCGAAGGTGGTGTTAGTAGCAGGTTTGACTGTATATGTTGAAGATGTTTACACCCATAGTTGCTCATGAAATTGTATGGGGTCTGGTCAAATCAAACCACTAGGTCAAACCTTAAATGAACTTTGTTTACAAACTTGAAATCATTTTTTTCACTAATTTTTCGAACTTAAATGAATTGTTCTAAACAGTTGATAATCCTTTGATAATACCGGTAATAAAAACGTAAGTTCAAAGCAAAGCACACAATTAACAGCTGTTGTAGATATGATTTATTCTGATCAGAAGTTCACATATTACATAGGCTTCTTCAGGGATCTCTTGATAATGTTTGAAAATATCATATACTTGTGGTGTACATATCTTTGAAAATATGAAGTGGTCAGTCAGATCAACTCAAACTAGGGCTTAAAGTCCATCCTGAGCATCTTCCTACCTCACTTGAGAATCTGAAACCACAATGCCAACAGCTTATATATTAGGTGTGAGGAATCGCCAAGATTATTCAATTTAAGATGCTTGTTTATTTTCAGACTGGAAGAGGTGTTCCTGTCATCATTCCGGGAGATGTGAGAGCGGCAGTAGCATATCTTGCTGATCCAGACATCAGGAGACAAGCTGGGATATTGGAAGATAATCCATATCTATTTGCGAATGCTGGTACATAGTTTAATAATTCATTTCATCTCCATGGAAAAATAATGAAATCTGTTTTCATCTCAGTAAATAAGTGAGAAAATCTAAGGCAGGATGAAAGACAATGGTGGCTGGGAGTAACTTTACTTTTCAATTACAATAGTCTTTAAAGTAGCTCTTGAAATGTAAACTCAATACTTATATCACCTTTTAAGTTTGTCTGTTTTTCAAAGAAAATAAGTCAAATTATTGTGATCACCCTGGAGTTTCCGTCTTAGCCGATGGAGGCATTGGCAGTGTGAAAAAGTTTTCCTTGGTCAGCTTTGTTTAACTTTGACGCACATGTTCACCATCACAAACATATTTTGTTGAAAAATCTTCAGGTGCCGGAGTATTCAGGACATACGATGCCATCAGGGAGGTTGCAAGCTCACCGTCAGCAGCACTCGTCAAGCCAAACCTCGTCAGGACATCCAACATGCGGAAGTATATGGCGACAATAGTGCAGGTTCATTATTTTCAATTATTATGATCATTTTGCATTCTTAATGTATACACTAGTGTAGTTACTGTGAATCATTTATATGTGGGAAGGTTTCGAAATTTTTGATAGCTCGGGAATAACCAGTACCAAAATCTTACCAGGTGATCCTCCTCTTGAAATGTTTGCCCTTGTTAGAAAGCCAAAAGAACTTGTCTGAAAAATAATATACAACAGGGTTTTTGCTACCCAGACTTCAAGTTTTCTACCTGCTTTTAGACCAGGTATCAAGCTTAGGCTACCTACCTGACATGTTATTTTCTAACCCTGGTGTGCAAAATAATCATGTTGCTGAAAAGTTTAACAAAACTAGCATGACAATTTCGTCTACATTGAAGCTTGCAGTATATTCTTTATTTTTTATATATAATATCCTTAACTGTAACTAAGCAATTCTTCAAATGCTGATATCTATCTGGTTTCTTATTTTATTTGTCTTCCTCGGTTAAGAACATTTCCAATTAAGAGTTACTAGTCTTAACTTTCTATTCTTGCCATGTGCATGATATTTCGGGGCATTCGTGTTCAAAACTCAACCTTTTCCACTTATAATCCCGAATTTGAATTTAAAGCTTTAAAAGTTATTCCTCCAGACAAAACGCCACGGTGTGGTGAGGTGACGTAACATGTTCTTGTACACATGTATAAGATTAGAATATCTTTAATGATCATCTTATTTCAAACACCAGCGCAGTTAGGTGATAAAATTTAATGAAGAAAAGATGTTTCATTTAGATAACATTTTGTAATATATTTCAGGCACTGAATACAACGTCGTCAGAGAGACAATGGATACTGGATCACCTTGGTCATACGGTTGACGTGCATCGTATCCACTACCGCCAGACTTCTGATGTAGTTGAAAGGGTGGATGTGGCGAAAATCCTGCTCATCCAGGACTTGGGGCTAGTTGCTAAGTATCGGGGGAAGAGCCTAGAGGACATCCAACTGAATGGTAACCATTTGTTAAACTATCTCTTGAAATGGAATATGAATGAATTTATAATTGTGGACATTTTTATACAGACTATGGTACATTCTTAATTGTCAGTGACTTACATTATTATCAGGTGAAAGATTAAGTACCAATCAGTGCTCTTGATTTATTTTCCACAAACACAAAATTTTGACAAAGTCTGTTTTGCACTGATGGACGTAGTTAAGCGGTTAACGAGCCAGGGGTTGCATGTTTGATCCCCAGCTGGACCGTCTTTTATATGAAACTTTAAGCCTAGACCCCATCTCTATATAACATTCATGTGTTGTTGAGGCGTGAAACCCAACTCAAACAAATCTGTTTTATGCACATTTTGTTTTTATACATGGGTGGAGGGTTACACACAATTATGGTTTTCTATCTATGTTTCTAGCAAGCCAACATGCCTTAAGAAACCAGTTGCCAACATCTTCGATCTGGATCAAGTCGATTAAATCTACTTCTCTTCCATATCCAAGCTGTATGACACTTGGACAATACTTCCAAAAAATTTTAAACACCTTGAAAATTAATGCAGATGACAAATATAGCAGACAAAAATTTTTCGGGCAAGAAAACGGTTAACAATAATGTTGCTTATTAATTTGAATTTTTTCATGTTATATATTCAGACATGGTTCAAGACATCGCATCCGAAACAGATTTATCTGCGGACCAGGAGACACAACCAGGGACATCAGACAATCGGCAGGGAAGTCTGCCGCTCAACATGGCCATTCCAGATAACGTAGACCCTGATAGGGAATACATTCCAGATATGAGAGATGATGAGGAGGAGGAGGAAGATGAGGTAGTGGTTACAGAAAAGCCGAAGCGAAAGAAACCTTCCCAACATCAAAGAAAGAAATGCGGCCTTGATGAAGAGCAAGAGTTAAAAGAGCTCTTTAAGGAAGACTTCGAGAAATTAAAGCTACCAGGACAAAAAAGAACTGAAAAGTTGATGAAAGTGAGTTCTAACAACAAAGGTTGTATATACGAGAGAAAGAGGGACACAATCAAAAAGAAAATAAGTAACATGATGATAAAAATGCGTAACAGTGAAGGCCATTAGTTAGAGCTCTACATAAGAGGGGATGATGAATTTCCAACCTGCAATAATTATGCTCCCTTTTGAAGAAAAAGGGGGTATATTGTTTTGCAAGTATTGGTCGTTAGGTCGGTCAGTTGGTCCGTAGACCAAATCTTGTTTGGAGCATAACTCAAAGTATTAACCCATTTCCAAATGACAAAATTTTAGGGCAGTCCAAATTGAAATATTCTGCTGACAAAAATTTAAAGTGAAAGGAATTTATTTTTTTTAGGTCTTTTTGGATGGAAAACATTGTGGGAAATGAAGAAATTGCTTGTCACAAACACTTTCTTCATTTTCCACAATGTTTTCCTTGGCCATTATTTTGTGGGGAGTCAAAGAGTCATTGTATAGTAATGGGTTAAAGATACAATCATGAAACTTCATAGGTGGATAGGTCTCATTATGGAGAGGTGCAGCGCACAAGAACTGTTACTCTACAAATCATAATTTTGGAATTATTGCCCTTTGTTGATAACTTAAATCAAAGTAGTTTGTTGTGACCATGATCATGAATTGTTTCCGTGTTTTATCAGAGCAACTCGAGTTAGAAAGCTATTGTTCCAGTAATTTCTAAAACACAACCTTGTGTACAGTAAATCTTTGAAAAATTGGGACCAGGCTTAACAGTTACATTTATTTCTAAACATTTTCTGGTGTTTTTGCTGTACAATTAGTTGTATCATTACATGTATATATAACCCTTTCCCAAACAAGACCTGGTTTTGACGTCTCTAACTGAAATGGCTTTGGAAAACAATGAGGCAAAAGAACAAAATGCTGATAACCAGCAGTTTCTCCTTTTTCCTCAATATTTTCTGAGCTAAATAACTACACAAATCCAAGCTTGAATACCATCTATTTGTCGTCTGCATGAGCTTTTAAACAGGATCACCCTAAAATTTGGTCGTTTAGGAAAGGGTCAAGTGTTCTGGTGAGGAATGGAAGAACTATGTATAACACAATCATGAATTTAATATCCACTTTATCACATAGTCAAAAAAACAATTGAAAACTTGAGGATATGTCTTTCTACTATTCTTATCAACATTACAATTGGCTGATATTCTGTTTTGTAAAAAGAATTTCTTTTGCTTGATGAGCTTAATACTTTACTATATAGATATAAATTCATTAGCAATAATTGGATCAATATTATAGATGTGAATTTCCAAGACATATATCCAGACCTTTCTGCAATTTTGCCTTAAAACTATATAGATAGATATTTTACTAGCTTGTAGTATATTTAAAGAATTTGAAAGGGCATACAATTTTTGTAGACTTTTATGTTGATCTTCAAATATTACAGTAGTCTGGAAAAAAGTTGTGTGGATATACATGTATAAATGATTCATTGAGTCAGTTTTACAAGTATGAGGGGTGATCCAGAATTAGCGGTACTGGATTTATAACTTCAATATTAATCCATCTAAATCAAACACATTTTCACATTATAAAATGTAACTTATCAATGACCAGTCCACCAATGATCATCAAAATCGGACCTTAAACAAAAAGTTACAATGAAACTACTCTAGTATATAACGCAAGGGTGGGGCAGGTAGGCACTGAACGTCACTACGTCACAAATTCGCAACTTTAAAATAATGACGTTACTCCTCCATATAGTCACCTAGAGTTGCATTATATTTACCGTGATGTTCAATTCATCCACTTAACATATTCCTGTACCATTGTTAGTCGAATGTAGAAAACATCTGTTGATTGTCTAGAGCTAAATTCACTAAGACCCTTTAAATTGTGACATTTCAGTACCGATTTCATACAATGAAATACCTGAACTTCCACTGAAGCCAAGTCTGATGAGAAGGAACAATTTTAGCATTCTTGGATTGGGGATGAGACATGTGACATGTGTTATAATATTATGTATTTGTTTGTGAAGCGGCAATCTCATGTGTTGACGTCCGTAACAGCTTTAGTTGACGTCGCGTCTAGACTGCTCCTCTAGCTACAACTCCTTTCTTTTCTTAAAGCAATTTTCTTCTCTTTTTGAACACTTGGTATCAAATAATCGTGGACTTTCTTACTAAAGTATGTTTAATGAGATTGTCTACAGTATTTTGTACATATCAAATTGAGAATATCCACGTTCTACGCAAAACTTAAAAACTGCACAAGTTCGAATGGGCTGCCAACGTCATAGATGACTTTTATTGCCAATGAAAACTGGTACATAGTTTTCCCATTCAGCCAAAAATTACGTTCAAATTTTGATCATAGAAAAGTATGAAGTTCTTTTTGATGTCGACAACTTCTCAGTAAAATTTGCTCATTAGAAAGGGTTGAAAACGCATATGAAATATGAAAAGGCTAAGTAAGTTAACCCCTGCCCCGCCTAACCGTACCATGGTTGCTATGGACACGTTTCCAACATACAGGTAATTAAAAGACAATGCCAATTTTTCCGTATCCTGTCAAATATGAATAGTACTTGTACTATGCCTTATTGCATCAAGAAAAACGCACTAATAATAATTTAAGAGCATCAGTTCCGCTAATTCTGGATCACCCCTCGTACTTAAGCTGCTGTGGTAGCTATTTTTTGGTCAAATAACTAGTTCAAATATTGTTGGATAATTGTATATGTTCCTTTCCTCGTGTTGAGTTTTTGGTGTTTGAAATTTGCGTTTTATGGGTCTTTGTAGAAGTTATTACACTCTTTTGTGAAGCTTTTTCTCTTCTGTTCAACCATTGAGTATACAACGGCTTAATTCTTTTTCCAAGCTGGTGAAGAGAGGTGGGAACCTCATAAAAACATTGAATGCTAAAGGTTTTAAGATGAATCATGTGAAATATGGAATTAATCATTTTCATTCAGCAGACAAATTTAAAAAAGTTTCTGGGGAAAATCTGAGGTTTAGTTGGTTTGTGCAAGTTAGCCTCTTTGTTAATGTTCAACCTATGGTACTTCGAGTGGTTATTGAATAAAAGGAGCTTTTAACAAATGTTCATTTAAAAAGCTGTTAAATATTTGACTGATTTTTGTCATGAGATCTTGTATCTAATAATCTGATGTCTATGTTTTTAATGCTTACTTTGAAGTTTCACCAATGTATTATATAAACAGGGTTTTCCGCAAAATATTTTGAAGCTGTAGTGGCATTGGTAAAGCTTGAAACACATTGTGTTCATGCAAATAACAGTAACTGTGAAAAAAAAACATAATTGGAAAAGAAGAAATTGCTCAATTTGAGCAATTTCTTCTTTTCTCATGTTTTTGTTTAGAATTAGTACATTTTAGTATATAAGAATGCACCATTTATCATCATTTGACATGAAATACCTCTATATTATGTCTCTCTTTGGTGACCATTTTGAAGAAATTAAGCTGTGGGGTACTTTTGAAGCTGTAGGGGCATTACACTGATTAACATGAAGCTGTAGTGGGGCCAATACAGCTTATTGGGCTGAGAACACTGATAAATGGGCAGCATCATGAGAAAATGTGTCTTCGGGGGTAACAAATAGTGTTGATCTAGTTCAGAGTTTGTGTATCAGTAGGACACCAGAAAAGAGCCTAGTTCATCTCTTAATTGTAGTGCACAGATGTGGTGGCTGATCTAGTTCTACACTTTTTTGCATATCCTGAAGACCCATTTTCTCATGTCGCGGCCCAATAAAGGATCTGGCCTGAATTATCAACTGTACTTCTGTGAATGAAAATTTATTCTAGCATTGTGTTGAAAATATTGTGGTGTAGACTTGAGAAACTGCTCACAATCAGTAAATTGTACTTACACTGCATCAGTTTCAAAAGTTGTTACCTCAAAGGTTTGAAAAGATGTTTGCATAGGGGAATGAGTTTAGTTAAAGTGACATTTCACGATTATTTTTACATATATTTTACTTTTATTCTATCGGAAAGAGCATGTTTTCTTATGAAAATTCTGAAAATTTCGAGCCAAAACGTTGAACCGTTTACAAGAAATATATATTTTTGTGCTTAAAATAAACAAATTGTTGTGGACAACAGTTCAGATTTATATAGAATTTGTCATTTTTGTCTCAACTTTAATGGTGCATTTTTGACTATAAATAACAATTTAAGAAAAATGATAGCATTTCTACGCATTAGAATATACAATCTTTGCATCAAGACATACTTTAAAAAAAATGAAATATATGTGAAATGTAACTTTAATAGTGGAAGGATTTGAATATAGGATTACTGTCCAGCGGAGGATATGTAAAAATTGTATCTAACCTTGACAAGAATCTGATGTAGTGTCCAGGCATTTGGAATAGAAATTGATTCAGGAGAGAAATTAATTCGGTATACCATAGAACCTCTCTAAATCAGACAAAAAACTATTGCCTTATTTGGTTGTTGAACACAGGTGGTAACTTAATACAGGGCAACAGTGGTACATAAAGCTCCTGCATGAGCTTTTTGTACAACTGTTGTCCTGTATTAAGCTCCCAACCTGCCATGAAAACACCTATGAAATGATTAGGTTTTGTCTGGTTTTGGTAGCTCAATACAGGTGGCCTCTAATTACAGGGCAAAAGCCGTAACAAGTTAATGCAGGAGCTTTTTGTACCGCCGTTGTCCTGAACTAAGCAACCACCTGCCACGAAAACCTCATATTTATTTTTTTTATCCGGTTTAGAGATACCCTAATGTATCACTATTCTATATGAAGGAACAGTTTTTCATACGTAAATTTTTCTAATTCCTCTCCTCTTTTCTCTACGCCAAAAGATTTTTTCTGTATGTGGATTTACCTCATCTTTGCAAAGATTCCATTTTTTTTTTGTCATGTTTTATGTTCAACTGTTTAAAAAAATCAAATAAAACTTATAAGGTAAACAGCATTGTTATCTTAACCCTCTCGCAAACAAGACCTTGTTTTGATGTCCCATACATAAAAGGCTTGGGAAAACATTGAGGCAAAAGAAGAAACTGCTGGTAACCAGCAGTTTCTCCTTTTGCCTCAACATTTTCCTTATGTTACAATACACAAACCCTATGTACATCATCTTTCGATTTGTTGTCTGCATCGGGTTTGAAATTGGGCTCGTGCAAAATTTTGCCATCTGGTATAGGGTTAAAGTTAAAGTTGGTGGTTTAAAGTCTGTAAATCTCGGAGTAGATCTCAAAGACTTAAACTTTAACCCACGATCATCGAGTTTCAAGCCGGCTGTTAACACACAGGGACTACGGCTAGTCACAGCACATTGGCTTTCACTCTCACCTGTACCCATTTATACACCTGGGTGAAGAGGAGCAACTTGGGGCTAATTCCGGCAATATTTCTGAAATGATCGTAGCATATTTGCATTTTGAGTAGGGAAGTCTTTACCCCAGAATGATTATTGGGAAGACAACCCCATAATGTTGCTCCGTCTTAACCCCAGAATGATTTTTGAGAAAACCGACCCATAATGTAGCTCTTGTATGTACGGCTGATGTCCTCCCCACAACGACATTTTGGGCAAAAAGTTGAAGACCCCACAATGATTTTGGACAAAAGTCCCCACAATGTACCTGTTGTCTGTACGTCCGTTTGTCTGTCCGTCCGTCTGTCCGAGAACTTAACCCGAAAACTTAACCTTTGCCTTTTCTCCAAAAGTATTTGACATACAAAGCTGTACACCAAAGTCAAGGTCATGTGACAAGGTCAAGGTCATCTGTCAAGGTCAATGTCATCTGTCAAGGTCAAAATTTAATAAAGAATGCTGTTCCGGGGGCATTCGTGTTTCACAAACACATCTTGTTTTTTATCTGGATCATCTATCCAAGCTTCGACGCCAACAGAGCTAGTGATTTCCCTTTCAAAATGAAAATTTATATTATTAATCAAATACTGTGTTGTGGGTACTCATTCGAAATGTTTCATCAATTCATTCCCTTTGAGCTCACACAAAAAATGCAGATCTAAAGTCTGAGTAATTGTGCCATTCAAATAAAATTTGATCTATAGCTCTAAGGTCAATGTAAAAATTGGGCTTGTGTGTAGCAGAGCTCCTGGCATGTTACTATGGATTTTCAGTGATCAATACTTAAAACTTGTCCTAGGACCTGTAGATCTTTTGGAGAATTGATAGTAACCACCATGTCAAAGGCTCTTTAGGCCTATAGTACTTGTCCAACATTTTCAGCTCGGCTGTTTAACACCAAAACATCAAGGTATCATCATCACATTGGTGTTGTTTGCATTTGTATTGACGTATGTGTTGGCAACTGGCAAACTTAAACCTTGGTCATGTCTCTTGTTAATGAGATATGAACTTGAAATTTGGCATGTGTTCACTATCACAATAGCTACCAAGACTATCAAGTGGTATAACTATAGCATCTTTTTTGTAAGAGTTATGTCCCTTTTTTCTTAGATTTTTTCATGATCTAGCATTTGCAGCTGATTGCAGGTACTGGCATGATGTGCTCTTGTTTACCAAATCATGTAATTTTAGTTGTTTCTTTTCAACACATAGAGCTTCATTCCACTGAGGAAAACATTGTTAGAAAATAAGTTATTGCTTGTTATATGCATTTTCTTCTATTCACTCACTATTTTCCTTATACTAGAATAATAATTCAAGTGTTCGTGAATAAATATAGTCTCCATCAAGGACTTGTTATTATCAGGGAGATACTGTAAGATTTAGGACATAAAGGTCTAGCATGCCGAAGGCAAAAAAGTGTTGAACCCTGATTTTTGAATGAATAGAGTAATTGTTCATTTAGGTAAATTCCAAAGAAGCTAAAATTCAATGCGATTGTACTCTGAATATTGTTACATGAACCTGTGTGTAGGGAAAAGGAGAAATTGCTATGTTCACACAATGTTTTCATGACTCAGGGGCTTGAAAACAAGAGACTTGAGTTAAAAGACATTTTTGTGCTCCCACATCAATAAGATAGGGGGCATATTGTTTTACCAAGTCTGTCTGTCATTTTTTTCTTTATTATTGCCCCCACCTACAAAGTAGAGAGGGGAATATTGGTTTCACCCTGTTTGTCTGACATACCTTCTTAGACCTTTTTTGTTACCGTACTCTAACATAGGAACAAAGTGTCCTAGAATAATGGACTTTGTACTATTGTTGCCCATGACCCAGGGCAGTGCCATATTGGTCAAGGTCACAATTGAACTTTGTCCAGGAACCTTCTGCAGAAATTGAATAAAGCGCTGGTGGGGAATCTTTGTTTGTGACGGATCTAAAGTTAAGAATTGAGATATTATTGTAGAATCCAACCAATTATACATTCACTTTTAACTAAAATTATGTCTCATTTATGTTTGGTTTCCGCCTGGTTCCTTACCAGCTCACTAGCTGAAAATGAGACGTAATCCGCTAGTCAATTCCGTCAGGTTTTTCAACTACAAGCATTTACGCCTGTAGAAATATTCCGCTGAATTAACATAATTCGCCTCAAATTACGTCTATTTTACGCTTGGTTTCCGCCTCATTGCTATTACTAGCGGAAAGCTAGACGGAGTCCGCTTAATAATTCCGCCTGGTTTTTCCGCTAGCAAGTGATTACGCCTGTAAAAAAAACACGCTTAATTAACATAATTCGCCTAAAATTCCGTCTATTTTACGCTTGGTTTCCGCCTCAATGCTATAATAAGTTTCAACCAGCTTCCTAGCGTAAAATGAGAAGGAATCCACTTGATAATTACGTCTATTTTACGCCTCTTTTACGGGTGGAATTTTTCGTACAGGATATTTTAAAATACACATACAAACAGTCAAACCTGTGTTAGCTGCCACCTGTATTCAGCAAGCAACCTGTATTAAGCAAGCGGTCACCGTGTTCCCAATTGAAGCAATTGCACTGAGATTGACTTGTATTAAGCAAGCACCTGTCTTAAGTAAGCACTTTTTGAATGTCCCTTGGGTGCTTGCTTAAGACAGGCTTGACTGTATTTTCTTTGTTATATACATTGAGATTATAATAAGCAAAATGAAGAGCAGTAAAATGTCACATGAATGAAAGTTAGATAACATCGCGACAATTTAAGAAAAAGTGTGTAAAGCGTCGACCGAATTAACTGCCTGCTTTTAGATTACGTAATCGCTGCATATAGACTATTCAAGTATAATTCAATTCCACACTTTGGCTCATTTGTAAATGTGACCCTTCACTCGCAAATGATCCATCCAGAAAATGCGAAAAGAATCGCACGGTATCCGCAGACTGACCAGGATTGAAAAGTTTCTCTTTCGCTGATTTGAGCTTGTCAATTTGACCTCTCCTTGTCACTTTTGTTACATTGATGGTTCTCTCAAACAAAGGTTCCCAGATTTTCATTTTTGTTTGTTTGTTTGTTTGTTTTGTCCGACGTGTGACATATTTATTGTTATCTCAAAAAGTCCCAGACATACTGCAGTTTGGCTGCAAAACTAAAATCAGACTCAAGAGGTAGGTCTAAGAAAATAAACTCACCTACATAAAAAACCATGTATTTTTATGAGTAAAGTCCAATACATATTTATTACTTCATATTTTGCCTTATCTCTCTATTTTATACCAGACTATTAACATAATCTGCTGTTACGAAGATGCATCTCTTCATTTACAAAATGCTGTTCATAATTTTGACTGTTTTTACCCAAGGTATGTAGAATTTAATTCATCGGGAATGCTTTATGATTTCGCATCTAAATCATATCATCATTTGTCCTTGTCTGTTGTAGTCGTCGATGTTTTTCCATTTTTTAAAAGAGGGGGGGGGGGGGTATGTTACATTTCTACTCTGAAACATCTCAGTATTTTAGACACTCGCAAATTGAATTTTTGGACCCTTAAAGAAAATGATTTTGCTACTTTTTGACAAAACTAAACGCATTGAAAATGACATAGTCACGGTCAAGATTTTGAATGGTAAGAAATGCTTTTGAATTAATTGAACATTATATTTTATTCATGACAGTGCATGGACAATATTGAAAATATCTGAAATATTGATTATCTGCTAGTTTTTTGTGTTTCTTTCTTTTAAAAGCTCATTTTAAGAAAACTTAACAAAACATAATCAATCTGATCATTTGTGATCGTCTCTTGTTGGGCGGGCGTCGTTTTTCGGAAATCGTCAAAAAATTCTTAAACAGAATTATCGAGGTAACGTTGACGTCATCAGAATACTACAATGACCCGGAATAACCTTCTATTGTTGAACCCATCACAAAGACCCAATGCAACAACAAAATCCCTTTAAAGCGTTTATCGAGAAATAACGGTAGATTTTCACTTGATAATCTCACCGCAAAAGCGGTGAAAATACCAAAAATTATACCTATCTGACATTATCTATGCGGTGCGAAATGAGTGACGTCACAATGAACGTTGCATAGCAATCACGTGCAAAATGACGCGCTTAACGAAAATATGTCTTAGAAATTTCACATTTTGTCTAAAATTTGCATAAAAAAATTAGAATAATCGTTTGTTTTCTAGTAGGATCGATTAATAGTTCATTGGGTAAACAACAAAAGCTATATTTTTTCGAGTGACAGAGTGAAAATATAGCTTTTGTTGTTCACCTAATGAGATATAAATCGATCTTACACTGAAACAAACGATTATCTTCTATCTCTTCTTTCCAGGTGCCTACATGCTTCATTGTTTCCAAACAGCTGTGACTGGTTTTGAAATAATCGATTGTCAAGGATCTTGTGTGACAATATTTACATTTTGTAAGTGGATTCTTTTGTCTCAATAGATTTATATTTTATTCAGAGAAAACTAATCATTTTTTGTTTGTTTTCACAAGGTGCAAAATAAGATATTTGACGATCTTTTAAACGCAAAACGATTCTTCTATTTCTTCAATAAGACAAGATGTAAAAAAATTAGTTGATGTATATTTCATGTAATTACTTTACAATATTAATACGACGTGGAAATAATGGACAACTATAATGTGACGTTAAGAAAGGAACAAGCAGAATATGATAAAGTTTGTCACGCCAACGCCAAACGCCTGCACTAACTCCAACGCTAACAACGCAAACGCGACCGATGCCAAAGTGATGACAATATTTCGCATGTTCACCGAAAACAGCCCAGATAATAAAACAAAAGGACAATGATGGTCCTAGATCGCTCACCTTAGTCTCTTTGACCCCTGGGACATCAAACAATTTAAATAGGCAGATGTCATAAAGGAGACTATTTCAACAATAAAGCAAGTTTCAAGAAGTTTGGACAAAATTGTGACCTCTTAGTTATAACAAGAAAATTATCATTTAGGCCCCCTTTCCTGTGACATGGCATGGATCCTTTCCATTTTCAAAAGGGTTCATTTTTGTGACTTGACCAACATTCTGACCAAGTTTCCTGAAGCTTGTGTAATAATTAGGCTTCGAGAGCTATAACAAGACAATTGATGTTAAGGCCCTTGTTCCTGTGATAAGGAATGGATCCTTCCCATTTTCAATAGGGTGACCTGGCCATAATTGTGGCTTCAATATTCTGACCAAGTTTCATAATTGTGGCCTCTAGAGTGTAAACAAGAAAATTGTCATTAAGTTCCCTTTTCTTGTGATTTGGCATAGATCCTCCCCATTTTCAATAGGCTTAATCCTTGTGACCAGGCCAATATTCTGACCAAGTTTCATGAAGATTGGGCCATATTTGTGGCCTCTAGGATGTAAACAAGAAATTTGTCTTTAAGGCTCCTTTTCCCGTACTTTGGCTTGGATCCTTCCAATTTTCAAAAGGTTTCATCCTTGTGACCTTGCCAATATTCTGACCAAGTTTCATGAAGATTGGGCAATATTAGTGGTCTCTAGAGTGTGAACACTAAGATTGTTGACGCCGGACGACGCACGACGGACGACGGACATTCAATGATCACAAAAGCTCAACTTGAGCACGATGTGCTCAGGTGAGCTAAAAATGTTGTGTCCTACGTGGCGCTCAGCACAAGTCAGGAAATAGATTCCTTTACATTTGAAAACTTTAATAAGAATTTACAATAAGCTTACCTCTATAATCATAATATGCGAGTTCTTTCAGCAGTATTTCGTCTTTCACCTTAGTGATAAATATAGCTCTACTTCATATTGTTATTTTTTTGTCAACTAAAATAAGCCAATGTTTTAATTTTCTCCAGTTTTAACCAGTCTGTATAATCAATCTTAAACAGCTTGATATTGTGTTTTATTAAAACAACTTCCAAGGATGCAAAAGACAGGTTGAAAAGCTGAGAGTGGTTCCGTATCAAATGAATATGATGTTATCTTGATTTTTTCCCTTTTGTCTTACCAGGTGTTATTTTCTAAGCACTCTCAACTAATGTATAAGCACAGCAGCCACGAATCAATGAAATTTATTTTTGCTATCAAATCAGCTTCAGCTCCAAGCATTCTCAAAACAATTGATTAAATGATTGATTAAATTGAGTTAAACGCCGTTTTCAATTTTTAAGTTATATCGCGGCGGCTGGATCACCTAACAATCGTTTTCTGGTATTTCTCTCACCTGTAAAACCACAACATTCTTTCCTAGCATCCAGCTGCTAAATTACATAGGTCTACGATTATCTAAACATTGGTGAGAGAAAAATAGTCGGAATGAATGAGATCCGCCGTCGGGTATCGAGCCTTCTCAAAACAAATACCGATCTGAAAGCCGCATTCTTTTCCAATCAAATTCCATTCATTTTTAAAAACGTGTTAACAGATTTTATCTTCCAAACATGTTCAAATTACAATCAACCAGACGACCCTGTTTTTTCGATGTATCCCTATTAATAAGGTATATACCCAGCATATTTGTTTTCAGTTATTTACAGATATAACATACCTCAGACCATTACAAATTGGTAGCAGCCGCAATTAGTAACAAAATAATTCTAATCAAAATCATTCCTATTATAATTCATTTTAAATAGTGTCTTCCAAACTAGCCTAGGTCACTGTCAACAAGACTGCACCTGTCTTTCCATGTATTTAAGATATATACCTCGCTTTTTCATGACGGCAGTCGCATTTTATAACTTATTTAATCTTATTTAATATATCTTTATTTTGATGTTTATAATTTCAGATAATGTCTTCCAAACATGTTCAAGTCAAGTTCAACCAGACGGCACTTGTTTTTCGAAACATCTATTTAAAACATATTGTAATACTGATCTTTGTAATATCCTTTTATAAAAATCATTTATACAATGACATACGTCGAGGAAATGAAATAAAGTCGTAAATACTTTTGATTTTTCACGGTTGTTATTTCACTTATACGAGAACAATACAAATGAGATATGACAGCAAATAGAAACGCCATTTTATTACCGTGGAAATTGCGTCATAACGTTACTTCCATGAGAAAAAATGAAAACCTACCAAAATCGAATAGAATTTGAAAAAATAAAGAATTCTGTTAATCTCTATTTTTCACAATACTTTCTACAATATTTTACAGTGTTTTTTAAGACACATTGAATTGACGTGCTTTTTTCCAATTTTGATCAGTTTGTTTTGTGTGTGTGTTTTATAAGCTTTGTAAGGCAGCTAAAGTTTATTTAAGTTATTTTTGCAGGGTTACGAATTAATTAAGTTACGGTCGTCGTAGATTTCGCAGTAATTCAATAAGTGTTTCATTAGTGTTCATTAATCAATTTTATTTTAATTGTATCAATCAAAGGCTACGCATTTTAATTGGCTGAAAAGTTTGTTGTTTTTTCTAAATGCGAACATTTTTTTTGTAATTTTCATGATAATAGTATTTAAAATAAATACAAACTTATGTTATGCATCCACATATTCTAGATTATTTTTTGAAATTTTAATCTCTCAATTGGATGAGTTACTAAATTTATATGAAAGTTTCTGCACTGATGATGTTCCTTAAGGACACCGATTGATATTGGATTGTAACTCCAGCTTGATACTGTTCTCCTGGTACACCGAACGTATGACTTATCTGCGTACACCATAGACAAATACAGGAATTAATTTTCAAATATGTTGGTATTTTGCATTTGTTTTCCAACCTACGACGTAAATGGACCAATTGCTGTTCGTCTTGAAATCACGACCATCTCTCAGTCGCTTATTATGCAAAAAGGAGTATCCCTTAATTCTTATATTAGGACATCCCAACGGCTTTTATGGACATGTAACGTCGTAGCTCATCAACAACTGCATTTCTTCCAATCATAGCTTAAACACCCGTTTGTAAATCGTGTACATAGTCGGATATAGTTAACACGTAAAACGTGTCTTGACTTAAACTGAATTCTATAAAATAGGTTAATATTTTTTAATAAACGAAAAACTTTTCTTTGCAATTCTTAAAGCCCCTTTCTGCGATTAGAGTAAAAAGATCGCTCTTTCAAAAATGTTCTTTGACTATTTCTTTTATTTAGGTTTTATTAAAGATGACTTTCTTGATAATTCAAATCAGTCGACAAACGGTGGCTTTTTCGTTAAACGCATATACTGTAGTATAAAGTAAATAGTGTAAACGAGATCTTGGTCATGTGAAAAACGCCCATGTATAGGAGCGGAAACGTGCGGTTTTCAAATCGGAGTCTGAAATGTTGCTGGTCATAAATATTTATCAAGTTAGGCCTATATTTAGATCATCGCGTCATAATGATTTGCATAACCAAAAATTGGAATGACGAATTCAAACATATCTCTGAGAATAAAAGTCTTGTTTGTGTTGAAAATCTTGTGTATTTTTATTGTTCAATTATCTTTGAGTTTTGCTATACCAGAATATCGTCATTTCATACATAAATATTATAAATCTTCGTGAGCATACAGTTAATTACATCGTGAAATTGACGTTTAACCAATCAAAACCATTCTAAATCGCTCATTCATCGCTCCACTCATTCATTCCAAACATTCATTCAAATCGATCAAAAACGCTCCAAATGACTAAGAAGTATACAACCAACAGCAACATTAAAAAAAGCAGAAAAATGGGGGGGAAATCGTGATTTCACTACCATAATTGATATTGTTAGCGTCTGATAGGTTCTTAAAAAAATAGGAGGTAATGTACAGAACTTTTATGCATATTTTATTAAAGGGAGGTTATCAATATTGCTAATTTTGTTCATCCTGAACAAAATTTGCAATACTGGATTACCACCCATTAAATTCACTCAAAAGTCGCTCCACACATTCATTCATCCAAAATCATTCCAGAATCATTCATCTTGTCAATTTCACGATATTGTTAACTGTACACTGCACTTATCGTCCAAAAAAGGTTTATGATTACCTGCTATATAGCTTGAAAAATATCATGATTTGTTAAAGCAAAATAAAACGATATATGTACGAGTAATAGAGCATAATCAACTGGTTATGTCTGATACGAAACAGTTTTACGAGAATGCGTTATTAGGCGTTAAACGAGTCCACATGAGTTAAGGACAGATTCTTCTTTCATTGAGTTATCAACAAAAACTTTAAATTCAGTAGTGTTGACATGAATGAAAAACGATTGCCTTCATTTTAGGAACAAATAGAAACTAGGCGAGAAATATAAAATTAGTATTGTAAGTGCAACATTATGATAAGCCTCGAAAAGATTTTGTTAAACTTGATACCAACAGAAAAGTCTGGTTGGTGTTTTACGTGAATGTGAAGACTATATCTCTGACGAATCCGAAGTCGTGTCAAATTTAAAATTCTAAGACAGAAATTAATGCCCTCAAGTAAATAGCATTTACCTTGACTGAAGATCTTGATTTAGTTACTAGTATCCACTGAAAAGACCTGTTACAACAATGAAACATTTTCAAAGATGATGTATTCCCTTTACAAACGTATTTCTAAATGAAAAAAAAAATATTGTCTCATAATTTGAACTTGAAAATAACCTTGACCTCGAATGATGACCGCGAATTTGGTAGCAACAGGAAGGTCTCGTCACAAGCAATACACATAAGAAATATAATGAAATTATATATCAAAAGCTATGACAATCATATTTCCGAACTAATAGAAACCTTACTTAAAGCTAAGAATTTTAGCCCCCTTTTTCCATAATGCATTTTAATCGCAAACTTCAAATTCTTTATAGACAAAAGCATCTAATGTGCAACCCAAATATGAAATTTCATTCAATTCCAAAAACAAAACTAGGAGAAACTAGAGAAAAAATATTACATTACAGTCTTTTAATCGATGATGCGAACCCGAATTCATGTTCCGTCTTTTGATTGTGAATATGTGGCTTCGGACGACACAGACAAACAGAAGGACATACATACGCTCAGAATCCCGCCAAACTGAGAGTTAAGTATGGTGGTGTAATTTGGTAAGGGTAAATAGAAGTGATCTCCAAGATGGCATATATTGTTAACATAAGTGCTTATGTTAGCTTTAAAAATATTTAATTTTATTTCGTGTAACCGTATCCATCATATATTTTTCTTCCCTTCTTATAGATGTAGATTAGCCAATAGCTGGATCTGAAATAAAAGAAATAGAACTTATAAGAGTTGTGCTAATTCAAAATGCATTCCGACATCAATTCAAGAGTAGCTTTCTTTCGAAACATAAGGTTAAATAATGTATCAAAGGTCGAAAAAAGCTTATTTTTACCTTTCAAACAAACAAACACACAAAACGACACAACTCTATCCCAGGACTAGATAAATATACTTTAACCCTTGTCATGCTGAACCCGGAATATGCCTGCCTTGGCAGGAGCTATAGACAAACATCAGCCTGCACATATGTGCAGTCTGATGTTAGTCTACACCACCTGTTTCCTACTTTCAAACTAGAATTGTCAATAGATTTTGTTTTCTAAATAAAATCGACCTACAGTTGGTACTTTCAGTGCTTTTTGCCCTTTGATTTTGATGAAAAATTTATAGCCAAAATTATTTAGCATGACAAGGGTTAATTTGAATAATGATTTATAACACCCTTATAATGTCTTTTCATAGCAACAGACATTTCAAACGTTATATAGTTAAAACATTCAATGATAAATCCATTTGAGATACAGTGACAATGGAAAATTGTTCAAGAACTCTTCGAAAGATACACCGATGAAAAAAAATCTGGATAAAAAATAGATATCAAAATGTATTATGAATCCAAAAAGTATTTCTACTAACGTCGTTCGAAGACAAGAAAGATTAATGAACTTCAACTTGTACCTTTTTCCCACAAAATGACTATTTTTACAAAATCCATATAAATTAGGGTTGTTTGGAAAGTTTGAAAACAACATTTGCATTTTTTAGACAAAACACCGTACATATCTGAAAACTACTATAAACAATGAACTAGGTTTATTCTAATCGAATAGTCACTAAAATCCATTATACTTTTTTTTTAAAAAAAAAAATCTTTGTTAACCCAAGGGAATAATAGAGCGGCACTATCTTATTCAAATGTCGTAAAGCGTAACAAGTTAAAGGGATGTGTATATCTAAATCGTTCATAAAGCATAGGCGTTCACTAACGGAATTGAAACATATACTGAAAAAAAAAACATTAAAATGGTTCACAAAAGCTTAAAATGAATTTATTTGGTACAATTAACAAGTTACCTTTGATCCAATATCTATGCTATTTTGAATTAGTTGTTTTTATTCCAGTTATGAAGAAAATGCTTTATAAGCCGTTTGAAATAAATATTTCTCCATTGTCTCACTGTTAGCTGTAAGCACGATTTTTCATTAAAATGAAACAAAAGCCAAACAGATTTTTAGAGTTTAGTTTTATATATCAATAGGTCATTGAATGGTTGTTTTCTGCACGTTTGGTCGAAAGACGGTGCCAAAAATGTCCAGAAATGTTTTCACGTACATTTTATTCGCATTCCCCTAAGAACCACACAATGTGAATCAGGATTCGACACACAAAGCCTGTTTACGCTTTCTAACCAATTGTCGATTAGGATTGAAATGCCATATGAGCGGGGCAACGGCATCAAACTTATGGCATTTTATAACATGAAGTTCTGGATCTCTTAATGGCCAAGGTCCTGCCTTACATAGATTTATATTGTGACGACATAAGCCAAGCATTTGTGAGACTATTCGAAGTTAACGACGAACAATTCTAAGGAACAATTGGCCTTGAGACAAACACAATTCAAGGCAAAGTCGTTTCGAATTGAGTGTGGTGTTGATTGAAATTCTTTTTTATAGTTGCGAAAATTCTGTCTTCAAGTTTCATAAAAATCACGTCATAGCGCAGTTGGTAGCGCGTCGGACTGTAAATCTAGAGGTCTTGGGTACGATCCCCGACGGCGGCACTCATTCTTTCTGACTATTTGTCTCTCACCAGCCACCAAAGGGTTGATAGTCGTAGACCTATGTGAGATAGCAGCTGGAGGCTAGAAAAGGATGTGATGGTTGTACTGGTAAGGGAAATACCAGGAATCCATTGTAAGTTGCTCCAGCCGCCGCGATATAACTGAAAAAAAATGTTGAAAGCGGCGTTAAACCCCATGCAATCAACCAACCATTCAATCAAAGACGATTGACCGGTAAATTGCTTTGCCGGAACTAACCAAAGCGTCAACGATCAAATAGACATACCAAACATTTTTTTTAAAATAATATGTTAGCTTAATTTATTTACAAAAGAATAAAAGTCGCTCAGTATATATTCAAACTAATCTTCTAAACTTGTACATTAAACTGTTTTTAATTTGCAATAAATGAATGAATTCTTAAAGAAATATGACTATCCATCCCTAGATGACCGCTCCAAAAGATCATCCGTTAGTAGTAAACCATGGTAAAGGTGTATACCTATTCGACGATTCATTGAAAAGGTGAATACTTAAAAATACGTCGTATGGATCTTTACGTAAATGAACCATGCATTATTCGGTTGAATCATTTGTTTTCATTTTCTTTTAGCTATAAGCATATTTGCTTGGACAGCGTCGGTTCTTCGCACTAATATAGAGATCAATGTTTGATTTGACGTCCCGTTATAAACCTCGACATGCGCCGGGATCGTGTTAGTGACATATTTCACATTGTTCCTGACTCTGGTCTTAATCAAATTTCATTTTTTTTATTTAAATGTGCCTGCATAGAGATAAACGATCGAGTTTAATATGTACCAAACATTTTTATGCATAAAACTGCTTGTGATAAATATTGACCAAGTCATGGTAAATGGAATGACGCTATGATTGTAAAAAGCAATCTTAATTTATTTTGTAGGGAGCGTTCCTTTGTCAAAATAACTAATTATCGAAAAAATCCAATCATGAAATAAACTTCTTTACAAAAATACACAACACTCCTAATAAAAAATAAAGGCTGACCGATATCTGAATACTTATAAACAAACATATTTTTTCTTGCATAAATATATTTGTGTTGTTCTTTAAAAGTGTACTGAAATTATTTTCTATGGATAATATTCCAATTTCTTTTGTAAAAATTCCATCAACGTTTAATATATAAAGACTTACAAAATATAGCCAACAATTCTTTTTCAGTATTTGGAATTGCTATTAATAGCCAGACCAAGTGTGGGATTGAGAAGTATGTCATATTCTTTTTTTAAACTATATCATTCTCAGCCAACTAGAGAATAAACTATCAAACCACTCGTTTTCTTCTTAATTTCTTAAAATGGTTCTATTAAATTCAACTGTTTTCAATAGCTCTTTTGGCTATTATTTCTTTTACATTTGAAATTATTTTTTGGATTCTTATATGTTTACATTGAGATTGTTTTAAAATGTTGTTTACTTATGTTTCTATTTATACAATGAATGCTAACTTTTGTGAATTTTCCGGTCGGGTGGACTCGCACATTGGCCGTTCTCCTGATCTGGGGAGAGTCCATGTGCTTTCGTGCTCACGTCGGATTATTCCAGTTTAATACAGAAAGGTTTGCGCCCAACACGACCTTGGTTGTCGACGGGCCATAAAACAACATTCATTCATTCATTCAGCAAACCACTCATTTATTTTTCTTTGTGTAAAATTGATAAACTGCATGCATGTGAAATAAATATCAATGTTTCAAAATTGATCTACGACCACTGATATCATTAGGCCTGTTTCATAAATACATTCACTAATAGGTGCGTGACATATTTCTTTACAATCGCGTGTTATACTCACGACACAGATGACATGATTTCCGACATCTATGGGCATGATCCTTAAGGTGACAAAGGGAGGCCAATACATCCTGGCTGTGACAGTACCAGTTTGGTAAATCGTCTACACAGCCAGAAACCGGTGTATTGTAATACCCTGTAAACAATTATGAACAAAGAGAAACTCACTCGTTATGAATTCAAGTGAGAAATTATTAGAAAAGGATTGTATTGGTCTAATGAGTTGAATTTGATTAATATAAAGTAAGGTTATATAATATCCTTCGGTTCAAATTGCTAAATATATGTATGCATTATTTCTGACCATTTAAAGGCTTTTATGTCTACAGCAGCCGACAAGATCATCAAAACAATGTCTCTATGATCACCTAGACTCATTAAAGAAACTGTCCTTATCAATAAAAGAACTCTTATGTTCTTCAAACTTTTCGCACGTTAAGACTTACGTATGTTTGTTGCTGCGTCATAATTAAAATTATTATAAAAATTTCTTGCTAATGTAGATCAACATCCCAAAAACACAGTAAGACGATTTGTATACTTCAATATAGTGATATTTAAAAGACGCATTAAAATATGTCACTTATACCATGTTTCATTTAACTTACCGAAGGTCGATATTTTCGAAACCGGTGTTGTTTGTGCAGGAGTAAAGATATTCGGAAACCTGGTACTCAATGATGCGGAGCTAATTATTTTGTTTGTTGTCGTGTGTGAATTTGTCGTTTGTGAAAAGAAGAACGGCGGTTGAGAAGTATGAGACGCTGTGTTTGTAGTAATATATGTTGGTTGTGGTGTCATTTTCGTTGTCTGTTGAGAACTTTGTTTTGCAGTGTGATATACTATAGTCATATTTCGTATTGTATCACTTATTCCACAACCTCTATTGCAGAAATCGCCATTACAGCATTCTATCAGACATTTATTCTCTGAAAACAAACGTCAAAACATTTAACATTAAAATATACATTCAAATGAGAATTAGATCAAATAGGTTTTGAAGTTGGAATTGTGTCCTCAAAAACTAAGATTATGATAGAACGTTTGTAACTGTCGACTAAAATGTTACGATATCACCATTCAAAATGCAATGAAAAGTATTTTATGTCTTTTTACATATCTCTGTTCAATTTGGAAATGGACATCCTGATACCGAGTACATCTCGCTTCATTTTTTTTTATTTGTATCGAGCTTGTTAATTATGTCATTGATTTTAAATACTCATTCACTTTTTAAGTAAAAATCCTCTTAAATTTACGTTTGCCTCTAAAGTTTTCCAAACAGATATTTCTGCTTTGCAAGGTACAAAAATAATACACAGCTTTTTTGAAAAAATGAATGAACAGATGAACAGATCTTTAGGTAAAGACTTACCAAGTTTAATCGAATGATCATAACTTCGTTTTCCAACCATCGGAAATATATTGTTTAGCTTCTGGTATATATTTTCACATGTCTGGTAAACAAAAAGTATTTGTAAAATTGTTCAGGGGTAATTAAAAATTGACACG
This sequence comes from Fragum whitleyi, assembly GCA_948146395.1. Lineage (NCBI taxonomy): Eukaryota > Metazoa > Mollusca > Bivalvia > Cardiida > Cardiidae > Fragum > Fragum whitleyi. The sequence goes on from OX411560.1 coordinate 19,086,544, forward strand.
TTTACGGAACAGAACAGAATAAAACAGAACTGGGTAGTACTTTTGTCTGTACTTTGTTCAAATATGGGCCAATTTTAATAAACAGTGTTGCAGTAGCTTGTTCTGTACAAAATCACCCTTTTCCATAATGTTTTGGCTATTACGCTATAGGTATGGCAGTTTTGTGTTGCTTAACTGCTTATGCTCATGAATAACTTCATTTTGATATATAATATACCTAGAGATATTGTTTTTTCTTGGCAAATGAAGTCTTTTAAAATTTGGCCTCAAACACTTTACATGAACCTTAACAAGCATCATTTATGGGAACAAAAACGTTTACAACGTACATAATGTAAATAGCCATTCCATTGTATGTTTTATTTGTTTTATAATTGAAAACAGCTTCGCTTAAAAAAAAGCTAGCGGGGCCAATATCCATTACACTATTTGCACGGCGATAATTAGTTAAATAATTATCACTTACTTACTGTTTTGTATGATAAAAATATCTAACGAGGTTGGAAGAATAATCAATTCCTATAACCGAGTTTGATAATCATTTTATAGAATCCAATAAGTACGTATTATATTTATCTTATTATCTCTTTTTGTTTTGTTAAAGAAGTTGTTGCTAAGAGAAATGCAAGTTTCTAAAAATAACTTGAGTTTGTCATTGTTATAAAAATAACCATGTGATATCATAAAAATATCATGTTGGATGTTATCACACGTTTATTTGTATAGTTATTAGCTAAATGTTTTTCCCATTCACTTACAGTGACCTGCATACATCCACTGGAGTAAGCTTCGGCACCTGTAATTGGCGTGGTGTCCTGTTCTAAAACACACACCTTTGAAAAGTGTTCAAAAGATTTAGTAAGTAATAAGTAAAAAAATATGGTTGCAACGAAAAGAATAACTTTGAAGAGCACCAGTGGTATATCTACACGGCTATCAGAAATTTCTTGAGATACATTCTGCTCTGATCAATAAATACTTTCACACAAATACAATGTTTATCCATTTTCGTTGGGAATTTCTAAAGTCGTATGAAAAGTCCTCATATTTGTGTATCCCTAATCCTATTTTCAAGGTACTTTGCCAAAAGAATATTACTAACTTGTTAAAAGACATTTTTTAAAGGCCAATATATTGAACAAGAGGACCAAGATGGTCCTAGATCGCTCACCTGAGTCTCTTTGACCCCTGAAACATCACATTAATTGGATAGACAGATGTCAAAAAGAAGATAATTGCCTTAAATCAATACCATGGAACGTTTTAAGCGTAGAGAAAGACAGATATGCCTTTTTGCTCTTTGATTCTATGTAAAAAGGGATGCACCTGCGTGGACCCCAAATTTGACCCCAGGGTCTTGATATGAACAAACTTGGAAGAGGTCCATAAGATGATGCTACATACTAAATATGAAAGCTGTCAGCCTTCTGGTTTTAAAGAAGAAGATGTTCGAGGGTTTTCCTTTTTTCACCCATCATGCTCAGATGAGCTGAATGGGATGCGCCCGGGTGGAGCCCAAATATGACCCAAGGGTCTTGATTATGAACAAACTTGGTAGGGGCCCACTAGATGATGCTACAAACCAAAAATGAAAGCAGTGTACCCTCTGGTTCCGATTAAAGAAGATTTAAAAAGGAATGAATGAATATTGTTTTACGGCCCGTCGACTACTAAGGTCATGTTGGGCGCAAACACTCATGTATAAAAAAGTGAGTATTCATTGTATGAAAACATAAGTAAACAATATTTTAAAACAATTTCAATGTAAACATATAAAAATCCAAAAGAATTTCAAATGTATAAGAAAGAATAGCCAAAAGAGCCATTGAAAACGGTAAAATTTAATAGAACCATTGTAAAAAATTAAGAAGAAAACATAATTAATAGTACCTAAAAGTCAGATTTTGCTATATAAATGAATCGCCTTGAGAAAGTCAAAAATTAGTTCAATTTTAATATTGTCAAACAACTGCCTCATACTATCAACTTTAAAATACCTGTCTCTTATTAAAGAAAAATCAATGCAATCTATAAAAATATGTTTGACAGTAAGAGGAGTGTTGCATGGAATGCACATTGGCATCTCTTCTCCTTTTAAAAGATGGGAGTGTGTAAGATAAGTATGGCCAATGCGTAGGCGAGTCAAAATCAGCTCTTCGCGACGGCTTGCCCTGTAACCAGGAATCCAATCGCCGAGGTCTGGTCGAACAGAGAATAACTTATTATTCTGGTTGGCTGGATCAGTCCAACAGTTCCTCCAGATATCATGAACAAAACTATGAATAAGGGGCTTAAAATCAGTAAAAGGTACTTCAAAGGGTAAAATTTCAAGTGATAATGAATCCTTGGCAGCTTTATCTGCCTCTTCATTACCACGAATACCAATATGGCTTGGAAGCCAACAGAAAACGAGATCAACATCATTAAGCTTAGCTATTTTATCAAGTAGCCTTACAATAAGGGGATTGTCAGTTTTTTCGTGCTCAATCGCTTGCATGCTTGACATAGAGTCAGTAAAAATGATATAGCGAGAGAGACGTTCTGCGATCATATGATCGAGTGCGAGATCAATGGCCTTAAGCTCGGCTGAAAAAATAGAAGAGTTATTGGGAAGGCGGAATTGATATTTTTCGCCATCTAAAATAGTGGCTGAAGCAACTTTTTCGCAATCTTTTGAACCGTCAGTGTATATTTCTTCGTAAGATGTGTATTTTTCTTTGACTTCCAAGAATTTGGTTTTAAAAATAGATGGATCTGTTGTATCCTTTTTGCTTGAAGCAAGATCATAAAGAAACGTGGGACTTTTATATGTCCACAAAGGAACATCAGGAACAATATGTTCTGCCACGTCCTCTAGGTCAAAATCTAGGGAGCTTACATCGGCTTCACAGCGCAAACTAAAAGGCAGTATTGGGTTCTTTTTCTTTTCAAAAGCCTCTCTATATTTAGGTTCAAAAACAACTTTATGAGTAGGATTATCGGGATTGGATTTAAGTTTTAAATAATATTGCATGGAAAGCTTTTTCCTGCGTAAATTTAAGGAAGGCTCATTTGCTTCTGTATAAACACTGTTAATTGGTGATGTTCTAAATGCACCCAACGCCAAGCGCAAACCCTGATTATGAATAGTATCAAGTTTACGAAGGTAAGAAGGGCGCGCAGAACCATAAACAACACAGCCATAGTCTAGCTTTGATCTAACAAGTGCCCTATATAGGCGCAATAGAACCTTTTTATCGGCTCCCCAATCCATACTGGATACAACACGTAAAAGGTTAAGTGCCTTTTGGCATTTATTTTTCAAATTGTCAATATGTGGGATGAAAGAAAGTTTCGAGTCGAAGAGGAGACCTAAAAATTTAAACTCTTTTACAACTTCAATCAGCACCCCGTCCAACTTTAAATCTGGATCAAGGTGCATTTTCCTAGACTGACAAAAGTGCATACACTTAGTTTTGGTCTTCGAAAATTTGAAGCCGTTTTCATTGGACCATTTTGAAAGATTGTTCAAGACTTGTTGCAATTGTCTTTCAATTGTATGCATATGTTTTGATCTGTAGCAGATACAAAAGTCGTCAACGTAGAGAAAACATTCCACACAAGGGCAAACGGTTTTAACGATGTTGTTTATTTTGACACTAAATAGTGTCACCGATAAAATACTCCCCTGGGGAACACCCATTTCTTGTTCATGGGGATCAGATAAAGTATCTCCAACACGGACTCTAAACTGACGTTCATCCAAAAAAGCTGAGATGAAAAAGGCAAGGCGACCTCGTATACCGAAATCATAGAGGTCGTTCATAATTCCATACTTCCAAGTGGTATCATAAGCACTTTCGAGATCGAAAAAGACAGAAACAACGTGTTCCTTCTTTATAAAGGCTTCTCGAATAAATGTCTCGAAGCGAACAAGATGATCAAGAGTGCTTCTCTGTTTACGAAAGCCACTTTGGACTTCCGTAATAAGGTGGTTCTTTTCAAGAAACCAAACAAGACGATCATTGACCATTCTTTCCATGGTTTTACAGATGCAACTAGTTAAAGCAATAGGGCGGTAATTTGAAGGGTTTGTGGAATCTTTACCTGGTTTAGGTATTGGAATAACGATGGCTTCCCGCCAAGAGGCTGGAATGCTTCCCGTCTTCCATACCTGATTATAAATCTGAAGTAAGCAATGAAGGGAACGAGATGGCAAACGTTTGAGGAATTGATAATGAATAGCATCTGATCCGACAGCAGTGTCGTGACACTTTTTTAAAGCTTTTTTCAATTCCTTAACGGAAAAGTCTCTATTATAGTGTTCCAGATTTCTGGAACTGAAATTAAGTTTAGACTTTTCTTTTTCACCTTGAAACTTTTGGAATGCAGGTGAATAATTAGTAGAGGAAGATTTCTTGGCAAACGTGTCTGCCAAGACATTAGCAATGTCATGTTTTGAAGAAACTGTGTTATCGTCATCCGTTTTAAGATGACCGACATTAAGTGATGTATTCTTCCCACTAATTTTACGTATCATGTCCCAAGTCTTTTTGACAGATGATCTAGAATTTAATCTAGAGACATACTGTCTCCAAGACGAACGCTTACTTTGTTTAATAGTACGACGTGCTTTCGCACGTGCAATTTTAAATTTGTAAAGATTCTCCTTTGAAGGCCTTATGGCAAATGCTCCAAGAGCACGTTTTCTTTCAGCTACAGCCTTTTTGCAATCGTCATTGAACCATGGCTTGTTTGGATTTTTTGGGTCAGGCGATGTTTGTGGAATACTTTTTTCTGCAGCAGAATAAAGTAAAGTTGTAAACAGATCTGCAGAGTTTTCACAGTCATCAAAGGCTTTTGGATTTATAGACTGTTCGCAAGTGGTTTTAAACAGTTCCCAATTAGCCTTATGGAGTTTCCAACGCCTAGGGCGCTCCTGAACAGATGGTCCTAATTCGGAGATCTGAATAGGGAAATGGTCACTACCATGAAGGTCGGAAAGAACTTTCCATGAAAAATCAGGAAAAATATCAGGACTGCAAATAGTCAAATCCAATGAAGAATAATTTCCTGTTGCCGGATGAAGATAAGTTTTAGATTTATCATTCAGTAAAACAAGATCATGCTTTGTTAAAAAATCCTTCACAGTACGACCCTTGTCGTCTGTATTGGAGCACCCCCATAACTTATGGTGAGAATTGAAATCTCCCATTAGCATAAAAGGTGTAGGTAGCTGATCGACGAGATGATCAAGTTTTCTGCCATCAATAGGGGAACTTGGAGGAAGATAAACAGAACATAATGTAATTGTTTTATTTAGCGAGACACTTACAGCCACTGCTTGCAAAGAAGTATCTAAATTGACATGACGGTGAGGGATATTATTATTTACAATAACGCCCACACCACCAGACGCTTTCTCGCGATCTGTAAAGTTAGTAAAATAGCAAGAGTGATATTTCAGAGAAAACTTATCTGTGTCTTTAAGAAACGTTTCTTGTATACATACTGCAGCTGGTTTTTGTTTGTTAACTAGAAGATTAAGTTCTTCAAAATTAGCCTTGATGCTGCGACAATTCCATTGTATAATGTTATTCGCCATTATGGAGGTTAGGGTTAAAATAATACCACTTAATAATGGAAGTGAGAAACTACCCATTATTTAACTGCTGTTAGGTTTATTTTATTTGCACCTTGCCTTATTGCATCTGTTTGCTTTTGATTTGAATTAACAGAGGTTGAAGGAGGCGGAGCAGGTTTCGAATCCGAAGCCTGGTGTACGTCCATATCCTCCTCGTCATCTGAATCGCTTAACTGTTGGAAGCGATTACCTGTTGAAACTGGAGGAGGAGAGACCTTCTCCAGATTAATGCGAGTCCGTCTCTGTTGAACAGACTCTGAAGGGTTTTTGCTTGAAGATTTATCTTTTGTAGACGGTTTATCCTTATTAACATTGACCTGAGAAGGACGAGTAACTGGTTTATTCTTTTCAGGATTGTTTATTTTATTTTCTACATCTTTGGTATTTGACACGTTAACATTAGGCTCTTCACCAGACATGATTCTATTGATTTTATCTCGGACGTCCGGAAACAATTCAGAAAGAATTTTTAACAGACGGTCGCAAGAACTGCACTCTTTTGGCTTTGGTGTCGATTCTGAAGTAGGTTTAGCTTTATTGGCATAGGAAGTGTCGCTTTTAAGTAATTCTTCCCTAGACTCTACAATTTTCCTTGCCTCAAAGAAGGAAAGTGATTGCCTGTATTTTACGTTCAAAATCTCCTTTTCCTTTTTGAACTTTGGGCAGAGTCGTGAACTTGATGGGTGATCCTGACCGCAATTAAAACATTTAAAGTCATTTTGACAAGTTTCTTCATCATGTTCATCAATATCACCTGTATATGAGCATTTCCTACATACTTTTGTTGTTCTACATTTATCTTCGTGGTGCCCAAATCTCTGGCAATTAAAGCATCGCAGAGGATTTGGGACAAACACATCAACATGTACTATTTGAAAGCCAATTTTAATTTCCTTGGGCAATGTCGGTTCGTCGAAAGTCAAAATATACGTGTTAGTTCTAGTTGTTTTGCCATCTTTCTTAAATTCTACTCTTTTAACTTGTTTTACACCTTGAGATCTGAGGTTTTGTTCAATTTCGTGTATCAAGCAGTTGTTTAGTTCTTTGCATCGGATGACACCTTTGGACTGATTTAGTTTTTCGTGGGCATAGACTTCTACTCTTTGGTTAAAAAATTTAGATGTTTTCAGTAAATTATCAGATTGAGCCTTTTTCGTTACTTCAACAAGGAGGGTTCCATTTTTTAAACTTTTGACAGACTTTGGCGTACCGACGATTGCTCTTATTTGTTTTTCTATAATGAATGGAGATAGTTCTGCGATTGGATTGTCTTCATCTAAACTTTCAATTATTAGGAATTTTGGGAAGGAAGGCATGCTTATATTCTCATCGTCCGAGTCCGAAAGGTATCGCTTGGTTTTCTTTTGTTGAGCCATGGTGTGTTTTAATTTTCATCGGCGATGCTCCAAACCACCCACCCTCGGAGTCCTACAAGGGGACACCTAACCTGGGGAATTCCATCTCAGGAGAGGTGCCGGGGATACATCGCCGATATACTCGTGCAAAATGGCTAGATCAAGCAAAAATACGCCGATGAATATTTCAACCAAGCATGAAAGTAGACATCAGACAGTAAAATTGTCGATCAAACACCAAATTTACCCGATTGGCCCATGAGCCACCGCCTTCTAAGGCGTAAGTGAAAACGTCATTTAGTGAAAATGGTGGTTTACAAAAACAATGAAAAGACAAGTCTTTTGGTAAAAAGCGCCCTAGGGCAAGGCATGACCAGCCGATTGATCGGGTCGGGCCCGCCCGACCTCCCGTTTATCCCAACTCAGGGCCAAAGTGGTGTGTTGCAAAAACAGGGCCTAGCCAATCCCTGAGTTCACTCAACCACCAGGATCCCGTCATCAGGCATTACGGGTCGCAGCCCACGGCAAACAGGCAGGTCCATTTGTTTGGGGTTATACCATGTACTACATGGACAGCAGCCGACTATTTCTATCCCCCCGCCCAGCTGGGGGCTAAAGAAAATTTAAAAGATTTTCGCTCTTTGTTTCTATGTAAAAAGGGTTGCGCCCGGATCGAGCCCAAATATGATCTTATGGTCTTGATATGAACAAACTTGGTAGAGGTCCACTCGATAATGCTACATACAAAATATGAAAGCTGTCTGCCTTCTTGTTTCATAGAAGAAGATTTTTGAAGAACTTCATTTTTTTACCCTTCGTGCTCATAAGAGATAAAGGGATGCACCCGTGCAAAGCCTAAATATGACCCAAGGGTCTTGATATGAACAAACTTGGTAGAAGCCCACTAGGTGATGCTACATACCAAATATGAAAGCTGTCTGTCACCTGGTTTCAGAGAAGAAGATTTTTAAAGATTTTCGCTCTTTGATTCTATGTAAAAAGGGTTGGGCCCGGGCAAAGCCCAAATATGACCCCTGTGTCTTGATATGAACAAACTTGGTAGAGGTCCACTAGATGATGCTTCCTACCAAATATGAAAGATGTCTGCCTTCTGGTTTTAGAGAAGAAGATTTTTAATAATTTTCATATTTTCACCCTTTTTGTTAATGGTGAAGGGAAAGTGAAGGGTGGATTTCAATTATTTGAACAACTTTGGTAGAGCTTGACCCAAGGAACATCCCTGCCAAGTTTCATCAAGATTGGCGGAGGAGAAGATGTTTAAAGAAATTGTGGACGACGCACGACTGACGACGGACATTCTACGATCACAATAGCTCACCTTGAGAACTTCGTGCTCAGGTGAGCTTAAAATGCTATTTGTAACTAATTGAGTTTATAGAACTGCTGTGTTTTTCTGGTAGACATGTTTCACTAGAAATTCAACAAAGTACAACTGAAACAATTTTCAAATATGACTTACCGCCTTGCTGCAAAGCCAGTGCAATAGCTAAATATGTGGTATAAACAGTATTCCAAAGTATGATGTATTTTTTGTACATGATCTAACCTTATTTCTGAAGTTGAAATTTTATATGTGTAATCTTGATTTGTTCGACAAAATCAATAAAATGATAAAAATAAATAGGACGAGTTAGAAGGGGTCCATGTTCCATTACTCAAACTTTAAAAGTAACAAAAACGTTTGGTAAGATGAAGTGTGTTGATACTTTGTACGCTGTTAACAGTCAATGTGGTCAAACTTGTTAGTCTGTAGAAACTGGATAGACGTAATATGTTTTTGTTTATATGTACAATCGAGTCAATGATATACATTTTTTAAAAAAAAGTAAAACGTCATATAGATACTACCGCATTCCAAAAGAGCATTATTTACCTCTCCTCTGTTGCATTGTTTAAACTGAGCACAGTCATCCAACTTATTTTGAGTGTCACATGCAAAGCAGAGGGGACCTCTCTGGTTACGAGTAGGAAGGTCTTAAATAAAACAATATCTTAAATAGTTTTCGGTGGTTTATCGAGGAAAAAAACAAACAAAAAAACAAAAAAACAGTAGAATATCATTTTTGTGAAAAAAACTACTTTCCTTGATTTCATCCAATTTGACGTCATGTAAGCGCGCTAAGGAAAATTGCTCTTAAACATCGACATTTTTCTCATTTACGCATTGAAAAAATAAAACAATCGTTAGTTTTTTTTCTAGTAAGATTAATTGATATTTCATTTCGTGAACAACAGAAACAATATTTTCACGAGTGGAACGTTATAACGTTATATACTACCCAAAATTAGAAATCCTTCGAGTGATTTTGAAATATTTTCTACATAATTGACAGTAGAAATTAATATCTATATGAAATAGATTTGATGAGCAAATTTACAAATACTTGTCTGTTCAATTCTAACAATTTTAAAGTATGGTCGCGGTTTTAAAAAATTTCGTTATATGGGGGTGAATTGAAAATGTAACAAAACCTTTAACACCAGGCGCGACCTCTGTTAAAACGGCTTAAGAGTTTAAAAAAGCTGTCCCTGCTCAGATTAAAGTTATGAAGGATCCGTAAAATGATCCAACTAGACAAAAGATTTTAGGAATAATTCCGCCGAAGATCGAAACTTAATTTTAAATGAGTTCAAAGATATTCTTACAGTATACCAGTCATATTGAGATTACCTGAGCACCCAACCAGATGTTATTGCAATTGATCTCACCAGCACAACACTAAATGTCATGTGCGATTATCCAGATACTCGTCATTAATGTATTTTTTTAATGCAAGATGAGATGCAAAAACGGCCATGTTTATTGCCTTAAAAGTTAGGCTTAACAAGCTTAAGCAATGATTGGTAGTCTTCCGAATGATGTACGGCTGGTGACTGCATTTGTCTTTCACGAAGCTTAATATCTAAGAATATACATTTCTTTCACAAATTTGTCATCTTGTGAGTACCGAGAAGTTGAGCCGTAAAGTAATTTGTACTAGCTCCTGCATTGCAACTTTATTTGATAGAAATTGGACACTTCGGTTGGGGTACATGGGTAAGACGAACAAGTCTAGACGCAATCAAAAGGCGTTTCTTTGAATTCCATTTATACCGGGCTCCTTTTGCTCGTTATTCCATATCGCTTATCTACAGACAGCACTTTGCTTATCTAAATATTCCACTGTACAAAAAGGCTGCACGAGAGCCATACATGTAGCTATTTTAAAGCTTCTCTGTTAAAACAACCGATTAAAACTTTTCTACACGCTTGATGCACATTATGCAAATACTCTTTGGTTGGGGTACGTTACAAAAGGTTACAATGAAATTGAATTATGCCTGTTAGAATATTTCTTATTTAAAACGGAGTATTTGTAACTTTTTCCAATTCTATAGCATAAATTAAACTTACTATAAACAGTACCTTGAGGCGCGGAAAACAACTCCGGATATTACTTTTACGCCAGAAATCAATGATAGGTGACCTTTTGGCACCAAGCTTGCTGCGACACATTTCAAACAGCCTAAGTAATGCATGTCCCCTTTCTGAGCCACATACCCTAAACTGACCATATCACGTTTAAAGAAGGAATAAAGATGTAGAATTTCAGCTCATCTTGTTACAAAACGTTTCTTAAAAATATAACCACTAGTGGCACATACGTATACAAAGCCATACTACACCAAATTTTAAAACGTGTTTGGAAAACAATCATCTTGGAATGCCTTTGTTGTCTAATATATAATATAGATATAATCTTTTATTCGTATGAATAATTGCACATGGCATAGGACTTACTGTTATTTCCGCATCCAGCAAAGTTGCACATTGTAGTATTACAGCAATGTGTACACACGTGAATATGTCCTGCTTGTCTTTTAGAATGACTTAATTGATTGCAAAACTAGAATAGTAATACTTCACAATCAGAAATAGTATTCAAATCATTACAAAAAATTATATACAAACTAAAAACAACGTAATGAAATAATTAAATCAGTAGAACGACATCCTTGATTAAAAATAAATAAACTCAGCAAATGACCTTGATTGATACATGACATTAATACTATAAGACTAAGTTCTCTGAATAAGCTTACCCTAATTTTTTCAATAAATTTCTCTTTCATGTCTGATCAATTCTGATATATTTGTGACACTCATTTAAGTATTCTACAAAGTTTATAAAATCATCTTTTATCTAATTGAGGTAAAAGAGTACTCAACTAATCGTTTATGCTGTTAATATTGTTACAACGTCATAAGGTATAGTATCGCCATAGAGAAAATTGCTTACTTGTTCATCTTTACATCCGAAATCATATCGTATTGCCCCGAGAGTATTCATGTATAACTCCATATAACACCTCTTAAATCATGAAAAAGTGTATAAATGAATAAAACATTCCTGCATTTAAAGGACTCCAATCCAGCATACCACTAGATTTCAAAAATTAAACATTCAATGGTAATTGGCTTCATGCACATTACACGAGGGAAAAAGCGAAAAAATCTTTCTTCTGAACGGGTTGCACATTAAGGCATGTTCTAAAACACAAAATGTATAGATAGACCTTGGAAAGATACTTAAAAGATCGACATTAACTCCCCACATTTAGTGGTATTACATTTAGTAGTTTAAAATCAATGTTTTTTATTAATTTGTAAGTTCTATATGTCACCTTAACTTACATCATAAGACCCACACTTTGCGACCTTGTTACAGTGTGATGGGGAAGGCGAGTTTTTACAAGCTAGGCATAACTTCTCCTCTGAAATGATTAGAAACAAGTAACTATGTAGCAAACTATCTTTGTACTAGATATCTAGATAATTTACATTAATGATAAACGCACACATTGTTTATTGAGCTTTAAAACAAACTTGGAAGTACAAAATAGAGAGATAGATTCGTTTCAGAAATAGTTGGAAATAATTATTTTCTTTTTCCTTCTTACAGACAAGCGATTTGTTTCTATTGTAAATGCATCTGTAAGAATACACTTTTCTCCTCTTTTCAATATGGGTCACTCTTTTTTTAAAAAAACAAACAAACTACAAACTGTTTCGCATCTGTTATTATGTATTGGAAATTATCAGGTTAGGCGGGAAACATTGATTCTTTTAGAGTGTCGTTGAGTGTAAAATGAGAAGTGACAGACACGAGTCTTCTGAATTCAATTGCAATATTATTATTTTTTCTAATATTTATCCTCTTACCTGTACAGAAATTAAGTTTTGTACAAAAAAAGTAGATGCTATCTTTCATTTCTTAATAATTCATATCAACTGCCACAATTTTTAGAATTGTTTTTTTAATTAATGAAATAAAATGAAATCTGAATCAACTATGATTACTTATGTTCTTTAAAGTTTGTATAATTTATGATGTCAGTTAACGAATGCATAAACATGTTTTCTTTATCCATTGAACTTCGGATTTTAAACCAAGGGACCATGATGGTCATATATCGCTCACCTGAGTAAAGAACCTCATAACTTGTCAACCATGTTATAAATACCAGAGATTGTCTAATGTACATTTAGGTCGGATTTAAAAGAAACGGAATTTAATTTTCTCCTACTGCAATATGATTTTCGTTTTAATTGCAAACAAAGTTATTGATGGAATTGAATTCTTTTAACAAGCTAAGTAGACCTAAACCTTAAGAATATCCCTACCAATTTTAAGATATGCCCAATAGTTAAGGCGAAGATTAACCTTCTCCGAGATTTTTGGCAATATTTTGACATTTCAGATTCCATGAAGACCAGAGATTTTGATTGAATAAAATTATTGTTTTTACAATTTTGGTAGCGCTTCACCCAAAGAACATCCCTACCAAGTTTCAGCTTCATTAGCCCAGTGGTTTAGGAAAAAGAAGAAGGTTTTTCTAAGATTTTCAGCAATTTTAGGCCATTTTTTAGCCTTTCTGTTACCATGGAAACCAGAGTTTTTTATTTAATTCTTTCAACAACTTTTGAAGAATTTCACCCAAGGAACATGCCTGCCAAGTTTCAGACTGATTGACCTAGTGGTTTAGGAGGGGAAGATTTATTTCTAAGATTTCCGGCCATTTTTTCAACCTTTTCGTTTCCATGGAAACCAGAGTTTTTGATGAAATTGAATTCTTTTAACAATTTTTGAAGAGCTTTTCCTAAGAAACAACTCTGCCAAGTTTCAGCTTAAGGAGGAGAAGATATTTTTCTAAGATTTTCGCGATTTTCAGCGATACCATGGCAACCAGAGTTATTTATAGAAATGAATTCTTTTAACAACTTTTGAAGAGCTTCACCCAAGGAACATCCCTGCCAAGTTTCAACTTGGTTGACCCAGTAATTTAGGAGGAGAAGATGTTTAAAGAAATTGTTGACGGTTGGACGGACGGACGGACGGACGGACGATGGACGGACGACGGACGGTGAGTGATCACAATAGCTCATCTTGAGCACTTTGTGCTCAGGTGAGCTAAAAATATCGAAATAGTGTTAACAATTATATAAATATTACGGATCGTTACGTCGTCTAGACGTTTTGTTGAGTGCATTATTAGCATGTAAGGCCGTACAATATATGAAAACGAGTCATACGATGCAAACCCATTTTTTTTTAAATTTTACCTGCATCTGCATGTGTCCACATCAAAAATACCAACAAAACCCAGAAAGATGTCATTTCTTCCTGCAATGTAATGTGTCAAAGCATCGTAACGACCACTCACGCGAAAGCCCCTCATAAGAAAGGAAAGTGGAACCTCTAATTTGAACTGTTTCGATTTCGAAATGAGGCATGTCATACATGTTTATCAAGAATGATTAAATCGACAGATACTTCAATACGAACCCAAATATAAGTTGTTGTCGCCTTTTTTGAGTACATATTTGTGTTGTTTTTTTAGGTTGTTTTTTCTATAAGTACGCATAAAATTTTAAATGGAACTAGACTTAAATAGACTACGTTCCAAATATATTCTTATTTCGAATCTCATGTATATATGAAAAAGAAATATTTTAACAATTTGGCTTTGAAATGAAATTTAAAAAAAAAGTAAACAAGCAAACAAAACACAACGAAAAACATTACAACCTGTAAGAAACTACGAAGGGCACCTACAGATAACAGTTTTAATAAGAAATACAACTTTTACATATAATGCCTGCATTTATGACCTAGTTCCGGTTTACTGATAATGATCTTGATTACCTTCTCAGTATTGCCCCTTTACATGGCCATGCAAGTAAAACGTATTTTGTACAGCACGTCTACATAGGAATACCGATGTATAACATTTGAAAGTAAGCACAAAAGAAAGAGCACGCGGTATTTCAAAAAGTATTAAATACTGAAAAAAAGAATCAACATTCAATTTGACAATATCTTATGCATCTGTATGATCAAGTTATCAATTGAGGTATCAATGTCTTTGGAGTGCTTCCTTTCCTCGTTCACATATCAATTTTTCAATCAAGCAAAATGTCATCTTGGTGTTTGTTTGTTTGTTTTCAAAAAATGTCGAAATCCTTGTTTTCTCCGTCGGAGTTTCTTGTGAAATGAATAAACATTTTGATTAAGAAAATCAAACAACGGCCGTGTTCTGTTCCACACACTAATAAAACCTTGACCACATGCGCAATAAAAAAATCGTCAAACTTTGAGTAAATTTCACGGGCTTAAGTTGAAAGAGAAAACCTTTAAAGACGTTTGCTGATCATTTCCGATAGAGTAGCATTGTGAGTCGCCCTCTTCAACCTAATAGGGTCAGTTGGAAGACGTCACGACAAATAACACGAAATATATTTTTTTACCTTTAAACCTGCCAAACTTTAAATGAAGCGATTTGCTTTTTACCTCGCCGCATGGTTTACTCCTGCAATTTTCATTGTGATTCAAACAAGCCTCTCCAATTTGCATGGGGAAACGATAACGTAACGTAAATTTCAATTATGCGCAAAGCAAAGGCTCTGGCCAGTCTGTGCATCCGCACAGTCTGACCAGAGTCTTCACTATGCACTTTGTAGATAGATAAGGTCCCAAAGTATCTGTAGACAATCAGATAACTTTATTTTTACAGTTTCCGGCTTCCTACGGCTCTCACTGTTTTAACCTCTTCAACATTTCAAATCGTTGGAAATGTCAAGCACAGGTTTAAATGCTGTTTTGTTGTCGGCTAAAAACTGAAATAGGGAGTTTTGGAAGTAGGTTTCTTGACTACGAACGTGCAGAAAAAATCCTACCAAACTTTTCAAATCTAATTCAAAATGTTTAGGGCACAATCCGCGATATGTTAAATAGATTTTCGGTGTTTAGGTTTACAAAATTCCGATGTGTTATTGGATGGACACATTTTATTTTGCTCAATATACATATAACAAGTCAGAGAAAATGATACGCAGGTTCAAAAGGTATCATGTTGTCTCAACCGATAATACCAATAGCTCCATGGAATGGTGTTCCCTTCATTTTTCGTATAAATCTGGAAATATACATAAACAGTTAAAGCCTCGTTTACATTCGGCCTACGGAGCCCGTACGGCGCCCGTATCTCGCCGTAAGCATAAAATCGTGCGATGCCCGTGCGGTGACATACGGTGCCCGTGCATTCATCGCACGGTCTTACGGGCACCGCAGACACCTGCGATCTCGTTTAAAAAAATGTTATACACATCTTTAAAAATCGAAAGCCCGTAGCCTTGTGCGGACACCGCACGGTCGCCGCACGGACATCGCACGGAAGCCTTGCGATGATCGCGCGGAAATCTCACGATATCTGATATCTGCGATGCAAAAAAAATCGTAAGAAAAATCGCAGGCTGCGATATCGTATGGCGACCGTGGCAAATGTAAACTAGGCCTAAGCATTTATAAAAATACTGCGGTGACATGTCCAAAGATTTCAAATGTGTGTGAAGAAATGACATTGATCAATGAACGCAGACAGGCAGTCTATCGCTATTATAAGTATTCTTTTAATTTGAGCGCTCATTATTAATCAGATGCTATGTATTGCGGATGCAAAAGATGATCTCAGTCCTAACGTTGCACATATGTCAAATTGGTGTTAACGGCACGAGTAAAGTTGGGCGAATTTAAAGAAAAAAACTTGATTCGAGTTAAAGAAAAATGTCTGAAATATACTTTAACAGTCAAACGAAATATGATCATATTTGAAGATCTTTATAGTCAAACCTCGGTATTTGAAACAGCGTAATATATGGTATTTGGGAGTAAGGTAGAACTGAACTGATATCTGAAAACAACGTGAGATAATGGTACTTGATTACGAAAGTATTCACACGTAAGCTGACTTAGTCATGAAAACCATTTTTCTTTCTCTGTTTCCGTGCTCTTTAGGTATAAGCAGAGAACGGGACAAGAAAAATTGCGTTGGTCCCAATTCATTTACATTAGATTCGTCTAAAGTCTTTTTTATAAACATTCAAAAACTTGATTAATGTATGATTGTCTAAAATACACAGATTGCTTGTGAATCGATAGAGTTGCTTTACCTTATTTTTTTGAAAAAAAATATTTTGAAAGATAAAAAAGTCTCACACAATGCCCGATTGGAGTAAAGATTCATACCAACAAAATAAGCGTCGACTTACAAATAAGGATATGGAAAGTAAATCCTTATAGTTAAATATCCTTAGAATTGGTAGCCTAACACGTTTCGTGACTATGTATTTCGTGTATTTTTGTTTAATCGTTTTATTCTTATTTACGTGCGAGTTCCGGAAACGGAATAATGCGTCATGTATTATTGGTTTATCTTACTTTTGTTATAATAATTTGAATTAATTTCTGTAGCCTTTGACAGATACATGACTGGTGCGTTTAATCAAGTAACAAGGCTTTCACTTTAAATAATATTCAATCGATGTGTAATAAACATCGACGAGGATGTCAGAAATTTCTAGGCAGTCTGGCCATTAATGATCTGAATGAAGCGAGATTCCAAGAAATAACGTTGAAGTTTGATTGATATCAGGTGCCCTTATCTTCAACTTATGAGTAGGCTTTAACGATGAAGATTATTAGGTCAAATGATTAAAAAAATCCATTATGGGAAAAGTTCGAATGCTCAATTGGAATTGAAGGGAAAATGGTTCCACACAAAAAAGAAAAAGAAGTGACGAGACCTTTATACAATATACTGAGGCCTAGATGTTTCAATTTCGATTTAAAAAAAAACCACACACAATGTTTATTCTTTCATCTCGAGTGCAGTATATATTTTTTTCAAAATATTACATTTTTTCGATAGAAAATAAAATTTCATTTACACAACTGGATTGTTTTCAAAATGATATAAACCGAATTATAATATGACATACGTTGCGGGAGTGAAATAAACCCGTTGAATAATTTTGATATTACACGGGTGTTATAACACTAGTGGAAAATCTATGCAAATGAGCTATAAACGAATATCAAACGCTATTTTGTAACCGCGATAATGACGTCATAATGATTGTATTGTGACGTCAGTTTTAAACGGCGAAAAAAGTTTCGCGGAATATTGAAATGTTGAATTTCATGAATGTCGAGTTTTCGCAAAAAAATCGGGTCATATTATAAATAGATTATAGAATTTGTGCTCATAAAATACAGAATTTATTAAACTCGTCATCTTAAATAGATAAAAACTCGGCGCAGCCTCGTTTTTATCTGTTTATAGATGACTCGTTGAATAAATTCAGTATTCCATGACCACTCATTCAATATCCTCTATTTACGTAAATGACGACATCTAATATTCTATAAGGTCAGTATCACGGTTACAATGTTAATTATACACTATAATCTTATGGTCTTTTCCTACAGTTATAACATCCGTTTAATATCAAAAAGAATAGAATAGAAACATTTCCTTCATTTCTTTTCCGCGACGGTGTTCATATTATACATTTATTTCGTGTATCGTATGGCACAACTTAAATAACATGTACCTTGAGTGCTGGCCATATGAAACTCGGTCGGGTGCTAGTAGCTGGCCTATTAAGGTCATCGATTTAGCGTCAAGAATGCTGAGGAAACCTAAAATATATTTAAGAAATACATTCAAGTAGTAATAAGATTGGCAAATTGTGCTAATATATCACAACAAGGAAAATTGTAACCAATGTTGTAAGTAAGATGACATCCAAATATTATTTTAATATAAATACGTGTGTACAATATGCTTTTAGAAATTAAGAAATGCATTCTTTCAGACAACGTAACGCATATTGATTAACAATGCATTATGCAAGCAAGAAAACAGGAAATAATTTCATCAGCGAAGTTTTTTTTAACAGTCAGATGGAAAGTTACATTCGACAAGGTTATGAAGCTGTTCTATCGGAGAAAAAGACACACATTTGTAATGAAGAAATCAATACCTAGTAAGGTACGAACCAAATGTTTTTCAAAGCAACTTTATTATTGGTTTATTGCAAATTTTAAGCAAAATGTCCTTTGTAAATTTCTAGTCTGTCGTGGAAATATTTTTAATCGGAACTTTGTTTAACCAAAGTGCTTTGTAAAGGGTTACCCTTCTTTATGTTCCCATCTTGTCCCTGTACTAATAAAACACCATCATCCTCGTTGCTAGAGTTGGTTATGGGTATAAAGTGTGAATCAAATACATATTGTCCGTGGGTATAAGTGTATTCGATATGTTGACCACTGTCGACATCCATCTGAAAAAAAAGTAACTGTAAAATCATATTTGATATAATTATTATATAAATCTGTTCAAATTGAATAATCAATTTAGACACACAAAAACGAGAAAGAATAATCTGTCACAAGGCCAGTGTGTACAAAGACCTTTTTTCGGTACATGTTGTACACCGCTTACCAACTGTTTTCTATTGTTTAAGCAGTATGCGATAAACATTCTTAAGATAATATCGACGAGGGAAAACAATTTAGAAATATTCGAATTCATAAATTGGTACAAAAACACTTATATCACTCAAACCATTCCAAAACATTTTAAGATCGCTTAAAGGACGAAATCAAAACCACATGCAAAAATAAAATCGCTTGAAAATTAAGCAATTTACTATTTAAATCGAATTTTGAAGCGCCTGTTTGGATTTTGAAGGCAAAGAAAGCTATTTTTAGATTTTGTTTGTATATCTTATTGAAGGGAGTTATTAATCATCGGTCTTGTTCATCTTGAACGTCCTACCTCATTTAAAACTCGCTTGCTCATCATTTAATTTATTTCCTTAATAATTCCTAACTAATTCGCCTCCTTCTTAATTACACGACTGTACCTTAATTATAGCGTTTAGATCCTTTTGCAGGTAGTTTTTTGTGAAGTACGCAAATTTATATTTTTTCCACTATAATGTTTGTTAACTGTGGGCATTTCAAACGCATCTGCATTACCGATATTAGTGTATGTAATGCTCCAATCTGTGGTTTTGATATTAATACGAACAAGTTTGGATGAATATGGCACCTGTAAGTATACATAACATTGATATACAAATAAAAGTTCGAATTTCATATATCTCAAAATATATACAACGTTACGTTACAAAAACAATCTACGTTACAATCGTTGTCGTGCGATTTTCTGTGTCCATTGACAAACGATCTTTTGAGAAAATATTTTTTTTAAGAATGAAAACAAACATCAGATCTGATGCGATACATTTTGGATAAATTGCTAATGCGTCATTTGCTTTAAAAAATGATAGTTCTCCAATTATTGCGTTTTACCTTATTAGAGTCAACAACATGAAGTAGTATTTCTGATGGTCCCTGCTAAAAAAAAACATTTAATTTGCCTGTCCAGAACGGAATTTTGCTATTAACGTATATTGACTAGTTTGGCGTCGAAAACAACAAAGATTTATCTACTAAATTTCCTCTGAATAACAATATAAAATTTAGAAAATTTATAATAAGACAAAAAGTCACCCCATCAATAAGGTTCTTCACCAAAAAGTTCGTTTTATATATGCAATTATCTGGATACATAAGTAGGTCAACATATATAACACCATCGCTTTCAAAAGAGTTAATCTGAAAAATATAGAATAAGATTATGCTTCTAATCCTTTATCATATTATAGCTTACGCATGTGTAAAATATCATTTTAAATACGACACCACGATGTAATTCTACGCACGTCTTTGCGATATTTTCTTTCTTATTTGGGCGTTGATTTTAAATGTAAAAAAGTGTTTATATTAGAAGAAAACGATTATTTTGGTACGAGCTTAATTAGACCTGATCCTCGTCTGGAATAGAAACGTTATAGGAAAAGTTATTAAGTTCGCCAAGACTCGCGTCATAACATTTATTTTATAGACTCGGTTAAGATCAGCTTGGTTTCAAACAAACTCTCATTGTAGATTATGCATGTCTCATTTACATTTACTTATAAAGTATGCCTTAAATTCACTCAAAGTTATATTTGATAAGATTTTGTTTATGAAAGAGACACCGACGTTATTAGGTCTACAACGGGCTTAGCTGATTTGATGGACCCGTGATCTTCGTGGCAATTTCTCACAATATGCTTACCTACAAATTGTCCGTAAGCCCTTATTCGTGCAAAATTTTCCATATTCAAATACTGAATATGTCAAAGACGTTCTCCAGTTGGAATACCTTGTCTTACAGACGTAACATGAGGCTTACCTTAAGCAAGGCTACAGGGTTATCTTATCCTAACATTAATCAGGCCGAATTGTTTAACAATTTTCAGAACTAACTCATTTTTTAAGCCTCAAATCGTTTTTTCTTGATTTGACACCATTTCACAAGCTCAATATGACGATTGCGATACTCGCTCTTTCGTCTTTATTGGAATTTTCCACACTTCGTGCGTGAATCGCCGGCATATGATATGCTTAATACGTACGTGTAATCTTTTGGTTATATCTCTTATCTAAGCCAGAATCATTTTATTTTTGATGAAATAACGATGCCATATAATATCATGCGAATGGCGTGCTAAAGGAAATCAATATTTGTTTCCTATTTTTTTCACGAATAGTTAAAGAAAATATCAATACAAACGACAAATATCTACAACTTTAGGGATTTAAATCAGCGTTATGATTAAAATTTAAATACAATACAAAATGTATACGTATTTGTGTACATAAAAATTAAACTCGTCGTTTAAAACTTGACTTAATTTATATAGTATTTCATGACCATTTATATGAAATCCGCTTTGTACCTGGTGGGTTGAGAAGAAAGGCTGCAGCTTCAAGCTAGCAACGAAGACCCCGTCACTCTTTCGCATAATGGTAAGTCTAGAGTACCCGTTCCTTTCCCAAAGGAACCCCTGTTCATAAAATGGTTTATGTTTGTCGTAGTGGGCTAGAAAAAGATTGTTTAAATGAATTGTTTTCACTATAACTTATATGAAATTATGTACTTGTATTATAATAAGAACAAAACAGCAATACATTGTATAGGTATTATTTTATAGGGTTGATTCACGTTTTTTAAGATTTTAACATTTGCTGAAACTCGAAGCATTTTGAGGCTATCTGCGAATGTTAACGCCCGAAAAATTGTGACTTTATGCTATAATTGCACCAAGGAAAATCATTTTGTTCCATCAACTAGAATGAATCATTCAAAGGAACGCTTTTAAACTAGCTCGAACCCCACAAATATGCCGGGAAAATTGCGTGATGCATTACAGCGTCACGTTAGATTATATCGACGCTGTTTGATATATTTTTGACATCACAAAATGTAAAGCGGAAATAACATGCGCGTCTTGATCTATGCTCTGATTAAAAACGCCCAATAATCATTTGAAAACAATTCGAAATCGTTCAATAGAATTTATATTTAATTCAAATCGATCAAATTTTTCTTCTTTTTTTAGTTGCTCGTGTGGATTTTAAAGTGGCTGATTGGTCCACGAAGACAAATAAACAGAAAAAAGTACGTTTATTTCATTAAAGGGATGTAACAAATATAGCTTTCAATCTGGATGTCGTGGGTTCGTGGATCCCCGATGGCGGCAAATATCCTTTCCGACGTTTGTCTTTAACCGATGGGTAGATAATCGTAAATTTATGTGAGATAGCAGTCGGGGGCTAGAAAAGGGTGTAATGGTAGTACAGGTGAAAGAAATACCAGGAATCTATTGTTAGGTGCTCCGGCCGCCGCGATATAACTGCGAGATTGTTGAAAGCGGCGTTAAACCCATTTAATCAATCAATCAATCATCTTGAACAAAATTAGCCATACTGGTTTTCCTTCCTTTAATTTCACTCAAAACTCGCTCCAAACACTCATTCAACATCATGCCGAAATCATTCCAAAATCGTTCACCTTGTCAATTTCACAATGTTGGTAACTGTACCAGTCATTTCTTCTTATTATTGGAAGTAAGTAACCTCCCTTTTATTTCATTCAGAAATCGCTTCTACCCCTCGTGCTTTTTCGTTCTGAAATAATTCCAAAGCATTGTTCTTGTCGATTTCGCGATGTTATAAACTGTACCCCTAAATTCACAACATTGTTCACCAAATGAATATGAATCACATTTTGAAGGACCAAGTTGTAAAATACCCGATTTGCCTGTTAAAAATATGTTCTTGTTCAAAATATATCGGATTCTACTTTATTTATCGTTAACCTGACTTTTTTTTCCTTTCATCAAATTTCAAAAATACATCAAAAATATTGTCGGAATCCGACAAATCTTGCCAGAGTTATACCGAGACTGCATTTTAAAACAAATCACAAACAAAACAAGGCTTTATAAATCTTAAAATGGCAAAGAGTCAAACTGCTCAATCCGATCCAGCCTTTTACTCGAATAGTTGCTGCAGTCGAAGGGCAAAAATAGATAACATCGAAGAACACAATATGAAACACGAACAATTAGGTGGCCAACGCATTTCTACCGTTTTTCGGTATGGCTATTGATGCAATTGATTTTCATATGTACATAAAAGGATGTCATGTTATGCCGAGAATATGCAATAGGGTGTTGGACAAATCAGAGTAAAGTGTGTTTGCTATTTCTCTTCCAAATCTGCAGTTATGCATGGTTTTCAATTGGCTTACGGAGTCCGTACGGCTCCCGTAACGCCAAAATCGTGCGGTGTCCGGCGGTATACGGTGTCGTGCGATAATCGCACGGTTTTAATGGTGCCTTGGACCCTTACCATTTTGTATAAAAAAAGTTATACAAGTTCATAAAAATCGGAAGACCGCAGCCCGTAGACCAGTCGTACAGGCATCGCACAATTACCACCCAGGCATCGCACGGCGACCTTGTGATGTTTTACCTATAAGCCTTTTAATCATCATCCTACGGTCCCGCACGGGTACCGCACGATGATCGTACTGCGACCGCGCGGTTTACAGTGTAAATAGTTGACAAATCTCGCGGTCTCCGTGCGGGGGATCGCATGACTACCTTGCGATCTCCGCGCGGGAGCCTCTATGATTTTTGTGACAGTTTTATTAAAAACCCATGCGGACACCACACGACTTTGTTTAACAACCACGTACGCCGTAGACAATTAAATCGAACGATGTCAAAAATATCATACAAGAAAACGCATTCTGCGATATCGAGCGGCTGCCGTGGCAAATGTAAGCTGGCATTAAAAGGATGTAAATAACTTTGTACAAAAATTATATAGTATTACTGGAATTCATATGGACAAATTAAGAATGGTTTTAAGGAATCGTATATCTCCTTTCATTTTTAGAGTGAACTTGTTATTTAGTCACTCATCCAGTTTCACCTTTCTTTATTTTGCGTCCTGTTTGGCTTTCCCAATTTATTACTAAAGATAAAGATTACTTTTAAATTGGATAGCCGAACCGTCTAAAAGTTTTTTTTCGTTAAGATCTATGTTTAAGTTGTAAAAGATACACTTTAAATTGAACTTACTACTTGACATAATATGTATATATAGAATCTCATTCAAATCTCTCACCAAATATTCAGATATTCTGGTGTAACAAATTCAACAACGCCTGTAACTCCCCACTGAGTACCGTCTGAATCCACGCTTACAAAAGGAGCATTGTTGGAAAATAGAAACTGTTTTGTATTTGGAACACCCAAGTTATTGTCATTGAATACAACTGTTCCTTTGATTGTTCCGACACGAGGGTCGAAAACGACGCCTGAAAAATTTAGAAAAGTGTCTCAGTAAATTGTTTGATCCTTTACCAAGTGTTATTATTGTTATTGTTTTATTGTGGTTTTTATTTCTCATTAAAACCCATAATCATCCCTTCAACAAGTTTTAAAGGATTATTTCGTATTTCAGTTTTGTTGAGTATTTTATACTTCACATCAACAACTGTGTATGAAGAAACGAAATATACGTAACATATTGTCGGTTGTATAACGCATTGTTGTTCGATTGATTAGTTAAAAGTGTTTATCTGCCACTTGTTACATTCTTTCAGACATAAGTTGGAGCACCTAACAATATATTCCTGGTATTTCTCACATCAGTACTTCTATTACATCTCCTCCTATCCTCCAGCAGCTTTACCACTTAAGTCTTCGGTTATCAACCATTTGGTGAGAGACAAATAGTCTAGAAGGATCAGGGCCCGTTTTACTAAGCATCTTACGAAAAAATAATCGTAAGTCAAAACATAAATCGTACCTGGTATTTAAACTCTTAGATTTTGCCTTGCAATATCTCTTTGGAATCGTCTTTAGAAGACGATTCCAATGAGATGATGCATGGCAGAATTCCATGTTTACTTATTTCTGTATAATCAACATTTATTTTTGACATACGCAAAAAAAATGATCGTTTAGAAGTTAAGTAAAACAGGCCACAGTTTCACCTTCGGGGATCAAACCTGCGACCTAAAATGACGCATTGAAACCAAATTTGAAAAAATAGAGCAATAAATAATATCAAGAACAACTCTTCATAAAAAATAATGAAATATTGTTTCAAATTACTACCGTCCGGCATTTCATCAACAGCGATTACTTCATCACCGATTTCCCACCAATTTGTGTGTGGCATTTGTGACAGTGGTTGGGCTGCTATAAAGGTGCTCCATTTATCTACCCGTTCAGAATTCTATCAACCACAAAATAACAGAAAAAGAGAAAAAATGAATGGCTGGTCATCAAGTATGGATTCAATCTTACGATTCAAGTATAAAAGACAAAAAAACCGCTTTATTTTGTTTAATCAGCATTAGGGGAACGAGTTAACAAACCATCTTAAACGGCTTTTATAAATATTTTGGCTTACAAAGTACAAAATAAAAAAAAATCCAAGAGATCTAAAATAAGTTTTTGAGAACGATTTGTTTTTAGCTAAGTAGAACTTACTAGTCCGTCAGAATTCAATGTCATCTTAAGATAAAACAGAGTTTCAAGATCATTAAACACTCACCGACTGGGAAAACAGTGTTGGCCAAAAGATACTCGAAACGTTCATATTTCTTGAGTAGTATTTATCGTATATTTGATCAACAGCTGTGTTATAAAACCTACAAAATGTCATAAAGGAGGCGTAAAGAATAGAATTAGCTTATGATAGGTCCGATAGATATATAGAATAAAGTTAACACATGTGAGAGGTAAAAAGAGAGTCATATTGCCCAAAAAATGATAACAAAATAGAAAAGTAGAATGGTCAATCAGTTTTCCACAAGAAATCAATAAAACGAATTATAGACGGTCTGGTGCGACAAAAATATTAATGTTGCAAACAATTATTCTAATTTTCTTTTCGCGAAATATATGGCATATTTCATTTATATAGGAATCAAAGAAATAGTTTGATTTAATACATTTTTTTCATCTGCGAAATAAGAATTTCGCGTTATTCTTAAATGTACGCATCATTTCGTTCTAAGGCATTTCTGCCTTCTGACTGAATTGATGTCGCAGATCCAAGCTAAAGTTTATTATGATTCGAAAAATTGAAATAATGAAGTAACGGATTCACCTATACTAGGATTCAATGTTTAGTCCTAAATGAGACCAATTTTCAAAATCATAGTAAAATCTTTGAACTGTTTTCACCGAATCGTATTTACATCCGTTATAAACTTAGTTTCTCTGAAAATGTTTGTCTTCCAACATAGGGTAAATTTCTTTTCTTAGTAGACATTCATCTCGATCGAAATATCATTTAATCAACTCTCTATTCATATTCATTCTTTACACACATTTTTTCACACCACTTCAAAACGCTCCGAAATCATTCAAAACACTTCGAAATCACCCAAAACGACAAGAACTTTATTAAAAACGTTCAAACAAATCCGAGATTGGATAAGCGTCGTTTATTTTGGTTTAGATTTAGTGTATTTGGACTATCATTTTAAACGATTTTGACGTATAATTAAACAATAATGATAATTAAAAGGGTTCTCATTGATTGGAGTGAGAAAAACGAGATAACAAACAAATAATGTATCATAGTTGGTCGTGCTTTAACTGAAAAACTGTTGATAGTGTGATAAAAACCTTCACACAAAAATAAACTTATCATATTTAAAAAATTAAAAGTAAGAGATAAGTATAACCTGTTTGTAAAAGTTACGTTGCCATTGTGTAGAGTGTAAACAGACGCCATTGGTATACAATCAAACAAATGTTCAACAAAGTTTGGCGTGTGTGGATTCATGTTGTCTATGTCACCGAATGTTCGACATGCATGACGAATAAACGAACCTATATGAAGAGAAATGCTTGAACAATAAACACAATATACTTGAAAAGAGAAAGGGAGAGAGGGGGGAAGAGAGGGGGTGATGAAACGGCTTGAGAGAGAGAAAGAGAGAGAGAGATAGAGAGAGAGAGAGAGAGAGAGAGAGAAAGAAAGAGAAAGATAATGAGCGAGGAAATTGAACGAGAGAGAAAGAGAGAGAGAGAGAGAGAGAGAGAGAGAGAGAGAGAGAGAGAGAGTGAGAGAGAGAGAGAGAGAGAGAGAGAGAGAGAGAGAGAGAGAGAGAGAGAGAGAGAGAGAGAGAGAGAGAGAGAGGGAGAGTGTGTAGCAAATGCCCTGACATTAGCTAAGATACTTTTGGAAGAGAACCTTCAGACCCTAGACAAAAAATCTTACCTCTTATGCAAAAGAGATTATTCGTATTTTTAAGAGATATTTTCCCTTGACAGACTTTTTTAATTATATGTTAAAAAGAATATTAATTGA
The DNA here is from genome assembly GCA_948146395.1 of Fragum whitleyi. Lineage (NCBI taxonomy): Eukaryota > Metazoa > Mollusca > Bivalvia > Cardiida > Cardiidae > Fragum > Fragum whitleyi. The sequence continues at coordinate 19,113,669 of OX411560.1, forward strand.
TTGAGAAGAAAAATAACATATGGACATATAAATTAACATTAAAAGAGACAATCAAGAGATGGGTGGAGGCAAAAAAGATAAAGTAGAAACAAAAACTGTGAAGGATAGAAAGATTTAGGATAGAAGAAGAAAGTGTATCACGATCGAGAGAAAAGAAATATTAAGAACAGGAGGTTTTACTCGGAGTCTACAAAAAAAAGAGATTGGCACCAATTCAGAACAAGGTAATGAAGTGACTAAGACGTAGGTTGACGTTCCTGCCAAGCCTGTGCAAGAAGTGATGTATGACATATCGACAACGCTCTATCTTCTTTTACATCTTTCCTTTCAATAAGATAAATAGAGGATATTGAATGAGTGGTCATGGAATACCGAATTTATTAAACGAGTCATCTATAAACAGATAAAAACGAGGTTGCGCCGAGTTTTTATCGGTTTAAGATGACGAGTTTAATAAATTCTGTATTTTATGAGCACAAATTCTATATTCTATTTATAATATGACCCTAAATTTAGCGAATAAACGTCAAAATTCTTGAAATTCATCATTTCATTTTTTTCCGCGAAATTTATAACGCCGTTTAAATCTGACGTCACAATAGATGCATTATGACGTCATTTTCGCGGTTAAAAAATAGCGTTGCTATTCGCTCTGGGCTCATTTACATAGTTATTCAACTAGTGTAATAACACCCGTGTAATATCAAAAATATTCAACGAGGTTATTTCACTCCTGAGACGTAGGTCATATTATAAAACTATATAAACAAACCATCAATCCATTTTGGTACGTAGCCAGACACGACCATAGTTGATTCATTTATAGTCTCTTTTTGAATTTGCTCAAAACCAGTCTTAAAAAGATTGTAAGTGCCTGTAAGAAAGGCTTCGGGAAGATTTAAACACATCCAAAAGAAAAAGATAAACATGATTAATTCGATACACACAAGTAATATGTCGAAGGCGATAGTAAACAAACTTAAATGTGTCATAGACCTGTTATCTTATTGTTCTTCAAAGATAAGGACCCTTTTGTCGATTAGAATTAATAATATACTCAAGCTCAATGAAAATGCTCCACCACAAAAAACTTACACGAACTATCCTAAATTACAAACTAAATTTCTAAAATTTTCACGGTCGCCTTCTTTTTTATCGCCTTTCAACCCATAAAGGAACATGTTGACATTGCATAAATTAACATCAATCATAAGACGTCGCTGCTTGATTTATGAAACTTTAAAAGGCCCGTTTGGCTTGCTCATTTTTTACTATTTTTGAAGCAAGTTTTGAATTGCATAATAAAAGTACTGTTCGTTTTCCCATTTGTTCTAAGTAAAGAGCAGTAAAGGAAACTGAAATTACGTATGGTATGGGATTAACTAAGCCAGGAGGCATTTTTTCATTGAAATCAAAGAATCGGTAATAACCTTTTGGTACTCGTGTTTTCGAGTGTTTTTAAACTCCGAATGACATGTATCGGCCAATCAGGGGCGACGAATGTACGGTGTAGACGTAGAAAATTGTGAGTTTTAGCCTATGCCCGTAGCAACTGTCTAGACTTTAACAACTGTTTTCACCAAAGTCATAGCCAGCATTTTGTATTAAGTTACAGATTATGTTACTACAAATCGAACGACAGAAAGGTTTTGTAAACCTACTTTGAAAATTTAAGATTAACGATTTCTAACTTTTATCTTAAGTCATAGCTTCAAAAACTTTCGACTGTTTCTGAGCTTACTCTAACATTATTGAGTAGTGAAAAGTCAAGTATGGTTTTGTTTGCATTCAAAGGAATGTTATTGGAAAAGAAACCTTAGAGATAACGTTCTTATTCTTTGTTGTTGGATTGTTGATTTCTCTTTTTCTTATTACACATAGTCTAGAGTCATTCGGAACACCACTCGGCCAATCTCACGATCAACCTTGGATTTTTAAAAATTACGGGAAAACATTGGAAAAACTCGATGACGTCAGTTAAAATGGCGTTAGCCTTCGAACATTTGAGTGAAAACATTCGACGTCGCCAACGCTACTCGTTTAAAATCACTGACGTGAAACCATCGTATCCTTATATAAATAACACTAAATTCTTAAATAACGGCTGAAAAATCTTATTTTTTGAGAATGATTCGTCATTCTCAACAATTAAGATTATTCAGCCGTTATTTACTGTAAAATAATATCAATCTAAAGCTAGCGCCGTTTCGCTAGTTTTTAAATCGTACTGCGAAGCAGTAGATTTATATCTACCGCTTTTGGTGAACGAACGTCGTTCACCAGTGTTATATACCATGTCAGGAAAATCCTGTTGGATGTTAATACATTTGAAATAAAGTAGCGCCTCTTAAAATTCAATTTAGTATCTTTCAACATTTTTCTCCGCAAAATCACTTTTTATTTCTTTAATGGCGTGTTTCTAGTTTTCTTTATCAAGTGAAGATAATGAAAATTCGCCTTGAAAAACAAAATATGATCTTGCAATGTTTATCAAGGGAATTTTTGATCGGCGTAAGCTTGTCGAGAGTTTAAAACAAAAACAAAGTTTGTGTCTAAACACCGAAGAGACAGATACTATGTTTTTGACCCAAGCCTTCGCTGGTGCAACTTGTAGTAATTAGCCGGAAATACGTGTTTATCTAGGTCGTGTCCTCTTGAACTTACATTCGGCAATACTCGGGCGATCTCCGACGGCTCCGAGTTAAATGTAGGTTACAGGAATCGGCCGAGTTGAGACGAATGACACATCAAGACACCTTGTGTCATTAGAACGCGGTTTTACATAACTTTTCAACTAGCGACAGTTAGTCTCTAGACGGGTTTTAAGAATTATTCGACATGTGTTTTACATGTACAACCTTTCTTGTATCTTTTATTTGAATAGGGGTGAACGTCGCTATTAAGATTTTTCTGTAAAATTGCGTTGGCTGAAGTAGGGCTTATTCCCAGCGAAAACGTTTCGTATGCGTCTATCTCAGAAGCGAATATTGCCGAATACCAAATGCGACAGGCACGGGAGAAATTTCATTGGGGCCATTCTACTTTGCATTTTTATGCCCCCGTATCGAGAGATCGGGGGCATATTGTTTTACTCATGTCCGTCTGTCTGTCTGTCTATCCGTCTGTCCGTCCGTCTGTCTGTCCGTCTGTCCGAAAACTTAACCCGAAAACTTAACCTTTGCCTTTTCTCCAAAAGTATTTGACATACAAAGCTGTACACCAAAGTCAATGTCATGTGACAAGGTCAAGGTCATGTGACAAGGTCAAGGTCATCTGTCAAGGTCAAACTATAAAAAAATGCTGTTCCGGGGGCATTCGTGTTTCATTTCAATCTGTAAAACCATATCAATTCAAAATTCTATTTGAAAATTAAATAAATGATAGCTAAATATTCAACCCTAGATACCACTCCAATTGACGAGTATATTTTGCCGTGGTCAAGGGGGGACAAGATCCGTCATGCACTTGTTTACAATTCGACAGGCGGGTTTAGTTGTTAAATTATTCGGAAAAGTCATTGCGTTTTTTTTTACAGAAATCATAAAAATCTTAATCGATGAATAAAAACTTGTTCCATCCTTTCCAAAATACGTTTAGAATTGGTTAACTACAGTTTAAGAAAAAACTAGCTCCGAGAAGAAAAGTCTAATATCAGCCGCAATACTGTAATAAGATATCTATAGTGAGTGATTTTACAAGCTTCCAAACTCTTGAATGTAAACAATAGGTTCTCGTGCAAAAAATAAACCGACAATTGTAAGGATTCTCAATTCTTATTGGGAGGAAAGTCGGGAGGAAAAAAACAGGGTATTATACTTAAACTATTTGTTCATGCAATTAATACCTCCCTTTAAAAAAATAAACTTCTTAAATAAGATTCTAATTCGCTTTTGACGTGGAAATTACGTTACAAAAATAATATTTATAAAGACTGTAAGTATGCAATTTACTATGAAGCAATTATTTATTATAAAAGGTTATACTTTAATTTCTAAACCTTAAACAGAAATTATCTATGAATTATACTAATAAGGCACTAGACCTCCTTTAACCTATACTCGAATCCCAACCCAGGCAGTAATTTTCAACTAGAAGTAACCCAGAGGTAGCTTCGCGAGTATCGGTGCTTTACACTGGGCACAATAAAGAACCAAGGAGGTCTTCTCGTAGAAGAGCTAGGGGCGTATGAACCCGGATCTCCTCGAATCCGCTTCTTTCTCTCTCTTGGTCCTTACCATATATGCCTAGAGCACGGAGGGACCTAAATCCTACAAACACACACTTTAACCTATACGACCAGCACGATTAGCTCAGTTGGTAGAGCACCGGACTTCAAAACCATTGAAGTTCGACCGCGTGGGTTCGGTTCCCGGGCTGGTACACTAACAAAAACTACTTGTCTTTCGGATGAGACGTTAAACCGAGGCCCCGTGAGACGGTGCTTTACACCGAGCACGTTAAAGAACCATGGCGGATCTCAGCAGTAGATTCGTCATGTATCCTTGCACTATCCCCCGTAACAACTAACCGTCTTCTGGGGGCGTCGCTCATATGGGCATATGCTACGGTAGAGACGATAAATAAACGGAAATACACACTTTAACCTATACCTAAATATTTCTCATCCTGCAGTGTTATAAAATTGAATAACGACATAAGTGTCAACCACGGAAGTGATTTTGGCTTCAGATATGATCAAAATGAATCTCTCAGGTTATGGTTCAAAATACTATTAATAAGTTAACAAATCATAACTTTAAACAATGAGTACAGTTCAGGACTGACTGATATTCATAGGCGTTTCTTTGGTTGGTACTCAAAGACCTTTTCATCCTCTGAGAAGAAACAAAGATAGATAAAAAAAAGTTAAAACAAATACAACAAATTTACTTGAAATAAGCTTAAACATGATAACAATTACTTTTGTAAAAACAAACACCATTGGATATAGGTTGAAGACAGTTTTAGATAGGATTAAATCGTTCTCTCCATTTATGTTTAATTAATAAATGTACCTATTTCAAGTGTGTAAAAGAAATTTTCACAGAGTAACAACTCATATTCTAACAAATATTTTTCTAACAGGATTTTCCCCATCTTTCCCTTTCTTTGAATTTGCATTGAAATTTCCGAATAACGGAAATTTTGTCAAGACAATTCCTCCCCTCCCCCCTTTTTTAAAATCATTTTTACATTCATAGTTTCTCTTTTCTAATTGAATTCAATATATAATTCTAGAATGCCATCAGGTTCGTTCACCATCAGTACTTTCAGTGCTTTGATTCAGAAATCCAGTCTGTTTGACCCAGTACATTTTTACCATTATCTTCTGAGCAATGTGTTCAAACCAAATTATGTGTTTTCAAACACCGAAGAAACGGCCTTTTCATTCACAATCTACAAACTTTGTTTATACCTTATTTACTTTTCGACAAATAGAGAAGAGGCTAATACAAAATTTGATGTAATTTTCGCTTTTAGTAATTACCAGTTAGTATTTTCAGTGTTTATAACAAGATTTTCGGTTGAGTAAAGGAGTTGAAACGTACAATAGGTTAACTGTATAATTAATTTGTAGCACTTACAATATTACTGCTCTAAACTTTCTCGAACGGTCATTTACCAGTTGTAGGACTGACAACCAATCAAATTCTGTTATGATTATCACTCGGTCAAAACCCACGCGTAAATTCAGACCACGTGTAAATTCAGATGGACATCGTCTGCTCGAAATGTGTCAATTAACTTGTTTGTCATTAGTCAATAGTCGTCTGCACTCAAACAGGGAGCGTGGGAAGTTTACTTTTTTTTCGCATGTGTTATTCTGCGTTATAAATGAACTGGCAGGGCGGGGCTTAGCCGTAACGTTAATTGGCGAGTTAACTTTTAAATATTTTGGGTTCATTGAAAAGTAAGTCGGCAATAATCGTGAACGCATGTAAATAACTGTATCCTAAAACCCAGAGGATTTACGTGCTAAGAGAGAGTGAACACATTTCATCGTTTGGTTACCAAAGCCTCGTAACTTCAGCTTAATGAAGCTGAAGTTACGAGGATTTTGCTACCAATCTACGATTAAAGTTCTCTAGTTATTTATGTCGACTCTCTTTAGAAGTAAGTAATTTCAAATATAAGCTGATTTTCCTTAACCTTAAGTGCAACGACCCGTTATTTAGGCTCCGCCCTGCCATCCCATTAAAAATGAATTATAACAAATAGAAATAATTTTGTAATTTTGAAATATTTGATTTCAATGAGCACTCTGATCACGCTCCAATCCTATTTTCATTAAATTCAAATTTGAGTATGAAGAAAAATTATTCAACAACAAATAAACCGACAAAAACATACGATAAACTGATATAAGGGTAAGTTCATATCGGACTCGGTTTCGACCCGAGTTAACTGGGTTTCCATCAGAACGGCCTCGGTTTCGACACTAGTGATGTCATTGTAACCTTTCAACCTCGACGCTTCTGATCCTGGGTCAGGCCGGTGTTACTTGGGTTCCAAAATGGCGTCGAGAATAGTGCACAACAATTCGATTACAAAAAAAATAAATATTCTCTATTACTTTAAATAACAAATACTTTTTTCTTATTTTATATAGTATTTTGCACGAGTTTATCACATTTCTTAATGGGATAACGATATTTCATGGTAAATTAATTATTGTAGCGGTAAATGAGAAGTTTGTTTACTACCACCAGTGGGTAACTCCGTTCACATGAATGTCTTTTCTGCGCATGCATATTACAGTCAATTTTAGATTATTACATCATCTCACGCGTCTCTCGGGCTGCCATTTGAATTTCCCCTAGGATAGCAGCAAGAGCGATCTATTTTTAGAACAACTCATGAATAATCATAGAGTGCTGCTAGATTTAATCGATTGGTCAGAAACCAAAGATATAAATAGCATAGTTGGCGATTTCACGTGTTTCTTGAGGGAAAATGCATTTACAGTATTTGGGAAAACCCAATGCTTGAAATACAAACATGTTGGTAATCAAAATTGTAAATAGTTTAATGAAAAATGTTTGTTGCTAAACAGGCTTTTAAACTCTATAGAGAGAGGAATAATATTAACAGACAATCTTTTAGCTTGGCGCGTGCTCATTATAACAACGTAAAAATCTGCTAAGAAATAATTTAGACTAGCAGAGGGCTATCGAATCAGCAAATTTTCAAAATCGGACCCACGAGGTTGGATGAGCTGGCGATGTCCTCGAAAATATGATTGTTAAGACAAAAAATTCACAAATTTAAAGATTTTACCGACTCTTATTGTCCAAATTTGAGCCCTTTGATTGGCGAACTATTGCACTATCCCAGCCTCTCAATGATGTACGATTTACAGTGCTGACAGCACTTTGATTCTTACACTGTTTCCGCCTAACAAAATGCACGATTTTGTTACATACCCATCCGCCTTACATACATCCGAGGTCTGTTGTAGTTCACGGAGCCGAGTGATGTTCCGAATGAGTCTAGAGTGTGTCCTGGTTTTTGACTTGTCCTACTTTTATGGTCAAGGTGAAAAATGTAAATTGAATTATTTGATAACATTGTGCTTACTTCTCTCGTTTTCAAGGTTTATTCTATAAGGTGTGATATACATATTTAGATATACACAAAGACTTTTGAAAGCGAAACGCACAAAATGCCAAACTTTTTTTTCAAATGGTTTAGTACATAACCCATACAAGACCAATGTTATGACTATCACCAACCGACTACAAATTTACGGCGACAATGCAAAACCTTTTTATCAATAAACGAAAGTCTTATTTCTTTAAGCTTTAATTTACTGATTTTAAGGAAAAATGATATTAGTAAATAATACAGTTAATTAACATGTCGCAGGTTAATGATAGAATGAAAAAGGAACACGTTCGGTTAAACAAAGAAAACATTTATCGAACGTGGGATCTACACAAGAAAGGAACTTTAACATGACAGCAACAAGATAGCAAAATTAAAATAATGTAAATCGACCTTATTTAATATATATATATATATATATATATATATATATATATATATATATATATATATATATATATATATATATATATATATATATATATATATATATATATATATATATATATATATATATATATATATATATATATATATATATATATATATGTGTGAAGAAAATAGAACTTTGACTTCACACGGTACCACTGATGAGCCGAAAGGCGAAACGCGTTTGGTGATAAACCAAATATTATACTTTTATCTATTTATTAAATTATTAAATCAAAGGCGTGTGAAGTCAAAGTTCTATTTTCTTCACGTATTTATACTTTTGCCGGGCCGGCGTTTGCCGGATTCTTCTTTTCTTCCGTCTCTCTCTCTCTCTCTCTCTATATATATATATATATATATATATATATATATAAATACACACCAAATATTAAATAAGGTCGAGTTTATATATATATGAGCAATATCCAACATGTCTGTATTGAAAATACGAGCAATACAGGGAGCATAAAATAGTTTCGAAAATGCAACGCGACTTGGATGTCACTATTCTGCTAGGCAGGAACAATTATGAATTGATATGGAATCATAAAAATCTAATTATATCGATACAACTTATGGCATTTGCGACTGTCGGGGACCGTCTCAGTAAAGCAAATTTAAACAATTTTGGGACACTTTTGAGTGATTGAACTGAGTGTTTTGAATGACTGATTGGAGCGCAGAGCAATTTGGAAGGTTTTGATCGCGATATGTGTTAATTTCACGAAATCATTAACTTTTAAAAATACGAGTAGCTTTCAACATCGATATTATTGAAAATCTGCTGCTTTCACAAATCTCTTTCATGTAAGAGATGAAAACATTTCTTTTTTTTTTTCTTTTTTTTTCATGGATGTTTGAAACTAAAAAAACACTAACTCTCGGTACGAAAGTGCACGCCGGATTCATACAAAAGAGAGATAAAGCTTAAAGTTTAATGACATTAATGATATATTCATACCTTATGAGTTAAAGGCACAAAGAAAGAATAAAACTATCTCTCCATATGAGGAACATTCATGCGGGAGGCTTTAAATGATTAGTTGTATACTTGTTGTATAGTTGTATCTTTTCCACCGAGGATTTAGGCAAATTTTCAGCAAATCAAAATATATGAATGCTTATATACATAAATCAATTCAATCATTTCTAATCTCTAAAAAAACATTCCAACTTTTCAAGTTTTTCACATCAGCAATGCCTATACACAAAGATCTCTGTTGCAGTAATATCTTAGTCTGTCATCTTTGACAGCAAACCCAGTCTGATGAGGTTGACAGGAACATCCACGATTGAACATAACTGGAATTAGAAATGTTGAGAGTGCATTTAGAACGTCATTAAATTGACACGGTGGGTGATTTTGGGGTGAAATTAAAAGTGTGATTAGTGAGTCTTGAGAAAAATTGAAGGGAGAGAATACAATATAGCTAATTTTGTCCAAAATTAGCGATATTTGTACACCCCCCCCACCCACCCCCTGAATAAAATATAAGTACTTTCAGCTTGCATATCCCTATGGACCAATCTGACGCTTTGAAATCCAGCCAAGGAAATAAGATGTCGCATTAATGTTAAGCATTTTTGAACAGTTTCGGAGCGTTTTTTAGTGATTGGGGTGTGCATTTGAATGAATGATTAGAGCGCTAGGCAGGTGATTTTTAATGGTTTGGATCAAGTTGCCTACTTACTTCACGATGTGATTAACTGTAGGATCTCTTGTGATGTTTTATTTGAGACGCGTTGATCTTAACCAAGTCTAGGATTGAATATGTTCTCAAGTAAGCTTACGCGTGATACATAACGTTTATAATTCTTGACGAGGTTTAGACCAGCTTTTCTCAAGTTGAATCCCGTAACACTTTTACTTTCTCTCATAGCAATTTTTTTTTAAATAAAATTAATATTTTAAAACTTCTTCTGCGAAACCTTTAGGACCTCACATAACTAGTAATTTGGCTTTTAAGTGTGCTTTCGATGAAAATGGACGAAATTTTGTGTGAACGATTTGGTAAAATGTCAATATTGCGATGGTAGTTGATTCTAGCCGAAACATCGCTAAAACTGTTTCGTAAACTTGAAAGTACCTCGAACATAATGGGAGTATTTTTTGGTCATTTTTCGGATAATTTTCCTTCTAGTGGTTATTCGGCCGAACCGGGACCTCTAGATTGACAGTCCGACGCGCTACCAATTGCGCATTGACGGCGGCTAGACCAGACCCGAAGATGTTTGTCCAATCAGAGAACAGTTTACAAAATTATATATCACAAATTCAACTTAAAGCGCCGTTTCCACAAATATACGATGGGAGTGTGTCGTTCACGTGAATCTCGACAACATTTGCGTGCCGATATATTTAAAAATATCAACGGGTATTTTAGAGAAATGAAAGAAGACGAATTGAACAAATACTTTGTTCGAATCATTCTGAAAGAATGATCTTTATTGCTTAAGATTGATATTTCGTCCTTTTTTGGGTGAAACTTGTTGCCCTATGAATCTATGCTGGGAATTTCGCTAAATATTTCATGACTGGCTTCTGAGATCTCAATTTAGGTATATAAAGGACACGTATCCGATCAGAAATCTTGTTTTCGAGGTATTTGTCAAAATGTCCGGGTCTAACCACTGCTACCCACTTTTACAGCTGGGTGGACTGGGGCCCTGTCTGTAAAGTGTCCTGCCCAAATACACTACTTGCCTCCGGTGGGGCTCGAACCCGCAACCACCAAGTTACGAGTCGAGCGCGCTTACTACTCGGCCAACGAGCCAGACAACGGTTTGACATTGAGGTATCGACTTTTTTTGTTCTTGACTTCCTCTTCAGTATAATAATTGAAAACATTTTTAAACGGCTTTAAACGATATTCAAACATTAATACCCTTTTATAAAATAATGTTTATTTCAACTCATATTCTCTCATTTCTCTCCAGCGAAACCCTTAATGTGTCGCCCAACTAGTTTATAAGCGTTTTTTTTTCAAAAGACTTTCTGTAGTCGCAAAAATGCAAATGGTCTGAAAAAGGCAATGGTAACAGAAATTTATCACAATCTCGAACCTTCGGCGATTCTACGTAATAGACCTCTGTAATAATGAGGGACAGCCATGAAAGCGCGTCATTTTGTTTCTGCTTAAATCAAAATAAACGGAAGAATAAACCGAGGTATTCATAGTTCAATTGATTGGTTGAATAGGGTTTTACGCCGCTTTCAAAAAATTTCCAGATATACCACCTATATTGTTATAGCACCTAACAATGGGTTCCTGGTATCTCTCTCTCTCTCCAGTACAACCATCACACCATTTCCTAGCCTCCAGCTGCTATCTCCCATAGGTGTACAATTATCAACCCATTAGTGAGAGACAAATGGTCGGAAAGAATGAGTGCCGCCGTCGGGGATCAATTCCGGGACCTCTTGTTTGACATCATAATTCGATAAATTGTGGTATTTTACTGCATTTTGTCATCAATTTACAATATGCCAAAAGTTCTCCAAAGATGAGGGGGAAAACATTGAAGATCTTTTTTAAGCGTATCAATCAACTAAAGCACCACCTGACGACAATTGACCTTAACATGACCCAAAAAATACTCCGCTTTCGTCCGAGTTACTTTCCACTTTACGGTAAACTCCGATCAATGTTAAGACTGACTTTATCACTTATCACTTACCACCAATCATTGGCAAGAAGTCGGCAAAGCAAGAACCTCTACACCTGACTGGGGTATTTAGATGATGACATCTTAGACAGAAGCGTCCTGTAAATGAAAACAAGAAATACATGTACAAGGGCGTAGCTACCATTACGCACATTACGCAAGTGCGTAATAGAAATAAATTCTCTTTCGAAAAATATGGTTGGTGAATGATCATATCATCGAAACTACAGCTTATTTAAGCTGTAGTTGAGATGTTTTGATTATTCACAAACGCTCAAATAATAAAAAAGTGGAGAGAACGGATGACATTCATCGTTTGTCACAGTCCAAATATCGCATTTATCCTATATATTCTGTTGTTTGCCTTCTGAATGCGTATAAATTTCAAAATCCTAGTTACGCCTATGACGTATAAAAACAACGCTTATTTTTGATGACCTAACATTTGCCACATGACTTGTTTCGTTGCTGTTTGTTAGTGTTGCTACTGAAGAAATTGCTACTGACTCAATCCACAGTACAGTTGGCCCTACCTTAAGTTGATATCTAGGTCATTTATCCATAACCGGAGAAAGAAAAAGGCTTCAAATCAATGGGTTGATAATGAGTTGTTGACGGGTTGTAAAACAACAAAGGGATGATCATCTGATGGCTAGGAAATTGTGTAGCTATAGCAATGGTTCATAGCTTCATTAAGATTGATTTAGAGGCTCGATTTTAATTTCCAGGGTTTTCATTATGAAGTAACAATAAATAAAGCTAAATTCCAATACAGATCAAGTTTCCAGACTCATCTTTAGAGCCTCAAGGAGAAGTTATTATACGACTGATGAGTGAAATCGGCCGGTCACTTTAATACGAGGATTGTTCAAAAATTAACCGGACTTTGCCTCGCAAAATTTTATTTTTGAAGCAATCAAAATGAATTTGGTGTCATTCGCTGTCGGAATTCAATCTACGCATGATTTTGTAAAACTGATATAGTTATCGAACATAGCGCACGTGCATCCGCCATATAAAATGTCAACGAAACGAGTACCCGGCGCAGCAGATAAAACAATTCGCATATTTGGTCTTCGTTTGTAAATATTCTTTCTTTACTTACTGTTGAATTTTTTGAAAATTAATTGAGTTGCTGGAATAAGTATTACAAAAGCCTTGTCTTAATTTGAAGTAATTTGACCGTATAAAGTGTCCCATTGATATGGGTATACTTTTTTCACATATCGACAAATCAGTGATGATAAATTGACCTAATCAGAATAAATATTGAACATCCCTCGTACCTGTCTCAGGGCTTCAACCCGAGGGCCTCTTCAACCGGGAGGACAGATATCATTTTCTTACGTTTTCATACGTTGGTTAATTACCGGCACAACTTCATAATTTTCTGTTACGTTCAAAATTGAGCGAACTGTTAAACGCACTTAAGACGTCATTAGCTAGAATTTATATGTTAAGACAACGTTATTTAGAGTTGACGTTTTATTGCCATGGTGTTTGGAAAATAACTTGATGTACATGGTGCAGAGGAAGAGCGTCGGCCTCTTGAACCAAAGGTCATGAGTTCGATTCCCGGGAGCGTCTATCGATCTTGGATCTTTTAGTGACCCACACTTTCGGCGCGAGTACTGGTGCATTTTCCAGAGAGCAGAATCGAGAGTGATTATTCTAACGTGGAAAGCGTTGTTTTTAAATCGATGTAAAAACTTTGATAAACCCAATTATGTCTGTGTTAACTGGTATAATAATCGATATCTATCCAGTACTAAGGCTATATCTACTTCGTGGGTATCCTACCAATCAAAGCGTTTCTCGGACGTATTTACAAACCATTACCATTTATATAGGTGTATTTTCAAAACCGAGCTCTGATATAGGCCAGTCCATTACCAATAGGTATATTTGGTTTTAAAAAACAAAACCCGTATGAAACGAATTTAACGTGATACCTCCCTCTATTTTTTTTAAAGTACATGGATGAAGAAACCCTTGCGTTTTGGGCAAGAAATATGTTTGATTGAAAGTTTTAATTTGTATTAAACCGATTTTGTTTATGAAAAGCGCGGGAATTTAACCGGGAAAAGTAGATTTCACGGCTCACCGCGCAAAATCTACACATAGTAACATAATGTTATAGAGATAAAATACATACCCCCAATGAGAGTCAACGCTATTACGAACACAGGAACTATCTTTTTAAACTTATCCATCTTTGAAAACAAAACAGTGTTAGTCAAAAGAAAACCGTATTTATCAACATAAGCGAAGTAGAATGTATACTCAACTCCGAAAGTAAAACTCCTAAAAATCCTATTTTCATATCCTTAATTGTCTGTTTAGTTCTTTTTCAATATCATTTTAATTGATTAAATCAAATCCGCTCTAATCAGCCACTATATAAATGTGGTTTGGTTAAAACCCATTTATTTTACATCGATTGGGAAATAAGTTCTTACAACTTAGATTAATCCCTCTCGATTCTGCTTCCTGGAAAATTCACCAGTACTCGCGCCGAATGTGTCGGCCAATGAAAGAACCAAGATCGATAGCCCAGTGATTATTCTATATTAATGTGATAAATGTGTCAAGGTTTTGTTGTCGAATATGTTATTTTAAAGGACAGGTAATCTAATTTGTATATATGTATGTATTTGTGTACGTGTGCATTTTGATTTTAACTGATTGAAATCAAGAAAAGAAATTCGATGGCTAGAATTGGTGTTTGGTACTGGCAAAAGTTACCATTTATTTCAGTAATACGTGAAGATAGTAAAGCGAGTAGATACATAATAGGGAATTAACGAATCTAAATTGCAGACATGTGTCCTGACTTTTTCTGCCTTTTTTCCAATTTGTATTGATAAAATCAGAATTTCGTAGATAAAGTAGTAATGGCAATAAAGCATGTTAAAACTAAAAACAGTTATTGTATTTCTTAAAAGCAAACATCAGACAAAATGTGAATATTTGGAAACATTTAAATGATAAATTTCTCAAAAATAAACAAATATAAAATTGGTCTGATTATTAAACAACATGTGACATTTTTTCTCGTTTTACGATGCTAGTTATGACCAATATTTTGAAATGTCCTTGTGATAACTTTTAAATGATAAGGACTACTTGCGTCAGATCATACAAGTAGCCTATGAGTAACAAAGAATGTACAACTAATAATATAATTACAGTTAACAACATCGTGAAATAGACAAGGTGAATGATTATGGAATGATTTAGGAACGAAATGGAATGAGTGTGTGGAGCGAGTTTTGAGTGAATTTAATGGGAGGTAATCCGGTATTGCAAATTTTGTTCAGGACGAACAAAATTTGCAATACTGATTACCTCCCTTTAATAAAATATGCAAACAAGTTCTATAGAAAGCTCCCTATTTCTTCAAGAACCTATCAGACGATTACGATTTCAATTAAATAAGTGAAATCCCGATTTTTTCCCAGCTATTTTTATTTTGAACAAAATTGTTGTTATGTGTTTTTCAGTGAGTTTGGAGCGTTTTTGAATGGTTTGAGTGAGTGTTTGGAATGAATGATTGGAGCGCTGAATGAGTGATTAAGAATGGTTTTGATTGAGTTTAATGTCAATTTCTTGATGTAATTAACTGTTCAAGTTTTTTTTTTCTATTTGCCACGACGTCGCTCCAAATGACAAAAATACTGCCATTGCTACATGTAAATTATTTCGTTTAACTTTCATGGTAATACATGCATTAATACAGGAAAACGTGTGTAGACAATAAAAAAGGACATATACTCTCCATGACATACATATGGACACATGAACATTCTAAGAGAAGTTTATTCGCATGTTGCAATAAACATATAGAGTATATTGAATGAGTGGTCATTGAATACTGAATTTATTAAACGAGTCATCTATAAACGATGACGAGTTTAATAAATTCGGTATTTTATGAGCACAAATTTTATATTCGGTTTATAATATGACCCGAATTTTAGCGAAAAATCGTCAAAATTATTGAAATTCAACGTTTCAATGTTCCGCGAAACTGAAAACGCCGTTTAAATATGACGTCACAAAACATAGATTATGACGTCATTTTTGCGGTTACAAAATAGCGTTCCTATTCGCTCTGAGCTCATTTTCTTAGTTATTCCACTAGTGTAATAACATCCGTGTAATATCAAAAATATTAAACGGGATTATTTCACTCCGGTGACGTAGGTCATATTATAAAAAACACATATTTTAACAAGGAAGTTAAAATAAAGACCTCTTCTTCCGTGACGTGGCAAATGCTGAAAACTGTGGCCATGTTCGAATGATGTGGATTATTCTGTTAAGTTCTTTTATAAAATGGAGTTATGTGACCGGTAAATATATATATGCCTCGTTTACTATGACGCGGTATATAACTAAACCGCCACAAATGCAAAATGTAACTTGAAAAGGTATATTTTGTGAAAGATGTACATGAATGTATCCTTTTACATAAAAGAGGTGTTTCTTTTTAACAAGAAAGTTTACATTAATACACTCTTTTCTATCTCGAATCACCATCCAAGATCAATATGCACAAAGTAAAATGATGTAGAACACTAAGTGATTTAATTATCAACATCCATGCATATATAAAGAAGTGTGAATAAGTCTTAAAAATAAAATTTTGATGTAAATCCGTTTGTCACGACAACAAATCCATAAGTCACATTTTCAAATGGTACAATCGTAGTAATGGTATAAACATACTGAAGAAGTTTGAAGACCATCTGATGAAAACTGCGTGCCCTAGCATGTCATACAGTTAATTACATCAAGAAATTGACATTAAACTCAACCCAAACCATTCTTAATCACTCATCAAGCGCTCCAATCATTCATTCCAAACACTCACTCAAACCATTCAAAAACGTTCCTAACTCACTGAAAAACATATAACAACAACTTCCTTCAAAATAAGAAAAAAGCTTGGGAAAAATCGGGATTTCACTTAATAAATTGAAATTGTAAGCGTCTGATAGGTTCTTGAAGAAATAGGGAGGTATCTATAGAACTTTAATGTATATTTTATTAAAGGGAGGTAATCAGTATTGCTAATTTGTTCATCCCGAACAAAATTTGCAATACTGAATTACCTCCCATTAAATTCACTCAAAAGTCGCTCCACACATTCATTCAATTTCATTCTCAATCATTCCATAATCGTTCACCTTGTCAATTTCACGATTTTGTTAACTGTAATAGAGTATTTTCTTCTTAAATCTTATCCTGTTCCCGTGATGCTGTTACGATAGACATATCAGAAATATTTACGATAGGAACCATCCGTCTAATGGTACAATAATTCTGAGCAAGTTTGAAGTAAATGAGATGAAAATTGCAAACTATTAAATATTAATAAGGGTTTTTCCAATTAAATTTTCATTTGGTTCCTTTTCCAGTTACGCTTGAAGAATCGGACCCTTTTTCGGAAGGAACCATCCTTGTGATTGTGCAATCATTCTGAACATGGTTGAAAACAATCGGATTAATCTGACGAATTTTAAGCACGAACGAAGATTGTTTTCATTAAAATTGCATTTCTCCGCTTTTCCCGTGACGCTTGACGGATCTGACCCATTTTCAAAAGGAATTATCGTTTGGATGTTATAAAAATTTCGAGCAAGTTAGAGGACACTCCGATGTATTGTTACAAATTATTTACTGCCCACAATGTTTACCCCTTTAAACTGTTATTCCTAACTGTAGCTGTCATATTATTTAGTGAACGTAAATGCCCGGTCCAACATTAAGGATGAAAAACGTATAAAAACTTTGACATCTGCTGAAAAAAGCTTCCTACACGGTATATGCGTTTTGTCCCTCAAAAGTCAATCCATTACGATTGGTAGGCCGAAAGAGCGGTCTACCAGTAGGAATAATATGTTTCCTTACTGAACTATTTTGTGACAACCAGAACAAGTCCCTTTCCTCAAAAAAGGCTACTGTAGTTTGAATGACAGCTTTTGCAGGATAACATCAATCTTTTACTTCATGTTAAGTCAAAAACACCCATTTCATAAATGTTTCAGCCATGATTTTGAGTCTGTGACTCGGTTTAGGTAAAAATCACTCTTTGCTGCAAGGAACTAGGAAATTAAATTAGGAAAAGAAGTTCTCGCTAGATCTTGCAACAGCAAATCACTGCATGTCCAGCATACTAATCGATCTCTCATTTTTTAGCTCACTTGAGCAATCGTACTTCAGGGGAGCTTTGAAGATAAACCTGACTCCGTTGTCCGTCCTGTGTCGTCTTCTTTCTTAAAGTTTCTTTTCCCCCTAAGCCCTTGGACGATTTAAAACAAATTTTTTCCCTGGGCGACCCTCTTTAAAATCTGTTCGCGAAATTCTTATAAGCCCATGAAGATGAGCTTGGCTGGATCGGGCTCATTTGGAGCCTGAAATCTTTAATGGACATCTCTTAAACCACTGGGTCAATTTCAATAGAACTTTACAAGATTGTTCTTTTGATTATTTTGATTGGCCCATAAATATGGGAGTGCTAGGGTGGGGCTTGTTTTGAGCTCGAAACCTTTGAACGACATCTCCTCCTGAACAGTTTGGTCGAATTGACGACTTAACAAGAATGCTCCTAGTGTGACCCTCTTCAAATAAATAATTGCTATATTGAGATTTGCCCAAAAGTATTTGTAAAACAGGACTGGGATTATTTTGAGCCCGAAATCTTTAAACGACATTTTTCTAAGAATGATTAGGCCGATTTCAATGCAACTTTCCCAGAATGTTCCTTGGGTGACCCTCTCCCATAACTCCGTAATATTAAGAAGTTTCAAGATAATTTATGAAAGGTGAAATGAATGAATGAATGAATGCTGTTTTATGGCCCGTCAACAACTAAGGTCATGTTGGGCGCAAAACATTGAAAATTAACTTATTGTAAAAAAAGATGACGTATCAAACATTAAATACTTAACTAGTTATAACATTATAAAACAAATCGTGGTAAGAAAGACAAATCATCATTATGGTAATAATGGAAGGAAATAATAACAAGTCTAAAAGGAAATAATGATCAAAAGATCAATCATACAAGCCTAAAAAAAATCACAATCAAAAGATCACTCAAAATAACTTTAAAAATTCATATAAACGCTTTTAAGCCTAAGAATGATTTAAATGGATAAAGTAAACTGTAAAACTTAAGGAAACTTTTGATTTTGAAAAAAAAGAGAAAACGGTCAATATAACCTAAAATTAGATTTTGTTATATAAATTTATTGACTTCAGAAAGTCAAATATAAGTTCAAATTTTACAAACTCGAACAGCTGCCTCGTACTATCAACTTTGAAATATTTGTTTCTAACGAAAGAAAAGTCTATACAATCTATAAAGATATGTTTGACAGTAACAGGAGCGTTACATGGAATACACATTGGCATCTCTTCTCCTTTTAAGAGGTAGGAGTGCGTTAAATGAGTGTGACCAATGCGTAAGCGAGTCAGAATTAGTTCTTCGCGACAGTTTGACCTGTAACCAGGTAACCAATCGCCAAGATTCGGTCGAACAGAAAATAATTTGTTATTCTGGTTCGCAGGATCAGACCAACAGTTCCTCCAGACATCATGAATAAAACAATGAATAAGGGGTTAAAAATCAGTAAAAGGTACTTTAAAGGGTAAAACTTCAAGTGATAATGCATCCTTGGCAGCTTTATCTGCCTCCTCATTACCACGAATGCCAATATGGCTTGTAAGCCAACAGAAAACGAGATCAACATCATTCAGCTTAGCTATTTTATCAAGAAGCCTAACGATAAGGGGGTTGTCCGTTTTTTCGTGCTCAATCCCTTGCATGCTTGACATAGAGTCAGTAAAAATTATATAGCGAGAGAGACGTTCTGCGATCATATGATCGAGTGCGAGATCAATGGCCTTAAGCTCGGCTGACAAAATAGAAGAGTTATTGGGAAGGCGGAATTGATATTTTTCGCCATCTAAAATAGTGGCTGACGCAACTTTTTCGCCATCTTTTGAACCGTCTGTGTATATTTGTTCATAAGATGTGTATTTTTCTTTGACTTCCAATATTTGGTTTTAAAAATAGATGGATCTGTTGTATCCTTTTTGCTTGAAGCAAGGTCATAAAGAAACGTGGGACTTTTATATGTCCACAAAGGAACACTATGTTTTGCCACGTCCTCTAGATCAAAATCTAGAGAGTTAACATCTGTTTCACAACGTAAACTAAATGGGGGTATTGCACTTGGTTTCTTATTAAAATCCCGTCTGTGTTTAGGTTCAAACACAGCTTTATACGTTTGGTTGTCAGGGTTAGATTTTAGCTTTAAGTAGTATTGCATTGAGAGCTATTTTCTTCTCAGGTTCAAGGAAGGTTCATTTGCCTCAATGTAAAGACTATTAACTGGTGATGTTCTAAAAGCACCCAGCGCTAGGCGCAATCCTTGATTATGAATGGTATCAAGTTTACTAAGGTATGAAGGGCGTGCAGAACCGTAAACAACACAACCATAATCTAATTTAGATCTGGCAAGTGCCCTGTAAAGGCGTAATAAGACCTTTTTATCGGCTCCCCAGTCCATACTAGATACAACGCGTAAAAGATTAAGTGCCTTTAAGCACTTATTTTTCAAATTATCAATATGGGGTATAAACGTCAGTTTAGAATCAAAAAGGAGTCCCAAGAATTTAAATTCTTTTACAACTTCAATCGGCACTCCATCCAGCTTTAATTCTGGATCAGGGTGCATTTTCCTAGATTGACAAAAATGCATACATTTGGTTTTTGTCTTGGAAAACTTGAAGCCGTTTTCATTGGACCATTTTGATAGATTCTTCAAGACTTGCTGTAACTGTCTTTCAAACGTATACATATGCTTTGATCTGTAACAGATGCAAAAGTCATCAACATAGAGAAAACATTCCACCCCAGGGCAAACGGTTTTGACAATATTGTTAATTTTGTCACTAAAAAGTGTCACAGACAAAATGATTCCTTGTGGAACGCCCATTTCTTGTTCATGGGGATCTGACAAAGTATCTCCAACTCGGACTCTAAACTGACGTTCATCCAAAAAAGCAGAAATGAAATAAGCAAGGCGACCTCGAATACCGAAATCATAGAGGTCATTCATAATCCCTTACTTCCATGTGGTATCATAAGCACTTTCAAGATCAAAAAAGACAGAAACGACGTATTCTTTCTTTATAAAGGCTTCTCGAATAAAAGTCTCGAAGCGGACAAGATGATCAAGAGTGCTTCTTTGTTTACGAAAGCCACTTTGGACTGACGTAATTAGGTGCTTCTTTTCAAGAAACCAAACAAGACGGTCATTTACCATTCTTTCCATGGTTTTACAAATGCAACTAGTCAAAGCAATGGGACGATAATTTGAAGGGTTTGTGGAATCTTTAACTGGTTTAGGTATGGGAATAACGATAGCTTCCCGCCAAGATGCTAGAATGCTTCCCGTTTTCCATACCCGGTTATAAATTTCAAGTAAGCAGTGCAAAGAACCAGAGGGCAAACGTTTGAGAAATTGATAATGTATATTATCATTTCCTACAGCAGTGTCATGACACTTCTGTAAAGCCTTCTTCAATTCTTTGACAGAAAAGTCTCTATTATAATGTTCCAGTCGACTGGAACTGAAGTTAATTTTTGACTTTTCTTTGTCACCTTTGAATTTTTGAAATGCAGGCGAGTAATTGGATGATGATGACTTCTTGGCAAACGTTTCTTCCAATACATTCGCAATATCAGCCTTGGAAGAAACGTCACTGAGGTCAGTTCTTAAATGACCAACTCCTATTGACGTGTTCTTTCCGCTGATTTTGCGCACCATATCCCATGTCTTTTTGACAGATGATCTAGAATTTAATCTAGAAACATACTGTCTCCAAGACGACACTTACTTTGTTTAATGGTACGACGAGCTTTCGCTCGTGCAATTTTAAATTTGTACAGGTTCTCCTTTGATGGTCTCAAATCTAATGACCTAAGAGCAGACTTACGCCCAGCTATAGCCTGTTTGTAATCTTCATTAAACCATGGTTTGTTAGTGTGTTTAGGGCCAGGCGACGTTCTTGGAATAGCTTTCTCTGCAGCCGAATATAGTAAGGATGTGAATATCTCTGTAGAGTTTCCACAATGTTCAAAAGCCTGTGGATTTATTGACTGTTCGCAGGTAGTTTTGAACAACTCCCAGTTAGCTTTGTGAAGTTTCCAACGCCTTGGGCGTTCTTGAACCGATGGTCCTAATTCAGAAATCTGAATAGTAAAATGGTCACTACCATGAAGCTAAAAGCCGGGAAAATGTCTGGAGTGCAAACAGTTAAATCCAGTGAAGAATTTGAACCAGTAGCTGGATGATGATACGTGGAGGATTTATCATTTGATAAACAAGATCTTGATTTGAAATGAAATCTTCAATAATCCGACCTTTGTCGTCTGTATCTGAACATCCCCAAAGCGTATGGTGGAAGTTGAAACCTCTATTAAAATATAAGGCTTGGCTAATTGTCCGACAAAATCGTCTAGTTTCCTACTATTTATAGGAGAACTCGGTGGAAGATAAATTGAACAGAGAGTTATTGTTTTATTGAGAGATACGCTGACAGCAACAGCTTGTAGCGTAGTTTTAAGAGGGATGCTGCGATGAGGAACATTGTTATTAACAACAATTCCGACACCGCCAGAAGCTCTCTCGTTCCCTTCAAAATCTTTCAAATAGCAAGAGTGATACTTGAAAGAGAATGTGTCTGTATCTTTTAGAAAAGTTTCTTGCAAACAGATTGCCACTGGTTTTCCATTAGAAACTAATAGATTCAATTCTTCAAAATTACCTTTAATGCTGCGACAATTCCATTGAATGATTGTGTTCGCCATTATTATATTAATGGGATAAAGTATACTAATTAGTGGTGGAAGTATGAATTCTATTTCTTTATGTGTGAAAGATCTATTATATTCTTAACTTGCTTATTCTCTTTGGAAGAATCTGCATCCTCGGGGTCTTCCATAACCATGTCTCTTCAAGACTATGGTAGCGGTTATATTGTTTAATTGGATCCTCAGATTCCTTTGGCTGGCGATTAGATGTTGCCGCCCTAGGAGACGAAGTTCTACCCCTAGAGGGTCTAACAAATGAGCCTGTATCCTTATCCTCGGATACTTTACCAACTGGAGGATGTGACTTCTCCAGCTGTATCAAGGCTTTCTTACGTTTTGTCATATCAGCTAAATCTAATTGTATTACTTCGTCTACTCCAGATGATAATGTGGTATTAGTATCTGTTGGGGATTTTGCAGGTCGACGAGAGGTATTATCTTTTGCATTGGATTGGGAAGTAGTCATTTTACTAGAGTTGGTATGGTTTGTAGTATTTTTATCAGGTGGAGAAGTTGTAGAAGTTGTTGTAGCGTTAGAAGAAAATAATTTGGTGATTTGTTCCTTTTTATCTGGGAAGAGAATGCACAGTTTTCCGAAAAGGTCTTTACAAATCTGGCATCCATTTGCATCTTTACTGGACCTTGTATTCTCCATGTTATTTTTAGCAATATTTGCATAAGAATTTGGCAGATTTATCCGATTTTCTACAACTTTTTTAGCCTCTGTAAATGATAAGCCTTCCTTATATTTAATTGTGACTATTTCCTTTTCTTTTTTCCAAAAGTGGCAAGATCTAGATGTTGCAAAATGTTCACCTCCACAGTTGATACATTTAATTGGTTTTGTACATGTATCACCATAGTGATTTGTGGCGTCATCTTCAAAATCTGCGCATCGTCTACAAACTACCATCAGTTTTCCTGCATTTCTTTTCATGATGTCCATATTTGAAGCACCGATAACATTGAAGTGGATTTAGGATGTACATTTCCACTCCAACATTAAGGTATCCAACACGGATTGATTTCGGAAGGATAGCAACAGAAAAGGTTAAAATGAATGTATTTGTTGGCTTTTCAACCCCATCCCTTCTTATTTTAATCCGCTTCACATTTGAAATATTTTGACTTGAAAGTTCAGAGAGTATTTCTTCTTCTGAAACACCTTGTAGGTCTGAACATCTGATAATACCCCTTGACGTATTCAATTTTTCGTGTGGCTTAACATCAACCCAAATATTAAAGAATTTGTCCATTTTCAAAAGATTATCTGCCTGTTGGGGTCTGTCAACTTCAACTAAAAGCCCACCACAGCTCAATTTCTTAACTGATTTGACATGTCCAGCAAGAGAGACTAATACTTTGTCAATCACAAATGGTAATAATGCAGAAACGCGTTCGTTCGGGTCTCGTTGCTCAATCAGTAAAAATCTTGGAAATGAGGGTTGCAGTTCTTGAGTCGTTATCAATTTCGTCAGCTCTTCGTTTTTTGTTTAGGGTATGCATGGTTTAGTATTCACTATCCGGGGCCACCACCCTCCACGGAGTCCTACAAGGGGACATGAAAGGGCGGGTTTCCAGCCCCCATGCCGGGGCTACCCGAATAGTATACTCGAGCCAAACGACAAAATGAATGACAGCGATTGCACCAAAAATTTCCTTACAAAGAACCAAGTCGTGCAAATGATGCCAAAACACATAATCCATTCAACCCGATAAGCCCATGAGCATATATAGACAAGGACTAAAATACTATTAAAATATAAAATATGAGTGACAAGGGCAAAGTAACCTTTGTACTATCAAAAGAACAATGACTTTATACCAAATTATTTTCAAAGAAATATGGTACAGCAAGTTGTTATGGAATGTGTCATTAGAATCACGTCAGAACATCTTAATATAACAAATATTTCATATGACAAAAGTAGATGCCCAAATCTAAAACGACCAGCCGATTGCCTAGACCGGGCCCATCTAGGCTCCCGTTTCAGCCGAAGCCGAGGCCAAAGCAGCGTGTTGAGAAGCTGGAGATCCCTGGGCTTCCCTCAACTACCAGGACCCTTTTTCCTGGCCTTACGGGTCTCCAAACACGGCAAACAGGCGGGCCCATTTGTTAGGGGTCTTACCATTGACTACATGGGCGGCAGCCAACTATTTCTACCCCCCCCCCCCCGCCCAGCTGGTGGCCGAAAGATGAAATGAGAAGCCGATTTAAGCGTAGGCTAAACCTTATTTAAAAAGCAGTTTTGCAAAATATATATGTATTTATTCTTAATAGGGAACGTCTAAGTGGATCTTTAATAATGAAACAATACTATATATATCATGGGAAAACAACAGTCACTTTTGAGGCAACAAGCCTTATATAGGTAATTCAAATATCGGCTTGGTTGAAATCGGTCAAATGGTTTTTGAGAAGAACATATTATTGTGAAAAATAAGCCCCGCCCTTCCAGGCCAATAATTTGGGGTCAATAAATAATATTGATCAACTGTAGAACAGGGTCATCAAAGGATCATTCAGGCTATGGGCCAATGGTTCGGGAAGAGAATAATTTTAAAGACTTCATAGTGAAAAATAGCCTCACCCTGCAATTCCCAAATATTGGGAGTTAATCCAAGATTTCCCGAACATTTAAAACATTTAAAACAGGGTTACCTAAGGATTAATAATGCCAAATTTCGTTGAAATCCGTTGAATGTCTTGGAAGAAGAAGATTTTTTTAAAGATCGTATAATGAAATTTAGTCCCAATATTCACGCCCAAATTTGGGTGTCAATCCAAATTTCTTGAACAACATTAGAAGAGGGTCACTATAGAAACATTTCTGCCAGGTTTCGTCAAAATCCGCCAAATGGTTTATGACGAGAAGATGTAGCAATTGCTCGCTGGCCTTCTTTGAAGGACACACCCTCTTGAACCTCTGGGCCGATTGCAATGAAACTATACAAGAATATTTCTTGGGTGACCCTCTTCCATAAATGTTCGCAAAACTTTTATTGGCCCTAAAAATATGGGGGCAAGGCTAATTTCGAGCTCAAAATCTTTAAACATGTTTTTCACAGTAGACAGTGGGCATGTTATTTTTTTTTGTCACTTTAAATCCCAGAAATAACACATCGTCTTCAACAAACGCGAATGAAACTTTGCTAGAAAGTTTTTTTGAGTGATATCAAATAGACCAATAAAATTTAGGTAAGCGGTTGTTTATCACTTTGGATATTTCTTTAGTTTTAACTATTCGATGTCTATCTTTGTGAAATTATTGGATAAGCATTATGCATATTAATCTAAAATAAACTAAAATGAACCTTAAAAAATGAAATTGATCTGAATTTATTTATGTGACATATGTTTACATGTTCGTATGCAAATTATATATCAGTGCTATTATTTTTTTTTTATTAGCTGAACAATAATGATTCTCTAATATAACTGTTCATGCTAGCCAAAGCGAAAATCGTAAAGTGTGAATTCCACATTTTAAAATCCGATCTTGTATATAACCGAGCACATAACACAACCGTCTGTAATATTCGAAAGTTTTATCTAGTTTTCAAACGTTCTTATAATTTCCGTCTTCCTTTGGTTTTTATCGCACAATTGCGATATATAAAATACTTCATCAAGGCTTGAGTGAACCATTATTCTAACAAGAGCACGCCTACGCGTGCAACGCTTGTCTGTGCTCGACTGTAGGTGCTGGATAATGCAAAAATTTGAGTCGAAAAAGGGGCTCTTACAAAATTTCTTTATTCCCATTGATTTTCTGGATACTTCTTGTGAAAGTGAACACGCATGCTTAATTTTACGAAGAAATCTTCCATAATAACATGATTTAACTTGTGTTAAAGTATGCCATGCCAACAAAGAAGTCAACGATGCCAAGGTGATCTCCATACACTAAGTTTTAACCGAAAACAAACATGCTTAAGAAAGGCATTCGCTACACCATTAGACAGTGTAATGCTATTTAAAATCAGGATAGGCATTGTTGGCAAAAAAAAATCATTATCTTCTTAGAAAAAAATCATTCTTGGAAAATAAATAATTTATAAGTTTTTAATAAATAAGTTTGATGTATTGCATCAAAATGTAAATCACACGCTCTAAAATACAGTTTTCAGAATATCATTGAATTAACAATATGAGTGATTTTGGAATGATGTTGGAATGAAAAAGAATGAGTGGGAGGAGCAAGTTTTGAGTGAAATTAAAGGGAGATAATCCAACATCGCCAATTTTGCTCAAGATGAACTAAATTAGCGATATGAATTACCCCTTATTTATAAAATATACATTTTATGCTGTTTGTTTCCCTGCGTTGACTTATCAGACACTTTAAAACCCACATCAGCCAATAACATTGTAGAATTATTTGATCGATTTGATTGAAATGTTGATCGATTTGAACGACTTCGAAATAATTTCTAATGATTAAGGAGCGTTTTCGATCGATTTGAGTGTTTTGATTGAATAAATGGGGCGCTGAGTTGGTGTTTTTGATCGCGTCAAGTGTCAACTTCACGATGTTTTTAACTGTTCATATGAGCAAATGAGGTCCGAGATTTATTTGATCGATATGAATTAAATAATCATCGTTCTTAACGAATTCGAAAAGCTTTTGGATGATTGAAGTGATTTGAGTGAGTGTCTAAAATACATTCTTTTTTTTCGAGGTGAATTTAACGATGTCTCTAGCTGTATATAGCAGCGTCATCGTCATAGTATTGATGAGCCCGGATGATTACCGACAAACATGTAATCGATGTTTTCCAACAATACATAAAAGATGCGCAAACGGCCAATATTTTTTTCTATTGGCATTGTCCACAAATGAAGCTTACTTTGGTAAAATAACTTCCGTAGATTCCGAAATTCTGCGGAAAGCTAAGAGGCTTGGACCTTTTTCAGCCGTACACGTCAAATAAGGGTTGGTTGTGAAATAACTTCTAGAAGTCTCATATTCGACGTATCGGTTCTAAGAGGACACTTTCGATAGTTCTACATATGTCAGGCTGTCTAAAACAATAAGCATGAAGTTAAAAGTATGAGTCTTAACCAGCCGCGTAATAATTTATATATTTGAAATAACGCGAATGCAAATAACAATAATCAATGTCTTTTGTAACAAATCAATACTTAGGAAAAGCAGTCTGATGGCTTATCGCAAACACTAAGAAACGGCACAAATTTGACAAAGATAATTGGCCCTTAATGGACCATGTTGACATTGGTGAGTAACCTTATTGAGTATTAAATATCACAGTAATTGTAAGGAAATTACAGCGAAGCATTTTGGCCGGGAGCTATGTTTTCGCTAACAGTTAGACTGGAGGAAAGATAGACGGAAATAGAGACTGGATGACACCCGTCCAAAATATCCCAATCTATCTGTGAGGGGGCATAAATATTGTATCTGTATATATATTTTTTATTCAACTACTCTAAATGGCACATGGAACGTCTTTAACACATCTTCATTCTTATACATAATGCTGATAACATCGTCTATCGTTTTACTCCCCATTATCTTGTGAAATATCAACAGTACAGTGTTCTCCTTCATTTCTGAAAATATAGACATATAGGATCTGTCAGTAGATTTTTATTGGGTCAATATGAACTTAACCGAGTCTATAATTGCACATTTAATAATAGAGCATTAGTGAGCTTCATTACTTATCTTTTCTAGATGAGGTTAAGATCGGGTTGTTTGTAAAAACGAATTATAGATTCATTTTCTCACATCGAATTTAAATGTACAATTCAAATAGTTTTTTGGAACCCTCAGGTTAAGGAATTTCCACAATCTTAGATGACACCACGGTTCCACCAAGTTTAAAGAAAATCTAAGCAAGTATAAGACAAGAATATCTCTGATAGCTATTCGCTGAATAGTTTAGGAAAGTTCGTATTGTTTAAATCGATTTTGCAATTTTTATCCACTTGTGCGCTAGATTCTTTTAGAACAAAAAAAATTACATAATACTAACATAAGGGGAATTCATCTTTGAATAAAAAATGTCATACACATTAGGTGTAACATTCTCCATAGTCTGCTCAAAAGGTAACAAATGCATATATGTCAGTCATGTATTAAATACGTCGTGCAATGATCAAACATATAACCATGTTTAATAATAAAATACTTTATTTCCGGAAATAAGCCACAGATTCCATTTTGTACTCTTTATTATTAACTTAAACACATCAGATAGACTGTACCGACATAAAGCGGGCGGTTATACTATGATAATGTTTATCAGCTAGGTCATTATTGGTTGAGTGACGTAAATGCTTTTAATTATAGAATTCGTCAATCCTTAGGTACCCATACCAAATAACAATAGACATTTTCCCATGGACGTAAACCGTCCTCATACTTTTTTATGATGAATGGCTTATAGGAGGAAAATATATCATAATTGCGTATCAGCCACCTCCGTTAAAAATCTTTTTTTTTTCACGGAAACGCAACGTCTTATGGTTCCGAGAAAATATGTTAGCGTTTACCTTTCGTTATATTGGCTTGTTCTAAGGCACTCTCGGCATCACTTTGAACTCGTGTTCTCTTTAATGTAACCACCAGATTCAAACATTTATAAGGATCTTCAGCAATGCATGCTTCAAATTCTCGCTCGGCTACATTGTCTACAAAGTGGGATGAATCTTTAACTTTTTGAAAAGAAGAATGATTTTGGTGAAGGCCAGAAATAACATTGAGTTGACAAATGAATACTTGAACATAATTTTAGTGAAAATCATAAAAAGGAATTTATCTGCGATAATTGAAAATGTATCATTTCATTCAAACTTAACACAATTTGAGATATCGTAATTGCATCTCTTTAACATTCGTTTTTTTTTTCTTTGTCAGTTAGATTACCACGAAAGATATTAAAACTTGGAATAATATAGACTATGAGCCAGTATACATCCCCAGGGGGAATTTTCGGGACTATGTTTTTTTGAAAGCCCAATGTCTAACGAGTATATTCTGAAAGTCTGCAACTTGGCTGTTGGGGCTTTTCGGAGTTATTGAGGTCAAAGGTCAACAAGTGCACTTTTTCTATGAAAGAATAAATGAGCTGGACTTGAAATGGTATATTCAACTATCTTTTCATGAAATTGAGCAGGAAATAGTTCTAGATGAATCACTAAATATTTTTCTGCTGGGAAATTTCATTTAAGGGTAATTTTATGATAATTTTTAATGAAATCAAAGTACTGAAAGTACTGAAATCGGTTCATATATAAGAGATTAAACCATAGACAATAGGCCATTTCAGGCCAAAGGAGGATTTTTTCCTTATTTTTTCCCATCAACTTAAACAATAATTTACCTGAAGGTAATTTGTATCATTTGTTATTTGATTTCTATTGTATTTGTTGGTTTTAAAGCTTAAGTCAGCCAGTGCATTTAAATGAATATTATATATTTACGTAGATGAATTGAAAGGAAAACTTGTTTTTTTTTAAGTTTCTACGAATAAAAACATTTCGAGGCAACTTTAACAACTCAAAATTATTGAAAGTATCAACTGTGGCAGCTTTGAGAGTAAACTGCATCTTCATAGATTTAATCAAAGAACTGAAATGACTGTATATCTTTGCTTATATACATGTTCAAACATAGGGAATACGCTTTTTCATTCTTAAAAGTGGAACATCCCTTTTGCTGTCTTTTGTATCTTGTGTTCCTTATAAAAGTTCATGTTGGTGTCAGATTGTGTCCACTGTAGTTGTGCTTTATATTAGTTTAGGTATAGATATAAATGTTTTTATGCAAGTAAAATGTTTTGTGTGTGGCGGGCCGTCCTGACCTTTTTGGGGAATTATATCGGTACTGATTCAAGGAGAAATACGATTAACACTTTAAGTTTTGTGTACACATAAACACATGACGTCATTCGAGCCTTTTCTCTACTAAAAGAGCCCACGATTTTAGTCATAAGAAAAATACAAAGATTTAACAGTTTTTAAGTTGTTAGACGACAAATATATATGGTAAATACATCATAAATATATCGTGGGAATACAGACATTTAATTTGGACTATCACCGCGGCCGGAATTATATGTTCTTGTGGAGTTTATGTACAAAGTTGCCGATTCCTTTGTCTGGACTTTTCCTTTGTTTGGGGGACACTCATTAAATATTCAAGATGGCGGACAATGTGTTTCGTGTGCTAATTCTAGGGCATTCTTACGTGCAGAGACTGAAAGACTTCACCCTAAATACACAATCATTCCAACCACAATCAAATTTGGGTGGGGATGTTTTAGTGCAATACAGTGGACATCCGGGAGCAACAGTTAGCCGTCTATTGGACAAATTGGAGGTTGTAGAAGACTTTGAACCCCATCTGGTCATCTTATTAATAGGGACCAATGATATATACTGTACAACAGAGTCACCAGAATCAGTATCACAGGCAATTGTTAATCTAGCTTTCTGTCTTCGTGATAAGTACCGGGTGCAAACAGTGGTGACTTTTCCCATATTTCCACGATGTTGTCCATCCAGACCAGGAAGGTGGCCCGTTGACATTGAATGGTTTAACCACAGAGTGGTCAAGCTAAATGGGCTACTGCGTACCATGATGAGAGCTGCTTCACGATTAGTATTCTGGCGTTGCCATGGATTTTGGTCAGCAGCAGCCTTAGACAGAACAATGGGTCCTGATGGTGTGCACTTGTCTCACAAAGGCCATCGACGTCTTTATTTCAACATCCGAGCCGCGGTGGTAGCCACTAGGAAAGGCAGCGTATAGTACAGATATGTATTTTAGTTCTGTAATTTTGCTTTTTATGATGAATTGAATATGGCACTATTTTATCACATGCATTATTTCGCTATAAAAATATACTAAAAAAAAAAAAAATAAAAAATATATATATATACTAATAATACTAGATACAAGTTATGATAGACACAAGTAACTATTTTATGGTCGAACTTCTAAATTTGAGTATGATAATAAATTTACTACTCTTGCCGTGAACTATCCAATATGTAAGCTAGTAAGCCCATACTTTTGGCTTCTAAATGCTGACTAATATATATATGATTTTCAATTTTGTTGGTGATTAGATTATCACCTGCCTCGTTTCTTCACGGTGACGCCGTGCAAAGGCTGTTCCCTTGATATAGGCAAATGGATAACTAATGCATTTTCACTTGGTGACGCTGTTATTGAACAGACTGTTCCCTTTGTATAGTGTGGAAATGTACATTTGGTTTTGGTTACAGGTGTTTTCTAATGTGACGCCTTGCAAAGGCTGTTCCATTTGTGTAATTAGATTGTGCCCTGTATGAAAATTTTGCTTGGTGACACCTGCGTAGGGTGTTCGAATATTTTTACATGCAGAAAATTGTGGCTGTGCCCCCTATTGTGACACCTTACATAGGTTGTTCCTTCTAATTATTATACGAACGCTATTTCAGGATTGTTCTTTAAATTATTGTGTTTCATGATGAGTTACTGTTTTGTTTCTAAGCTTCCAAAATCGGAGGTCTTATGTCATAAAGTGGAGTAGCTACAGCCATTGACTTATTTTTCAATATGTTATACTTAAGTGCAATTGACCTGAAATTGACCTTCACAGCCTCTGCGTTTGAACTGAAATATTAACTTATGAAAGCATGCATTAGTTTCATATTATTATTCTAAGAATGGAGCATATTTTTTTTTCCCAGTTGTATTGACTTAAATTTTATTCAATTTATATAATCAAGGGAGTTATTATCAGGTCAGGTAACAAAGACTAGTATTTGAACATTGTTTAAGGTCATGATTTTATTACTAACAAGTTATACTGCCTTACAGATATCATTCATTGTTTCAGATAAAGATTGTAATTTACAAAATATTACTTTTACTCAGAAGGGTGCAGACTGAGTAGCTGTTATTGACTTATTGCTTTCTTAATATGATTGTTAACATGTAAAAGCCAATAATGTATTTCAAAAGTAAAATGAAGCATTGCATTCCTAGTTTGCTGCGTGTTAAGATTGATGTATTTTGTTAATTATGTTATGCTATAATTAAACATTTCAAACAAAGAATTGTAAACAGTAACAATACATTATTAGGCTTGCATCTTAGTTTTACCTTTCCAGGTGTGCAGACTGTTTGTGGTCAATAGTACGAGTTTCTAGCCATGAACAAACTATAACTTTGAATATGAGTTACAGGAATTATATAAATTTAGAATAATTTGACTGCATCTTTTGTAGATGAAAAGAAAACGAACAGCGACAGTTACGTGTCCAGACAGTTGTTGTGACCAGCAACCTACTTCGTCTAGGAAAAATGGTCCAAAAAACAAACAAACAGCAACAGAACAATCGACACTTTCCCTGGATAAATCTAACCAAAGTACTGGCAGTACTGTCAGTAAAAATCGTTCAAAACAAATAACTATGAATACAGATAACCTGGACAGGGCTAGTCGAAACAAACCGAAAAAGACACAATCTCGGAGCATAAGTCCAGCATTGCCCCAGGAATTAGAAAATGTAACAACGGATGCTGACGATACACCTTGGGTCGAGGATCAGACCGACTCAGATCAGGAGTCAACTGAGTCTGAGGATTTTGATTCTTTAATAAACCAACATGTGGATTCTGTAATGGGAGGTAATGCTGTCCCCCTTTCTAACCAAATCAGCACATCAATTGAGTGCCAAATTGCCCCCGAGCTTAAGAAACGAATATATAGTAATAAATTTGTTGATTTTGCACTATTGATTCAGACCGTTCAAACCTCAGCAAGATCAAAATACGCAGTAGACATTGATCAGTTTTCCGGTGGTCTCAAGGTAAAGCCACATGCACATGTTAGGCCAATAACCACAATCGAACAATGGACATCTGCATTTTTAAAATTTGTTGCAATCTACTGCACGAAATTCCCCCTCGAGGCCCCCAAATTAATGAAATATGGGGAGAATGTACGAAATTTGGCGTTCCGTACAAAAAAATGACGCCTGGATGTCTTATGACAC
Source organism: Fragum whitleyi (assembly GCA_948146395.1). Lineage (NCBI taxonomy): Eukaryota > Metazoa > Mollusca > Bivalvia > Cardiida > Cardiidae > Fragum > Fragum whitleyi. The sequence continues at coordinate 19,147,280 of OX411560.1, forward strand.
TCAGTTCCGGCTTTTTCGGGAACAATATGCCATGCCGTGGGACCAGATTCACACCGAATTTTGGTTAATGGCCACGACACTGCAACAGACGCAACAAACGCAAATATCGTATTCATCCGCTAATTTTCGTCCAAACAAAACAAAATGGTCTAAAACAAGGAATTTCTCAAACAAGCCCCAGCCCTTTCTCCCCAATACCTGTTGGAACTACAACAGGCGGGGTGAATGCAGATTTCCACGATGTAACCATGCCCACATCTGTGGTATCTGCAGAGGCAACCATTTTGCCGGGGCATGTCCTTCAAACAAGGGTCAGTCCACCAGCCAAACCTCTTCTACACTCAACTTTGCCTCAGGTCCCACAAAAACAAGAAAACAGTAACGGTCCACTAGTCACTCCTATCAAACTGTTGCCCTTTACACACTTATTGCATGGTTATCCAGGGTCACAATATTTATTAGATGGATTTCAGAAGGGTTTTCGCATAGGTTACATGGGACCTCGTCAATTTCGTTTCTCGCATAATCTTAAGTCAGCATCGGACTTACCCCATGAAGTCCAACGAAAACTTGATATAGAAATTGCTGCAGGGCGTATTAAAGGCCCTTTTACACACAAACCCTTTGATAATTTGCAGATAAGCCCCATAGGTTTGGTACCTAAAAAGGCCAAGGGCCAGTATAGGTTAATTCAACACCTCAGCTTTCCTAAGAATTTTTCCATCAATGATCACATTTCTTCTGAGCTTTCCACTGTCTCATACACATCATTTGATGATGCGGTTAAACTATTACTTAAACTAGGTCGGGGCACTTTTATGGCTAAAACGGACATAGATAATGCTTTCCGCTTGATTCCTATTCACCCAGCAGATCATGAATTGTTAGGTATTCACTGGCAGGGTAAATTTTACCACGATGCCTCTTTGACGATGGGTTTATCGAGTTCTTGTGCTATATTTGAATCATTCAGTACAGCATTGGAATGGATTGCTAGAGAAAAATATCATATTCCCTTTATCATACATATTTTGGATGATTTCTTGATCATGGCTGGCTCTAAGCCAGAGTGTCAGTCTGCCCTCATCAGCTTTCTACAGTTATGTGATCTAATTGGGGTTCCAATTAAAATGGAAAAAACAGAACAAGCAACCCAAATTATCACTTTCATGGGTTTGGAATTGGATTCAGTTAAAATGGAGGCACGTTTGCCACCAGATAAACTTGACAAATTAAAAACTATTTTATCTGATTTGGTCGGACGTCGTAAAGTCACTTTAAAAGAATTACAGTCTCTATTAGGACTATTAAATTTCTGTTGCAGTGTCGTGGTACCAGGCCGCACTTTCATGCGGCGCTTGACTGATCTAACAAAAAAGGTTACTCGTCCAAATCACCGCATTACCTTAAACCGTGAGAGCAAACTTGATATAAAAGCATGGCAGTTATTTATCCAGCATTTCAATGGTAAACAGCTGCTACTTCAGGATAAGTGGATTTCGGACAGCCAATTACATTTATTTACGGATGCTTCAGGGTCACTTGGCTATGGGGCAATTTTCAAATCTCACTGGTTTTTTGGGTCATGGCCTGCTGAACTTTTACATCTGTCCATTACTTTCAAAGAGCTATACCCTATTGTTATTGCATTAGAGCTTTGGGGATCTCAATTATCACACAGGTGTATAACTATACATTCCGATAATGAAGCAGTAGTTTATATCATCAACCGTCAAACTTCTAAGGACAAATATTTAATGGTTTTGGTGCGCCGCATGGTCATTTGCTGCATGTCTCGCAATATTCTCATTAAGGCTAAACATATAGCCGGGAAGCTTAACGTTTTACCAGATCTCCTTTCCCGTTTACAGGTGGAGAAATTCAAGCAACTTGCACCAGACATGGATCAAACAGCAACAGTGGTTCCAAACAACTTACTACAAGTGCTTTAGATTTTTGTATCAAGTCCCTGTTGTCTCAGTCACTCTCACGTTCAAGTACCCTTAATTATCGCAATGCTTTCAAAAGCTATAAACACTTTCATGCTACAAAATATGCAAATATGCCTGTCATTCCTATATCTGAGAATCAGTTGGCACAATTCATTGCTACTCAGCATTTAAGGAAAATGAAACCTTCTACTATCTCCTCCATGGTATCGGCTTTGAGTTATGTTCACAAAATGAAAAATCTACCAAACCCTGCTGATTCATTTGCAATTAAAAAGATGCTGTCTGCTCTCCGCAAAAAATCAACACCAGACAAAAGAGCCCCTATTACACTTCCATTATTACAAAAGATGCTGGTTCACGTTAAAAATTCTGATTTGTCTAAACAAGACGGTCGCTTATATAAAGCTATGTTTTTGTTAGCTTTTTTCGCTATGCTACGCGTCGGGGAAATGACTAGGACAACAACTGGTTCAGAAAATATGTTGCAGCGGAAAAATGTTTCCTTTAAATTCAAGCAAAACAAACTCCATGCAGTTCAAATAAAATTCATACACTTCAAGCACTCTGCGGGTAAAACGAAATCTATAATGTTGCATCGCAAGGGCCAAAAAAGGCTATGCCCGGTTGTAGCATTAAAAGAATACATCGATCAATCACCTTTTCCAAATGGTCCACTCTTTGTTAATGATAAAGGGCAGGCCATACATGCAGACACATTTCGATCGGTTCTGCGTTCGGCCATTGTAGGTTTAGGCCTTGATACATCTAAGTTCACTACACATTCTTTTCGAATTGGTGGAGCCACTTTTGCTAGTCAAATACATTGCTCAGCAACAAAAATTAAAAAGCTAGGTCGATGGACTTCAGAAGCATATCGAAAATACATTCGTTCAACCTGCCATTCTCATTTTTAAAATTTGACTTGGGACTGTGCTAAATAGTCCCTTCGTTCTTTTTAGTCTTGATTTCATAAGGCTGCATGTATAGGATAAGCCCCTTTTTGTAACGCTGCTTATAAATCTAATTTGACTGTGCCAAACAGTTATGCATTGCTTTTAGAAGGGGACAGCATTACCTTTAGTAATATGTATACTATGGCTTGACTTTGTTAAGTGTTTCATCATAATTAAGGCAGAATTATAACTCTGCCTTGCTATGTTGCTAATTAGGTATATTCATGAGACTATAAATGTCAGGTGTACATGCTATTTTCTATTTTACAATAAAAGATACTCTTTTAGTTTCATAGCTCATTAGATCAGTTGTTTACCTACATCAATTGGATGTCATGTTGTCTGAGCATACAATTATTGTTTGGTAAATGAACTCCTTTCAGATGTCTTGCGGCAAAGGAAAGCTCATTTCAGATGTAAATGTGGACTAGGCTAACTAGCCACAGATTACTTCTTCTTCTTTTCTTTCAAGCTCCATAGATGAAATCCAAATTTTGGCAAAACCATGCATATGATAATTGCTCAATTTCACTATTTTTTAACATTCATGTATATATTAACTTTTTACTTTCATATATATATTTACACATATAAAATGTCTCTTGTTGAGTTAATACGGGTAACTTGTTTCCACCAGTTCCATCTGGGCGGCGTTAGTGGCGGTTTTTTGATGCCCAGATATGGGATAAATTCATTCAATTTCACAAATGTTTTTAAAGTATATTTTGATATTGTGTGTTTTAAATTTCATTAGGCATTTATACAAAATAAAATGCCCATTTTCAAGTCATATATAAGTTTTATTTACTTCATTCATCCCATACGTTGTGTCGCTGGTGGAAACATAAGTACATAGCTAAAACACAAATGTTTTTTATGCAAGTAAAATGTTTTGTGTGTGGCGGGCCGTCCTGACCTTTTTGGGGAATTATATCGGTACTGATTCAAGGAGAAATACGATTAACACTTTAAGTTTTGTGTACACATAAACACATGACGTCATTCGAGCCTTTTCTCTACTAAAAGAGCCCACGATTTTAGTCATAAGAAAAATACAAAGATTTAACAGTTTTTAAGTTGTTAGCCACCTCCTCCCCTTCTCCACCTCTAGGACGGCCTGTTTTTACATGTTAACTATTATTTCTTATTTAGTAAATTAGATGATATGCTTTCATTGTTTAATACTTAGATTGAGTAGTACTTTTGTTTTACAACTACTACATATAGTTGACTGCGTTGTCTTACAATATTGCTGTAAAATTGAATGTCTTTTCTAGTCACCTCGACCTATTCTAGTCTTATTTCCAAGATTTTTGTCTAGTCATAACTTTTCTTTTGGATAGTAAAACTGCTTTGTGTGGAATGCCATTTAAGTGGTTTTAGCATCCTTTAGAATCTAATAAATTAATTGGCGGTTTTTTGATGCCCAGATATGGGATAAATTCATTCAATTTCACAAATGTTTTTAAAGTATATTTTGATATTGTGTGTTTTAAATTTCATTAGGCATTTATACAAAATAAAATGCCCATTTTCAAGTCATATATAAGTTTTATTTACTTCATTCATCCCATACGTTGTGTCGCTGGTGGAAACATAAGTACATAGCCAAAACACAAAAGCGTTATAGATTTACTTGTATGTATAATGAAAGTATAGATAAAATGGGACAAAAGCTAGATTTTGCGGGGTTTTTTTGTTTGCATAAGCACATAATCACAGTTCTAATAATTAAAACAGTTACTCACTGTCATTTAAATATTGAATGGTTTAAGCTTTAAAGCACATAACTATTACTGTTTTATAGATCAAAGTACTGAAAGCACTGAATGTCAAAGATAAAAAAGAGACCAAATTTTTATCTCTTAAGAGTCAATTCCATTTTTCTTTAGTCTAACAACAGTTATCACAATTGTGTGAGTCTAGAAGGGGCCATGGGCTTTCTTGAATGTAAAATGGTATTTTTTCTAACCAACTCTTTGCTCATTAAGTGGGCTTGATTATTTACAATATTCAAACCTTAATGGAAAACTTATGTTTCCAATGGATATTCACATTGTTACATTTTGCAAACTTGTTTCTGATGTACTAAATGATATTTTGTTTCTCAAAATTTGTTTGTGTAAAAACATTTCATCAGAAAATTCATATTTTGTTTCTGTGTCTTAAGGCATATAGCCAATATTTTTGGAAGATAACCACCCTTTCCAGCAGATAAAAAGCAAGGGGCCTGGTAGGTCCAGTAAATTGCATAGCTAGACTGAATATCAGTATTCAAATTTAAGTTTGTATGAATCCTTTTGTGAACTTTTTTCATGAAAAATTATCATTTATATAGAAGCTGATCAAAATGATGACTACATCAGCTATAAATTAATACTATTGATACTTATTAAAGAGCTCACAAACATTTTTTTTAAAAAGTCACACGTTTTCTTAAAATGTATGTGCAGAAATCATTTTTTATCAATGTCTCTTTGAAGATTTTTTAGTTTACAATCCTTTTAATATGCTTTGTGTGTGGACATAAGTACCGTTAGCATAAAGATTTTTTTTTAGATTTATTTATTTTTTTTTTTTGCTTACATTGCACACTAATCACCACAATTTACTCTTCAATCTAACAAGGATATGTTTATTTAATTTCTGAAATAAATTATCTTGTAAGATAAGCATAAACATTTTCAGTTTGGTAAGTGTAAATGAGATATATATTTAAGGCTTTTTGTTCATTCAAAAATTCTATAGTGAAATCTAAAACTCCAAATATAATTTTTGTGGCCTCCCCACACTCTTTTCTTGCCAGATTTTGAATGCAAAATACTGTAAAAAGGTTTATTAAAA